>CM027121.1:52944235-53049098 GCA_015476505.1 Urochloa ruziziensis | reverse complement strand
GCTACTTTTCATTATGGAAGATAGACTAGCAATAAAGAACAAGCCACATTTGAAATAAAATTTAATGCTCTCGAATTTAAGCGAACTTCAAACCTTTACCTTGTTCCATCGTGAAGAGTTTTAAAAAACAAGCACATCAAACATAAGTGAGGTTCTGTTACAAAAGTTCATGGAAACACTCATATCATCAAGTCGCTCAAGCCTATACTAGATTATTCTCAACCTATTCTACTCATATATGAAAGTGTAAGGCTTATATGGAGCTTGGTAGGTTAAAAAAATCCTAGCAAAATATTATATCTGAAATATTGTCAAACTAAGAGAGAGATCTATTGGATTTACCAAGACTCGTCAAAAAGGCCATGAGAAATTAAATGTTGGAAAAGGGAGAGAGATGAAACACACACATTTAGATAGGTGGACATGTGCAAGTGGCAAGAGGATGATCTCGAGACACAAATGAAGTTCTCGTTATCGGATTGCACATGGTTGGAGAAATTGAGTATGGAGTTGTCTTCAAAGAACATAGAATTTAATGAAGCCAAAAAGAATCAAGGAGCATTTTTATTCTGTATTTTTCTATCATTTTTCTCATTCATTTTTTTCTTTTCTTCTTTCTTTTCTTTCTTCATTATTTTTTTCTTTTTTGCTCCTCAGAACTTTTGGCAACATAATACTTACTCAGTAGTAGTAGTCAGAGATATGCGATGACTCCCCCCCCCCCCCCATGCTTGAACGATTGCTCGTCCTCGAGCATAGAAGTGAGAAATTATTTGACTGCTGAGTGAAGTATAAAAATTTTCTTTTTCTACAGATAGTCACTTGAATCTTCAGGGGGATTATCCATGCAAAATTTTGAAGCCTTTAGAGGTAGAAACACCTCATGCCACGCGGCCCATGGGTGGTTTGTCCGCGCGACACCCCCTGCCTTCGCCTCTATTTCTTCTAATTTTTCTCTAGAATACTTGTAGATGCCTCCCAAAATTATATTCCATTGATGGTGCCTCTATTCTTTCTGAAACTCCGTCGAATAATTTTCCATACTCAATATTTGGGTTGTGGTCAAGGAGGTAATCACAGAAATATAATTTTGGGTTTAGAGTGGATATCCAGCGATGTTTGCAAAATTCCTAGGATGGAAACTAGCAATGCATGGATAGAAAAGGCTAGCAAAAAGAAGTTACACAAAACGGAATGGCCAGCTTCTTAGTCTCGTACCAAAGAAATCAATCCTAACCCAACTCATCAAAATACAAGTTTGCAATCTAAAGGTTTCATCATGTAAGAGCATGCATAAATATATAGGCTTCGGTAGGTGGAACTTTGCAAGAGATTCACGAATGAAGATAGCATAAGGATCAAATTTTAAATAAAACATACAAGGTATGAGGTCATCGGTAGACTTAAATCAAAGAGAAAAATAGAGTTTGTGGGTCTAGAATTTAGTCATTTAACCTCCACAAATTAAAGAGCCGGTATTTATTCAATTTTTGTCCATTTAAATGAGAGCAGCTAGTCAAGTCATATACAATATAGTGTAGGTAAAACAAAGCAGCAACTTTCATCACTTTTCTATAAGCAAAGCACATAAAAGATATCATCGTGGTGAGCACAAAGTGATGGTGATGATTATTTAATAAAAATAAAAACAAACAAATCTAGGTTGTCCTCCTAGTAGCCATGTTATTAACAAGAGAGAAATACAAAGGTTTTCTACACTAAGGTCGATGGCATGGATATGTACAAGCATTTAGAAGGAAAAGAGAAGGTGAAAGAGAAATTTACCGTCCTTTTTATGCTTGTAATGGAGTGTAGCGCAGTCTCCCCCATGCTTAAGCATTGTGCTTAGCATGGAAGAAGAATTAAGCATCTTGTGGCTATCGTGGTCCTTGTACTCCATGTGGCGTTGTCTTTCATCTAACAATTCCTCCCCCACGCTTAGCATTTTGCTAGGCATGGAAGAAGAAGATGCACCGTCATTTTATTCTTCAAGTCCTATTGCCACACTTTCGTACATCGTCTTTATGTTCTTTCGCTCTTGTCGCCTTTATCCTTCAATTTTTTTTCTCTCTACTCCTCCTCTCTTTTGTCATGCCTGCAACACATTTAAGCACAAACTACCCCCGAGGTGACGGTCGGGAGTAGAAACAATTGCCAACAATCCAACAACATCTCCAGGATTATCAACTTGTGGCATAGCTAACCTAGTAAAACAAAAATAAAAGCCTAATGTGTGTGCTTGTGTGAAAGTGTACATGCAAATGATAGGAAGGGATACAAACAAAGACAATGTTTACACCAAGTTCTAAGCACCATACTTGCAACAAGGTTGCTGAATTTCTCTATAGCCATTAAGTTTCATTAACCAAGGTCAAAACACCATGTCTATTCCAAGATCAACAATTCTTTATAGCGCAAGAAAAATAAAGCGCACTACAATGTTTATAAACCAACCACAACATCAAAAAAATGACTAGCTCCCAAATAATAAAGAACCGAATGATGATGTGTGCAATCAAGTCTAAACACCACGTTTACACAAGTTCGCAAGGATAAAATGCCTCATGAAGCATTAAAATATAAATAAAAGCATTCATCATTAGGTTTAAGAAAGAACCGAGCTTAAACATAATGAAGATGAGGACAATGGAATGGATGCAATATGCAAATGCAAAAAGTTAGCAAAAACAAGGGTTAGCAAGGATTAAAAGGACTTTCGATGTTGTTCTGCAATATTCGTCGTTCTAGGTAAGCAGAGCGCTCGTGCAAACCGTAAAGAAACTAAAAGAATTGCTTGAAATGACAAAGCTTGTAGCTAATAAGCAGTGCCAACAAGAAAATCATTCATCGAAAAGAGCCAAACAACCAAGCTAACAAGGTTTAGGGATAGGTTCAAGGGTATCCTATATTTTTTTGGCTAAAAACTAGAATTTTGAAGGGAGAAATCAAGTGTAGGAATTCTAACTAAGGTTGATTGAAAACAAAAACAAGTGTAAAGTTAACCTATGGTTTTAGGATTGCTAACGGTATAAGAGTTTCTCCTAAGGGTTTGGAGGGCTAGTCAAAGTTTTTAGTTAGAATAGAGTATAGGAATAAACTTGGCTAATGTCAACGGTGATAGCATCTAATCAACACGTCACTCCTACCTCTATTGGCTTTGGTTCTTGGTTAGGTTCATAGGAAGGCTTAGGTGAAAAGGGGTTTTCACAAAAAGGGTTAAAACAAAACAAAACATGCAATGGAATGCAAGGTGGAAAATGACATGATGGTGGTCTAAAACAAAATAAAAGTTAGCCTAAGTTAACTAGCCACAAGTTTTGAATCATAGTGATGTACTATGCCTCCTAATTTTCTCTAAAAAGAAAATAAAAGAAAATGAACGGGTTGCCTCCCGGAAAGCGCTTCATTTAAAGTCATAGAGCTCGACTTTCTCACATACCTTCTTGTTGACGCAATGCCATGGTCCTTCATGCAAGATTTGAAGGTGTCCATGCAGCCTTGATTCACTTCTCACGCTGTACATGATCATCATTTTTCAATCGAAGACTTGCCCAATCATCTCTCACATTATTGTCGCCTCTTTCTCCATTGCCCTTTTGTGGCTGCCTCATCTTCATCGATTTTTCCTCTCTGTCCAGAACAGAGAATGTTGGGTCTAGGGTTCCGTGGGCCCCCTGAGAGTCCAGACAAAAAGGAGAGCGATGAACAAAACTAGAGGCCAAAGAGCTCTTGTATTCATCCAAAATGCCAACCCTTTTACACGCGGGGGAGGGTGCCTTTTTATACCCCCTCCACTCCGACCCGATGGGACGGTTATACCCCCGATTCGCATTACAACTCCTCAGGCTCGCAGGCCTGATTTAGTACATTCACCGCTGGGCTCAACTACCCTGTCAAATCCGACTTGTATTCCTACAGTGATGCCGTGCCCGACCATCTCTCCTGAGGCGTCTTCCTAAAAAACCACCTTTGGTGCCGTCTCCCAGACGCCTCCGAGGAGACCGGCCTCGACAGGATGCTGGGCTTCTCTTCTTGACCGCTTGCTGTGGCTCCGCTTCGCGGTTCTTGTGCCTCGCGTTGTGCGCAGCTCTCCTGGGACGCCTTCAGCCTCGGCCGCCTGTGTCAAGGCCCCGCCGGGCCCAGAATCGGAGCCCCGCTCTTCGCGCTGCAGCCGACCAGGGGCTTCGCTTTTCGGTTCCTGCAAGGGTTTAAACGAGGTTAGACACCGCGGAGCCACCTTTTTGTGGCTCCGCGCTCTCTGCCGTGACCGGTCCTCTGTTCAGAGCCGTCCCTTGGCCGCAGACGGCCTCTCTGGAGGCGCTCGGGGAGGCCGCTTCTTGGCGATCCCCAACAGTAGCCCCTCACGGGCCGGGCTCGACTTCGGCGCCCCAGGCCCTCGATCCTTAGGGAGCCACGAAAAACGCCACCCCGAGCGCTGGAGGAAGGGGCCGGCTTCGCTGAATTGCCCAGGAGCTTGGCAGATTGGACGCACTCCTGGCGGAGCCGGATGGTGCTGCACGGAATGGACACGCGTCATTTGCTGATTGGCCGACCGTTCGGATTCCGAGGCGATTTTGTCAGGTAGTCGAGGCGCGCCTATATAAAGAGGGGAGGGGCGCAGTGAAATTCACTTTTTCACCGCGTCGAATCCTCTGGTTTATTTGCTTCGAGCTGCCTCGAGATTCGTGCTTGGTGCATCCTACGGCTCTTGACGCTCAGGTTCGTTTGCCTCTTTTCCCTATAGGGCTCCGATGCGCGACTTAGGTTATGCCTCCCGTGGCGAGTGCCCTTGGCTTTCGCGGCCTTGACCCTGCTTTTTGGTTGTAGGCTGGCCCGTGTTAAGCAAATCGCTCGGCTAATCCACCCTTCAATGGCAAGCCCTGCGCGTGATGTCGAGGCGGTGGTCGGGGTTGAGGTTAACGCTGGCGGCGACACCGAGGTGGCGGTGAGCCCGGTTCAGGGGGAGCCCGCCCCGGGCTCCGCGGAGGGGGCGGTGTCAGCCGACAGCGACGGGCCGTCGGGTGACGAATCGGAGGCCGCCGGTCGCGCGCGGAAGTCAAAGCTTCCCCCGACGATCTACTTTGGCCCTCCTGTGTTGGGGAGTCCACCATCAAGTATTATGAGGAGAAGAACTTCTTTCCCGCGGGGTGGGGTCGTGTGCCCGGGACTGAGTCGGAGCCGGCTCCCCGTCCCGGGGAGGCTGTGGTGTTCCGGGACTTCTTCAACGCGGGCCCCCGATTCCCATGTCAGCCCCAGCTGGCGGACATCCTGAGGCGTTATCGGGTGCAGCTCCGCCACCTGACCCCTACCTCGTTCATACAGTTGAGCAAATTTTTCTGGGCTGCCAAGACCTTCGGTGCGGAGCTCGACGCGTACGCTTTTGCATGGCTCTACGAGCTGCATACTCAATACAAGAAGGTGACCCTCGGCGATGGTGTCACGTACAAAAATCAGTTCGGGTTTGGGACATTCATCCCCCGTCCAAGGCTTAGAAAGCGAAGCTGGACGATGAGTGGCTGCACTATTGGTTTTATGTGGGAGCTCCGGCGGAGGTGTCTGGCCAATCTAGTGAGCCGGAGCCCCAAGCGTTTCCGTTTGCCAGGGGTGTCTCTGCTGCGCTGAGTGTGAAGTGCCTCCCGCACTATGACATCACTCCAAGGTACAAAGAGTGTATGGTCCGCTTCACCCAAGCCACCCAGCTGCTCGGAGGCCGCGATGTTGCGGACGAATTTGTTGCGGCAGGGATTTGGCCCCTGAGCTCGGCGTGGAGGCCGATGTCCCTTGAGCTTCGGGACTTTGCCGGTTTCAAGGATGTGCCCTTTCCTCTATTCCACCGGAGAAGGCCACTCGGTTCCCTGGCTTGTCGGATGGCCAGATAGTGGTGAAAATTGAACGGGACGTTATCGACCTGCTTGGGTACGTCACTGGGCCGGAGGTAGAGTCTCGGTCTGTGATCGTCAAGCATGTCCAGAGGCTGAACCGGTGCCTCGTCGAGATGGGGATGGAGGTGCCCCCGAGGGCCTTTCTTCCCAGGGGGACCGCGCGGGCTCGTAAGGGGGGTGCTGCCTCGGCTTCCGCGGAAGCTGAGGCCAAAATGAAGGCGGTGGTTCCTCTGAAGAGGAAGGTGGCTCAGGAGTCGTTGGCCATCGGAGCCAGTGCAAGCGGCGACTCTCAGAAGACAAAGGAATCCGAGCGGAAGAAGAGACGCCGTCTTGAGGCGCAAAGTCAGCAGACGACCAATGAGGATGCCGCGCCGCCGGGGAGGTCCAGGCTTAGCTCCTAGGTGATCAGCAAGAGGCCTAAAGGCCGAAGCGCGCTTCGCGTTGCCCCTGTCGATTCGGATGATGAGGGGGAGGAGACGCCTTCGAGGCCCATCTCCCCTTCCAGGGAAGCGGAGCTGGCCGCGATCGCTGCGAAGGCCCTGAATGCTCCGGGAGGGCCCGAGTCGTCTTTGGAGATGGTCGAGGCGACTGCTGCTGCCCGCTGCAAGGCTGCGCACTGCGTGCCAGGTGAGGCACTAATCCCAAGATACCCAGCTTTTGCCACATGTGGTGCCTCCCATGGCTTCTTGGAAGATCTGCGCCGCGTGTCGGCCTTGCCTGGGGAGGGGCTGGTGGAGCCGCGGCTGAATTTTGCAGGTTTGTTGACACGCCACGGCTTAGTAAACCGTGACAGGGATGAGTATGGGAGGGCTTTTGACACGAGCATTCGTTTGGGGTCCCGTATTTCTTCTTTAACCTATGGTGTGCTGATGTTGAAAGGTGATGCCCCCGCGACGTCGCCGCCGAGCGAGGCTGCAGTGGCTGGCACAGGCGGAGCCGAGGGGAGGCCACAACCTCAGGCTCCGGTTGAGAAGTCTGCTGTGCCTGGGGCCTCCAGAACCCGCAGTGGGCTCCGCTCACTTGACGCGTCAGGTGAGGGCTTGTCCGCTACAGTTGCTTGGTTTTACAAGACACGTTCTTACTGTTTTTTTCTTCTTTTTCTTAATTAGATTTCGAGCAGATGGTGAAGGGCTATGAAGTGAAGGATCTGGCCGCCCTAGCTATGGAGTATGGTCAGTGGGTAAGCTGCTTCCCCACGCTCGCATACTTGGTTTTTCTGGCGCATTTGATGATTGTACTTTTGTCCTCTGCAGAGTTGCGTTATAGGGCACGTGCTTGGTGAGAAGGAGGCTCAGCGTGGGCGCAAGGAGAAGCTGGAAGCAGACGGGCTTCGGGAGGAGGTTAGTTGCTTGGAGACCCTAAGGGGGTTGTTGAAGGAGTCGAATTTCGAGCTAACAAGGCAAAATACTCACCTGAAGGTTGCTTGCACGGAGATGGCCAACGAGATCACGAAGTTAAAGGCGAAGCTTATCAAGAGCGAGGGGGTTGTCGCGGGGCTCCGCAACTTGGTGGAGGCCGAGGCCAACCTCCGGGCCAAGGCTGAGGAGGAGAAGAAAGGGATTGCTGCGTCACTGGACGAGCGGGCGAAGCAGGTTACTGCTCTCGAGGCCCAGATTGCGGGAAAGTCTCAGGATATCAGCGGGCTCCGATCTGAGGTGGCCGGTCAGGCCAAGCAGATCGAGGAGCTACGGGGGCAGCTGGCGAGCGCTAAGCAGCACTCGGCCGACCGAGAGGCTGCGCTGCAGGCTCAATGCCGCAAGGCAGAGCGCGCGTACACAGCTGCTCTTGAGGAGTTTGGGTCTTGCCCCGGCCCATCCCCGGTGGTGGCCGACAGCCTTGCCTACCTGAAATGGCTTGAGGCTGAGTTCCAGTTCCTGCCGACCATCTTTGAAGGCACCAGTGACTATGCGGCCTTCCTGACCGCTGAAACTGTGGCGGAGGCTCTGGAGAATGCCGGCTGCGACCACCTGTCAAAGGTGGGCACCAAGTCTATGGCGTTCCGGAGGGCTACCTTCGTGCGCTCTTCCGAGGCTGTCAAGGACCTGCGCCGCGCCTGTATTCGAGGCTGGTGGAATAGCGACGGGCAGATCCTTGCATGGACGACGGCGCGTGCTCGTCTTGTGGAGGTAAGTGATGACTTCTGCTGTGACTTGTCTAAACAGGACTTTTAAAATCTATGGCTGTCCCCTTTTTCTTGGGTATACGCTAAGTCATGTGCTTCGTGGGCAGATGCGGGCTAGAGCGGAGCTCGAGGAGGGGGAAATGGATGCTGAGGACGAGGCTGAGACCTCCGAATCTGAAGACTCGGAGGAGGAGTGTTGGTGGTCGTTACGATACGATTTCACCACCAACATTCCGTCACATTTCAGGCTCATCCTGCTCATAACAAAGTAAAATTGATTATTTCTAATGAGTTCCACAAGTTTTGTATAATTTGTGAGTGCAGGAGCAAGCAAGCAAAAGCTGAGCCATGTTTGACACAAAGCCAGGCCGGCCGGCCTATGCCAGGCCGGCCGGCCCCCTTCTGTGGCCATTTGCCACGTCCTTGATCCAGATGATCACAAACACAAGTCAGATGATCATGAGACGTGAGATCAACGTCGGTTTGATCCAAAGAACTGAAAGGCCTAAGCTACATTTGCATGGATTGAAGGGCCCACCAACATAGGATTCTCGGACAGCTTCAATCCAACGCAACCATTACCGACCTCAGGGTGCAATCCAGAGCGTCCCTGAAGAAGGCGGTGCCACGGGGCAGCAAGGCCAGGCCGGCCGGCCTCCCCCAGAGGCCGCCACCTGTCCCCCTTCGCGTGGCAGTTAAGCAGAGTGTTAGCTTACACTTGACGCCTGCAACCGCCCCTGGAAGCTATAAAAGGGACCCTCCTTCACCTTGAGAAAGCATCCATCAAATCATCCAAAGGAGAGAAGAGTAGCTTAGTGAGTTTGTGCTCTCATCTTTAGAGTAGAGTAGGGAGAGAGTGGGTGAGTTGCTCGGGTGACAGCCGAGCTTTGTAGAGAGAGTCCGGGATTTCTCTCTCGGTCTCGTCTCAACATTTCCGCCCCCGAGGAATATATTCAAGAGTTATCTTCAGTAAGTCCTCGGTCTCTTGCCTTTAGTACTTCGCTAGTTTACAACTTACTTTCAGCAGGTTATCATATTTATCTTTGATCTGCGGGTACCTGAGTCTGCGCGAGTGACAGCGACTCTTGTTTGGGGTTTCCTCTATAGCCCTTCGCGTTGGGTGGAGGTCAGTGACTGAAAGCTTAGGCGTGGTGCCTGTGCTGGCTAGTCATCTCAGGTTGTGTTGCACCCCACGGAACTGCAGTGGTAGGCGGCAGGTGGTGACAGCCCTGTCCGTCCTTTGTACTCCACCACGTTCGGGTGTACTCATAACAGTAGTGCTGAGCCCGGAAGAACCCCTCTCTCACCCCGTTCTGAGTTCTTCCCGTTCTAGCCGTCGAAGCAGATTAGGTTAGGTATCGATAGTTTGTCTGGGGTAACGAGTAGCTAACTAAAGTCAAGCTCTCTACCCATTTATCCTTTTTCTCCTTGGTGGATCCGGTTAGAAAAGTTCTAGGCTAGTCGCGTCTACCGTTCCTTGGATTCGATATCCAGGTTCTTACTCCCCTGGTGAAAGGCTACATCGGACTCCGTGCGCTTGCGGATTTTAGTTAGGCTAAGGAGTGCCAACAAGGAGGCAGAGGATGAGGAAACCCCGGAGCCCCGCGTTGGAGATGATGAGACGCGCTCCCCGAGGGCTCCGACTCAGGACCCAGGCACGAGCACTGCGAGAGACGTGAGGGATTGAGCTTTGAACTTCCAGGCGCGCTAAGCCCCTTGCCTACCTGAACACTTTTGTTGCCGTGCTTTAGTTACTTTGTAAAAACTTGGATGCGCAGGTTGCGCCTGTTGATGTTGATGATGAGGTTATGCCTCTGCGCATGGAAAGGGACGGCATAATCGTTAGCGGCTATGCCCTTTGGTATTTTGAGCGGTGCTACCCGTATCGCGAGTTTCATCATTTCTGGGAGTACATTCAGGATCACTTCGGTTGTGGTAGCCGTTGCGGTAGTTTGGTTTTCGATGGATGGTACGGGCCTCGCCGGACACGCTCGTCTGCTCTGGAAGAGGTCAACGTGAAGACGGAGCCTGAGGATTTTTTGGGCTGCGAGCTTTTTGCTTATGCGTGTGATGTGCCTGAGGGACCCGTGCGTAGGCGTGGCCACGTTGTGGAGTTGTTTTGAGCTTTCACGCTCTTGTAACCGTGCGAATGTTAGAAAACTTTGTTTGCTGTATTGTTCGGTGCTTGCGTCTCTTGGAGCTTTGGGGTGTTGGGCTCCGGCGACGGCCTTTGATGTTTTTGGTAAAAAACGCCACCCCCCGCCCAGCTGTCAGCGGAGCCCGAGTTCCGCCGCACAGGCTGGGTGTGACGCCGCACGGGGCTTCAGTTTTGGGGATACGCCACCCCTCCCCCCCCCTAAGCCCCGGGGGGATGCCAGCGCGTGCCTGTTGGAGGTACGACCATGGGCCTACAGGGACGCATGGATTATCTCCAGACAGAGTCGTACCAGGCGTGAAGAACACGAGTAGAGTACTGCAAGGACTCTTCTCGTTATGGAAACTAGTCGTATGACTTGTAAACTACTCGGATTACCTTGTAGAGTACTCTCCGAGTAGTAATTGGTTAGGATTCTATCCGAAACCGACCTTGTAACCCTGCCCGCCATGTATATAAGGCTAGGTAGGGACCCTCTCCAAACAAGGAATCCCAAGTCTCCCAACAGAGAGACGATCTCATCAATACCAATCACCACACAGGACGTAGGGTATTACGCCTTCTAAGCGGCCTGAACCTGTCTAAATCCTGAGTCTCTTTGCCTTTGCGTTCCTGATCTCGGTGAAACCCACCTGAAACTCTACTACCTCGGGATACCCCTCGGTAGGATCGACGGTAGAACACCGACATCTGGCGCGCCAGGTAGGGGTTTTCCTCAAAGATCCCGTGGAGAACGCAATGGTGACCTACATTCAAGCTGAAGCGCCTCAAGAGGGCACAACGTTCCGCTTTGGCTCGTGGGTCTACGTCGCCGACGGCTCGGGTGGTTTCTACAGCTACCACGAGACGCCTGTCGAGTTGAAGCAGGAGCAAGCGCCCATGGTGGAAGATTCGGCCGAACAACTCGGCGAGATCACGCTCGCGGACCTCATCCGCGGGTAAGAGTCCGAGTCGATCACGACTACGGAAAAGAAGACAACCCTTCAACCCCAATTCCCGTTTGGACTCCGTAATTTGACCCACGCATATTGTGAGGCGTTACGGAGCCAGTTCGAGTCTGTCAAGGACTCGAAGCGGGACGTCCCAGTCCGAGTCATGGCAGGACATGCCAACTCTCTGAGCCAAGTGGTCCCCGAATGCCACTCGGACTCGGACGAGGAGATACTACAAGACGATGGCGAACACGACCTCGTGATCTACGCCACGCCTGAAGGAAGATCAGTCCACCAAAGAGACAGGATCCCACGGACGTCTACGAGTCCCGCCAGATCTTTGTACTCTTTGGGTCTGATGCTACTGACGACCTGCCGTTCCAGCACGGCACACCACTGTGCCAGAAGAGGAAAGCTCTACAGAGCTCATCACCCCATGCTCCAGCGACTCTGTCGAACCCAATCGACAAGTCTTCATGGCTGGCGCAGCAGCAACTGGTGACGTCGACAACGACCCGCGCTACGCGTTCGAGCTAGAGGGAGATATCTCTGCAAATGAAGATGCACCCACGGGCGAATCCACTCAAGCGGCCGTGGACAGAGAAATCCGGAACAATAGGAGGGCTCAGCGCCGCCTAAACGCTCGCAATCGCGTCATGGCTGGTCGCAACCTCGCTCAGGGGTTCACGCGAGTGGCACGCTACGACTCTCCTATGGCTAACGCCATGGAGATTGCCTACCACGTCCGCAGCCTGCCAAGAACCCCAGAGACGGCAGCTGCACTCGAAAGGATCAACGACATGATCCGCACTCTCGACAAGGCCATCATCGGCGCACCATGGTGCAGCAAAGAAGTCGAGAGCAGCGGACGCCAACATCCCCGCGACAGGAATCCTCCCCCAAACCCCAGCCGACTGAGAGAAGCCAACCGCGCAGAAGGCGCACCCCCACACCGACCAGAGGATGATCGTCAACGAGGCGGACGCACTCACCGCAACGACCCGGCTACATCATCTCACGGGCCGGCACACAGTGTCGACCTCCGGCACACTATCAATGCCAATCGCGACACCCGCTCCATCCTTGAATCCAAGAGGCGTGATGAAGCCTAGGGGTACAAGGAAGAAGAAGACGAGTACCCAATGTTCTCCAGGGACATCCGGATGGCGGTTTACCCGCAACCATTCAAACCAGTCGGCTTCGAGAAGTACAACGGCAAGACCTCCCCCGAGTCGTGGTTGCGTATCTACTCTACAACAATTGAGTGCGCGGGTGGCAACAGCACCATCAAGTGCAGATACTTCCCAATGGCACTCGAGCCCACGCCACTCACATGGTTTGAAAAACCTGCCACGACGCTCCATCGACTCCTAGGAACGCCTGAAGAAGATCTTCGTGTCAAACTTCCAAGGCACATACAGTCGCCCCAAGACTCGACACGACCTCGCCATGTGCAAGCAGCACAAAGGAGAAAGCGCGCGCGACTACATGCGCCGCTTCATGGAAATCAAGACTCTGGTGGTGGACGTCTCTGATCGCGACTGCATCGACTTGTTCCAGAACGGCATCACCAACAGGTTCTTTGACAGGCAATTTGGCCTGCATCGACCAAGGACTCTAGACGCCCTACGTGATCAAGTCGAGACGTGGTCTGAGCAAGAAGACCACGACCTCGAGAAGTATGGCCCTCCCCAGGGTAGGGAGAGGCACAACAACAAAGGTCAGCAGGGCTCCCAGAACAACAAGCGTAAGCCAGACGACACAGTCGTGGCTCTGGAGACTGGCATGCGAAGCCAGAAGAAGAACTACCCCGACAAGAGCGACGTTGAGAAGATCGTGAACAGGCCGTGCCCAATGCCCCCGAAGCACAAGCACACCATGGGCCGGTGCTACGATCTCCAACGCATATACGCCGAGAAGGATCGAGAGACCAAGGCCAAGAAGAAGACGGCAAGGGAACCACTCGATCCCGAAGCGAAGAACAAGGACAGGGCTGAAGACGAAGATGACGAAGACGAGGAGGACCAGACGAACAAGTTCCAGAAGCCCAAGAACGTACTCATGGTCATCATGGGGGGCGACTGTGGATTCCCCACTCGGAGGAAGCATAAGCTCGCTCTGCGGCACATAATGGCAATTGAGCCAGCCGTCCCCAGATACCTAAACTACTCGGAGGTTCCAATCACCTTCTCCAGGGCAGACCAATGGAACAGCTACGACGAACCAGGGCAATTGCCACTCGTCCTGGACCCCACGGTGGCAGGATTACAACTCACCAAGGTGCTGATCGACGGCGGGGTGGGGCTGAACGTGCTATGCTCTGGCACCCTGAATAGGATGGGACTCGACATTGAAAAAATGTTGACTCCCACCGACTCCCCTTTCTACGACATTGTCCCTGGTAATGGCAGTCTTCCCCTCGGTCAAGTCACATTACCAGTCACATTTGGCACGCAGGAGAACTACAGGACGGAATACATCAAGTTCGAGGTGGTGGACTTCGAGACTTCGTATCAAGTGATCCTGGGACGTCCTGCATTGGCCAAGTTCATGGCTATCCCGCACTATGTCTACCTCGTCCTCAAGATGCCAGGACCCAAAGGCGTCATCTCCATCCGCAGCGACTTGCGACGGTCATACAACTGCGACAGAGAGGCTGTGGAGTTTGCGGCTACCACTCAGGTACCCAACGCCATGACCCAAATCTTCGCAGCGGCTCAGAAGCTGAAGCAGACAGAGTATGAGGTCCCAAGCAAGGAGCCCGGACCACTCAAGGCGGCCATCCCTGAAGACGTGGCGACCAAGGACGCACCACTGCTGGAAGGAGACTAGTCGAAGACCACGAAGATCGGGGCCGGCCTAACTCGAAAATAGGAAGGCGAGCTCGTCAGGTTCCTGCAAGCCAACCGCGACATCTTCGCATGGAAACCTGTAGATATGCCAGGAGTGCCAAGGAACCTGATCGAGCACAGCCTCAATGTTGATCCCAAAGCTACCCCCAAGAGGCAACGGTTGCGACGATTTGCAACCGACAAGCGAGAGGCGATCAAGAAAGAGCTGGCGAAACTACTTGCCGCAGGATTCATCAAGGAAGTCTTCCACCCCGACTGGTTAGCAAATCCAGTCTTGGTGAGAAAGAAGAACAACAACGAGTGGTGCATGTGCGTCGACTACACTGATCTCAACAAGCATTGCCCGAAGGATCCCTTCGGGTTACCGCGCATCGACCAGGTTATTGATTCCACGGCTGGCTGTGCCTTACTTTGCTTTCTTGATTGCTACTCAGGTTATCACCAGATATCTCTAAAAGAGGAGGATCAAATCAAGACGGCGTTCATCACCCCTTACGGTGCTTATGCTTACACCACGATGTCATTTGGGTTGAAGAACGCTGGTGCGACTTATCAGTGCGCGATCCAACTCTGCCTCGAGAAGCAACTTCATCGCAACGTGGAAGCCTATGTCGATGACGTGGTCGTAAAGACCAGAAACCCAGAAGACCTCATCGCTGATCTGGAGGAGACTTTCGCATCTCTGCGGAAGTGGCAATGGAAGCTTAATCCAACCAAGTGTGTCTTTGGAGTACCCTTTGGGAAACTACTCGGGTTCATCATCAGCCACCGCGGCATCGAGGCCAACCCTGAGAAGATCAATGCTATCACAGCAATGGAAGCTCCAAAGACGATCAAAGACATCCAAAAACTCACTGGGTGCATGGCGGCGCTACATCGATTCATCTCACGACTTGGAGAGACGGGCCTCCCCTTCTTCAAGCTACTCAAGATAGGTGACAAGTTCCAGTGGAACGAAGAAGCGGCAGCAGCATTGGCGGATCTCCAGCAGCATCTTCAAAAACTGCCAATCCTGACTGCTCCGCAGGACGACGACAAGGAATTGCTGCTTTACATCGCAGCAATGACTCATGTGGTGAGCACTGTCTTGGTGGTCGAGCGCGCCGAGGACAATCTTGCATATCCTGTGCAGAGGCCGGTTTACTTCATCAGTGAAGTACTCACGGAGTCCAAGGTCCGGTACCCAGCAGTGCAAAAACTACTCTACGCCGTACTCATCACATCCAGGAAGCTGCGCCATTACTTTGACACGTACACCATCACGGTGGTGACAGAGTTTGGCTTGGGCGATATTCTACATAACCCGGACGCGACCGGGTGAATTCCAAAGTGGGCCGTCGAGCTTGGCGCCCTCAGCATCGAGTTCAAATCCAAGAAGGCCATCAAGTCGTAGGTGCTAGCAGACTTCATGGCAGAGTGGCGCAAGAATCAAGTGGACATCCCCGTCGGCAGACCAGAGCATTGGATCATGTACTTCGATGGCTCCCTGAAGCTTGAAGGCGCCGGCGCGGGAGTACTTTTTATCTCACCCAAGGGTGATCAACTTAAATACGTTCTACAAATCTTCTGGAAGGTGTCCAACAATGAAGCTGAGTATGAGGCCTTGCTACATGGCTTACGACTCGCAATTTCTCTAGGAATCAAGTGGCTGATGGTGTACGGCGACTCCTCTGTCGTCATCAACCACTGCAACAAGGATTGGGATCGACAGAAGGAAAACATGGATGCTTACTGCGAAGCTGTGCACAAGCTAGAGAACAAATTCTCAGGGCTTGAGTACCATTGGGTGGTCCGTGATGACAACGTCGCTGCTGACGTATTCTCCAAGCTCGGACACCTGTGTACTTAGATTTAACTAAGACCAGGCTGAACACCTATAGAGGCCAGCTAGCCTTATAAAGCAACTACCCACGAGTGGTAATTTCAAATCTTTGAGTACTTATTTGAAAGTACTACAGAGTCTACTCGGCAAGAAGAGTAGTTATCTCAAATCTCTGAGTACTTATTTGAAAGTACTATAGAGTCTACTCGGCAAGAAGAGTAGTAATCTCAAATCTTCGAGTACTTATTTGAAAGTACTACAGAGTCTACTCGGCAAGAAGAGTAGTAATCTCAAATCTCTGAGTACTTATTTGAAAGTACTACAGAGTCTACTCCGCAAGATGAGTAGTAATCTCAAATCTCTGAGTACTTATTTGAAAGTACTCCAGAGTCTACTCCATAGTATGAGTAGTGATCTTCAAGTACCAGTTATCAAGTGCTTTGAAGTATAACTCGCAAAATGAGTACAACTTGCTAGGGGCTTCCTGAATACACTGCAAGAGTGGTTTGGATGACTCTTCGGGCGCCTCATGATCAATGGAATTCATCAATATGTGGTCGCCTCAACCCGTTGCAAGTTATCAAGTCAAAGCTCGACTTCAGCTTGTGCAGCGGTACTGCCGCATCGTCAATATGCTCATGATGAACTCAAACTAGTCGGAATCAACTCTGAACTAGTCGGCTTCATCGACAAATGACAACAAACAAGCTAAGTTACTTGTTTTAATTATTTTTATTTTATTCTAACAAAATTGGCCAAGTGCCGAGTACTTTGTTTGGATGACTACTTTCTAGGCTGCACAGCGTGCTATCACATCTTCGCCAGCTTCCAGGCTCGAGGGCTGACGCTAAAATTACAACTCGGTTAGCCATCAGGCTTACCTAGTTGTCTTTCTCCAGCATATTTGGGTCGCCAAGTACCAATGATGGGGCCTCGACTACATTGGCACCTGACTCCTGATTCTGGGGAGATCGCGGCGTGACAAGTCAACCATGACCTCCTCTGTTTTGCTACTCCATTGATGGTGGCTATTTCAACTACATACTACTCGATGCATCTCCGCTAGCTCCTATGCTCGGGGGCTGGGTACAAGAAAACCACTCGGATGATGATCTCCAAGATGATTCGATATTTCTGGGTGCAAATTACCACTCGGATGATGATCTCCAAGATGCTTTGAAGAACCTAAAGCTCGTTGGACCCTTGAATTGATCATTCTGAATCGTTTCAAGGCTCGGGGGCTGATAGGCGATATACATCGACTGCTGATTTTATTTTTTCTGAAGACTGAAGACTTAAATCAAGACCCTCGACTTGATTCTCTGATTCAACCCAAGGCTCGGGGGCTACTTGATATCAAGTGCAATTTTTCTAAAATTGCACATTTCAAGAACAAGATGAAGATTCAAGATTCTGTGGACCCTCAACTTGACTCTTCGATTCAACTTAAGGCTCGGGGGCTACTCCATATGGAGTGCGATTCTTATCGCACACCATATAATATTTTGAAGACTACTGATTTAATCAGTATAAACGGGGCTTAAGCACCTCATGGCCTCGTGACAACCAAGACCTGTCCAAGACTGATGAAGCACTCGAAGAACTCGAAAAAACACTCGATTGGCTTGGCAAGCACTCGGTTGACGATACTCGACGATGAAGCGCTTGGGGGCTTGTTGGAGGTATGACCATGGGCCCACAGGGACGCATGGATTGTCTCCAGACAGAGTCGTACCAGGCGTGAAGAACACGAGTAGAGTACTGCAAGGACTCTTCTCGTTATGGAAACTAGTCGTATGACTTGTAAACTACTCGGATTACCTTGTAGAGTACTCTTCGAGTAGTAATTGGTTAGGATTCTATCCGAAACCGACCTTGTAACCCTGCCCGCCGTGTATATAAGGCTGGGCAGGGACCCTCTCCAAACAAGGAATCCCAAGTCTCCCAACAGAGAGACGATCTCATCAATACCAATCACCACACAGGACGTAGGGTATTACGCCTTCTAAGCGGCCCGAACCTGTCTAAATCCTGAGTCTCTTTTCCTTTGCGTTCCTGATCTCGGCGAAACCCACCTGAAACTCTACTACCTCGGGATACCCCTCGGTAGGATCGACGGTAGAACACCGACAGTGCCTGTGCGGTGGTTTTGTGCGCCGCTTGCGTTGTGGAGTTGCTTCAAATTTCTGGGTTTTTGCCATTGCGTAAACGCTAGGGGACACCTAATGTTATTGCTTCGCGCTTGCGGACTTTCTAATTTGGAATATTGGGCTCCGGTGGCAGTCTAATGTTTTTTCTCTGAAAAACGCCACCCCTCGCCTGACTGTCAGCGGAGCCCGAGTTCTGCTGCGAGGGCTGGGTGCGGCTCCGCTCGGGGCTTTGATTTTTGAAATAATCGCCACAACCCGCCTAAGCCCCGTGGGGACGTCGGCGCGCGCGCCCTTGCAGTGGTCGGCAAGCGAAGCCTTGGTGATGCCCGATGTTTGTGCAAAAACGGGGGTGACGGGAGCGAACGGAAGCTGACGGATGCATTGGTGGCCGTGCAGTCACGGGTGAACAGCAAGGTGGAGCTCACGGGGCGCACAGTGGCCGTGTGGTCACGGGCGAGCCAAAAGATGGAGCTCACGAGCGCACAGTGGTCGCGTGATCATGGGCGAACAGAAGGTTTTGAGGGCCTACAAAAGAGGGGGGGGGGGGGTGGGTGATGTTCGCACAAATCGCTGTGAGGTAGCATTCCTCCGTCATGTTACTAGTAGTGCCTTGCCCATGGGCCGACGCGCCCGGACACCCTCCCGACGTCCGGCACCACTCGAGTTTTAGAAGGTATGAGGATGCTCGCAATCCGTCGGGCAGTCAGAGGTTGCGGGACTGAGGCCTATCCTGGTTTCGTAGCAGGATGGCTTGGTCACACCTGGAACCTGTGCCCCCTGGCGGATGCAAGTCAGGGGCTGGCAGCCGCATGACTGCATGTGTTGGGGCTCTCCCTCATCCTTGCTTGGTCGCAGTTTGAGGCCCTCTGCCCGCGCTTTTTTCCCGATGGCCCGGAAGCTATGAGAATGCTTGCGACATTGCGGCATGTGTTGGCTTTCCGAGCTTGGCGAGGATGATGGTGTGGGTTTGTGTGCGCATCGCCATTTAGGTGGTGTGAAGAGTTTGTACTCTTTTATGCTCATATCTGAGCTTTGATCTTTACTTTAGCCATTGGCTTTGTAAGATGTCCTTAGGATTTTGTAATGGAGAAGCACTTCGTTGGCTTTCCTGGCAGTTCCATTGCGCTTGTTCGCTTGGTTGTTGTCTTTTGTTACCCTAGATTTCCTAGGTATCTTAGGGGCGTTGGTCCTTCGTGAGCTTTTTGGGTACCATTTGCCCGCCTTAGCGGGGCTTTGAGAAAGAGGTGGCTCTGCGCGTTTATTGCGGAGCCCCTTGCCCGCCTTGGCGGGGCTTTTTGGGAAAAGGTGGCTTCGCGCGTTTATTACAGAGCCCCTTGCCTGTGTTGGCGGGGCTTTGAGAGATGGTGGTTCCGCGCATTTCTCGCGGAGCCCCTTGCCCGCCTTAGCGGGGCTTTGGAAAAAGGTGGCTCCGCGCTTTTGCCGCGGAGCCCCTTGCCCGCCTTAGCGGGGCTTTGGAAAAAGGTGGCTCTGCGCGTTTTTCGTGGAGCCCCTTGCCCGCCTTAGCGGGAGTTTGGGAGAAGGTGGCTCCGCGTGTTTTTCGCGGAGCCCCTTGCCCGTGTTAGCGGGGCTTTGAGAGAAGGTGGCTCCGCGTGCTTCTCGCGGAGCCCCCTTGCCCGCCTTAGCGGGGCTTCGAGAAAAGGTGGCTCCGTTCATTTTTTGTGGAGCCCCTTGCCCGCCTTAGCAGGGCTTTGAGAGAAGGTGGCCCCGCATGCTTCTCGCGGAGCCCCTTGCCCACCCTAGCGGGGCTTCTAGAAAAGGTGGCTCCGCGCATTTTTTGCGGAGCCCCTTGCCTGCCTTAGCGGGGCTTTGAGAGAAGGTGGCCCCGCGTGCTTCTCGCAGAGCCCCTTGCCCGCCCTAGCGAGGCTTCGAGAAAAGGTGGCTCTGCGCACTTTCCGCGGAGCCCCTTGCCCGCCTTAGCGGGGCTTCGAGAAAAGGTGGCTCCGCGTGCTTCTCGCGGAGCCCCTTGCCCGACTTAGCAGGACTTTGGGAGAAGCGAGCCTATTTGGGCACGCGCGTTCTGCGTACGACGGCCAATGTGGCCCCGAACCCCATTGGGTGGCTCCGGGTTGATAGTTAGCCAGGTGGCCCGTTCAACCCGGAGCCTCCCGTGGTGTGAGCTAGATGGCGGGGACAACTGCACGTTTTTGTTCGTTTCTTTTTCTTTATAGGGAGATTTTTTACATGAGCTGCGGGTTCCGCCTCATTAAAAACCTCACCTCCGAAAGGAGTCTCCCAGTGAGGAAAAGAGTACGGCCCGGGAAACAAAAAGGAAGAGAGGAAAAGATACACCCGGCCCCTTGCTTATAGCTCCGCAAGGCGCTCTCGGGCTTACAGCGCGGATCTTTCTTGCGGAGGTGTGCCCCTCTTGCTAGGGGTAGAATTTCTTCAGGCTGTCGATGTTCCATGTGTGGGGGAGCTCATTGCCTTCGCTGTCCGCTAGGTGGAAGGAGCCTGGCCTGGAGCTTTTGGAGACGATGAAAGGGCCTTCACACTTGTCATGCAGCTTGCTGAGGTTCTTGTGGTTTGGCCTTAGCTTGAGTACCAGGTCTCCCAGTGCGATGTCTTTTAGCTTGACTTTCTTGTCGCGCCATCTTCGGGTTTCCTCCTGGTATTTTTCTAGGTTCTCCATGGCCTTGAGCGTGTCCAGTTCCATTATGTCCTTTTCGATGGGCACGCTTGATTCAGCGGCCTCACTGTGGCTCACCCAGAGGCTTCCCAACTTGAGCTCCTCTGGGGACATGGCCTCGGCTCCGAATAGAAGCCGAAATGGTGAGAAGCCCGTGGCCCTTGATTCGGTGGAGTTGTGTGCCCAGACGACCTTCGGGAGCTCGTCTACCCACTTGCCCTTTGGGAGGTCCAGGAGACACTTCCTGATGCCTGTGAAGATCAGGCTGTTGGCTCTTTCCACGGCTCCGTTGGATTGGGGGTGGTAGACTGAGGCAAATCGGACGCTGGTCCCTATCTTGTAGCAGGTGTCTTTGAAAAGGGTGCAGTCAAATTGCTTGCCGTTATCGACGGTCACCTCCACTGGGACCCCAAACCTGCACACGATGTTTTGCCAGAAGAATTTTTGTACCGTGAGCGCTGTGATTGAAGCCAGCGGCATTAGCCTCTATCCACTTTGAGAAATAATCCACTGCTACTACTGCGAACCTTCGGTTCCCTTGCGCAGCTGGTAGGGGGCCTACCAGGTCGATGCCCCGTCTCTGCAGCGGCCATGCGGGAGTGATGAGCTGCGAGGGGGCTCCGGGGGCGTGTTGAATGTGAGCAGTCTTTTGGCAGGCTTCGCACTCGCTGACGATCTTCTGGGCGTCGGATAGGGTGGTGGGCCAGAAGAAACCCTGCCGGATTGCTCTTTTGGCCAACGCTCTGGAGCCTATGTGGGCTCCGCACATGCCGGCATGGACTTCTGCCAATAATTTCCTGCCCTCTTCCAGGGACACACAGCGGAGCAGCGGTTGCTGCATCCCAGTCTTGAACATTTTGTCGTCCATGACAACGTAGCCTCTAGTTCTGTACCTGAGCCTTTCGTTTACTTTCTTGTCCTTGGTGGTGAATCTGCCACAGATGTAATCCTCGATTTCTTTGTGCCAGTCCTGCTTTTGAATGCAGAGTACCTGGGCATGGTTGGTGGGCACTGGTTCTTTTGCCGCCGGTGCTTTGAGGACCTCATACATGACCTCGGCCTCCAGGGGGGTTCCCTGAGCCGCCGCCTTCGTGAGCCTGTCTGCTTCTGCATTTTTTGACCTTGGAATGTGGACCACGGTGAAGCCCCTGAAATTCCTCTCCATTGCGCGGACTGCTACGAGATAGTGGGCGAGGCCCAAGTTCCTGGCTTCGCTTTCTTTTTCGATGTGGTCTCTGATGACCTTGGAGTCTGTCCTGACCACGAAGCTCTGGTGGCCTAGTGCTTTCATCTTGCGGTGCCCAAGCAGTAGGGCTTCGTACTCAGTGGAGTTGTTGGTGCAGGGGAATTCGAGTCGAGCTGCGAATTTTATTGTGTTTCCTGACGGGGAGATGACAACCGCGGCGATACCCGCCCCCAGATTGCACCAGGCTCCATCGCAGTTGACTATCCAAGGTAGGTCGACGGGCTGTTCGGGCTCAGTTGCGGGTGAGGTCCATTCTGCTACAAAATCAGCCAAGACCTGAGACTTTATGGCACTTCGCCTCTCAAAGTCCACGACATACTCTGAGAGCTCCGCCGCCCATTTGCAGATACGGGGTAATGCTTCCTTGTTCGCAAACAGGTCCCGGAGGGGCTGGTCGGTTACCACCAGTATCTTGAAGCCCTTGAAGTAGTGCTTGATTTTTCTCTGGGCCATGATCAGGGCGTAGGCTATCTTTTCGAGCTCAGAATAGAGTAATTGCGAATTTGCTAGGGCTTCGGACACATAGTAGACCGGGCGCTGAGTGCTGCGGCCCTCCACCAGCCTTTCCTGCACTAGGACGGCGCAGACGGCTAATCGCGAAGCCGACAAGTATAGCATGAGCGTGGCTTTGGGCTCCAGGGGTGTGAGCTTTGTAGTGCTTGTGAGGTATTCCTTGAGCTCTGCGAACGCTTTGCTTTGCTCCTCACCCCACTTGAAGGTACCTGCTCCCCTTAGGACTTTGAAGAATGGGAGGCTCCGCTCAGCTGCCCTTGGGATGAAGCGACTAAGAGCTGCTATTCTGCCTGTGAGCTTTTGTACGTCCTTGATGCACCTTGGTTCTTCCATTCTCTTTATTGCCTCGATTTTGTCTGGGTTGGCTTCGATTCCCTTGGTGGACACGATGCAGCCCAATACTTTGCCTCTCTGGACTCCGAACACGCATTTTTCTAGGTTTAGCTTGAGGTTCGCCCTGCGAAGATTGCCAAAGGTCTCTATGAGGTCCCCGAGGTGATCGCCTCTCACTGAGCTCTTGACGACGATGTCGTCCACGTATGCGAGGAGGTTGCGCCTAATCTGGCTGCCGAAGGTACCATAGGTCATTCTTGTGAACGTTGTGCCTGCGTTGCAGAGCCCTTCTGGCATTTTTAGGAAGCAGTAGGTGCCAAACAGGGTAATGAAAGCTGTTTTTTCCTGGTCATCCTCCTCAATCCAGATCTAGTAATAGCCTGAGAACATGTCCAGCAGTGACAACATTTTGCTGCTGGCTGTGTCGTCTACCACGGTGTCGATTCTCTCAAGGGAGAAATCGTCCTTGGGGCAGGCCTTGTTCAAGTCGGTGAAGTCTATGCACATGCGGATCTTGCCGTTCTTTTTCTTGACGGGACCGTGTTCGCGAGCCATTCTGTGTACTTGACTTCGCGGATGATGCCAGCATCGAGCAAGCGCTAGACCTCCGCCCTGATGGCCAGGGCCTTTTCCTCCGACATCTTTCGAAGCTTTTGTTTCTTGGGCTTCGCCCCATCAGCCACGTCGAGCCTGTGCTCAATGATGCTGCGGTCCACTCCACGGAGGTCTGAGGTGGACCATGCAAAGACGTCCATGTTCTTGAATAGAAACTCCTTAAGCTGGGCTTCTTCCTCGGGGGTCAGGTCGGTGCCCATGATGACCTCTCTGTCCGATCACATGGTATCAAGCTGCACCCGTCTTGTATCCGATGCCGGTGTGATGCTGATCTCATCCCTGTTTTTGGGGGGCTCGTGCCAAGGTTCCTTTTTCTCCGGGAGGTTCGCTAGGGTGATGCTTCCCCTGGCAAGGGCTTCGGCAATGGCCAGGTGATGGACCGGCCTCCGCCCTGGGGCTGTTCCTCTCTCGATTGTCTGAGCCCGCTCCTGATTCCCCTTCACAGAGATGACTCTGCAAGGCCCAGGCAGTTTCATCAATAGATAGGAGCTCCGGATAACGGCGTCAAACTTGTTGATGGAGCCCCTACCAAATATGGCCTTGTAGGGATAGAACATTTTCACTACATCAAAGGTTACGTCTTTTGTTCTCGGATTGCGGAGGTCTCCCAGGGAAACGGGCAAAGTGATCTTGCCCAGGGCTTTGACCGTGGTGCCGCCGAAGCCGATGAGTGGAATGCTAGCTGGTTGCAACAGCCACTTCTCCAGCTTCATCGAGTCGAAAGCGCTTGCGAATAGTATGTCGGCTGAGCTGCCCGTGTCCACCAGTATGTCGTCCAGGACCCATCGTGCTACATTGGCCTTTATTATCATTACGTCCTCGTGGGGATGGCAAGCTAAGTCCAGGTCGGCTTCGGTAAAAGAGATGGGGACGTGTGACCAGGCGTCTCGCCTGACAGGCCCGTCGCTAAACTGCACTGCGTGCACTCTTCTGAAGTAATCTGCCCTGGCCCTCTTGGTTTCAAACTTGCGCGAGGAGCCGCCTGCGATGGGCATGACGAAGCCCCTCGTTGGGAATGCCGCTGGTTGACATATGGTCTGAGCCGGGACTAGCTCCTGCTAGGGCTACAGCGGAGGCGGGGGAGGGAGCTCCTCCCCGCGATGCTCATTGGTTGAGCTTGTTGACAGCCATTATAACCTCGTAGTGACCGTCAACATTTCGGTAAAATGGGGATGATCATACCATATTCCATGCATAAAAGTATTTTTACTGACAAATTCCACAAGTTTTGGATGAGTTGTGCTTACAGGATGAACCAGGAGAAACAAGGGCCAAACCTGGCACAGGGCCAGGCCGGCCGGCCTAGCCCAGGCCGACCGGCCTCCCCTGGCTAGGTCTGGCCACGTCACTGACCCACCAGCCATGCCAAGTGCCCAGGATGATCAAGCACCATGCAAACAACGTCGGTTTGATCCAAAGACCCGGAAGGCCTAGAGGTGAAAGCACATGGATTGAAGGGCCCACATCCTAGGATTCTCGGACAAGCTTCAACTAAACGCAACTGTTACCGACCTTGGGAGACCATCAGGACCATCCATGCAGATCCTTGGCTGCCACGTCCCTCTGTGGCTGCCACGTCCCCTCCTTCGCGTGAAGCCTAAGCAGATCCTTGGCGTGCTAATGACGCTGACATCCACCCCCTGGAGGCTATAAAAGGCAGCTCATTCACCTTGGGAAGACACACACCACATATCTCAAGTCTTTACTTGAAGGGAGCTCTAGTATCTTTTTCATTTCTTAGATTAGGATTAGAGTTGGGAGTAGAATCGAGTCGAGCTTAGCTCGGATCTTCGGAGTCTTCGGAGTTCTGGTAAAGCTCTTGTATCCTTTCCTTCTTTTGAAGAGTTTATTTATATAATTACTTTCTTACTTCAGAGCTTAAGTTATCTTTTATATTTCTATCTTACTCTTCTTTTAGAAAGATCTTGTTCTCTTTAGAGCAAAGTCCTATCTCCTTTAGTTTTAGTGTAGAGTTTAGTTTAGCTCTACGGGGCTTTATCTCGCGGGTTTGCTCGCCTTGACCGGGCCGTAAGACTCCTTAGGGAAGACGGGGATTTCTCTTGACAGGCCTCAAGAGAAATCTTAATCATCGAGTGCAGACGTGGTGTCTGGCTTGTTGATTAACTAGGAAGTGTGTTGCACCCCACGGAACTGCAGTGGTAGGCGGCAGGTGGTGACAGCCCTGTCCGTCCTTCGTATTCCACCACGTTCGGGTGTACTCATAACAGTAGTGCTGAGCCCGGAGAACCCCCTCTCTCATCCCGTTCTGAGGTTCTCCCGTTCTAGCCGTCGAAGCGAGCTCTGTTCCCGGTATCTAAGCTAGGTTGCTCTGAGTTAGAAAGAGTCTAGGTCCGGTCTCTCCCAGCGTCTTTCCTTTTCTTTAGAAATAGGTGCTCCGTGTGTCGCTGGTCTTTCAGACCTTCTATCCGGTCATTAACTTGACCATTATCCACCCAAACCTAGAGTTTGTGCCCCTGGGTTTGTGGCTTGATATTTCTGGCAAGATATATCATTTCATTCTTCAATACACTTTAACCATCTGCTTCCCTGCGGAAATATAAATACGATACCCTGGGGTTACACCCAAGGTGAAGTGCTACAACGAGATATATTCTGTGCGCTTGCAGAATTAATTTTGCATACAACGACATATATCTACGCGCCCTTGAGCGTTGCTAAAACGTGACGCTAAGGAGTGCCAACAAGCATTTCTGGCGCCGTTGCCGGGGAAGCAATTGGCTAAAGTTATTGTTGAATCATTTGATTATCTTTACAGATTTACCAAACCACTAACCTTAGTGACCTCACCACTGCAACATTCGTCTATCTTTGATGTGTTTTGCAGGGTAGTGCATGACTGGTTTCAACCTACCATCAAACTTTGATCCAAATGCAGAACGCATTGGAAGAGTAGTGCGAAAGAGAGTCGTACCTCCTCAGATTTCACTCAGCTCAAGCAATATACTCGAGTCGTCATCCGACTCCGAGTCCGAATCAGATTTAGATTCGTCGTTTTCTTTAGCCCCAGAGTCTCCAGAGATTATGGCTCAAGCAAAGAAGACGCTCCGTGAGTTCTCAGCCCCGTCAAGCAGCAACTTCCCGGGACTGTCATACGCACAGGAAGGTGCATTTGAGCTGAGGACTGGCCTGGTAAACATGGTTCAGGCCAGCCCTTTCTGCGGAAAGGCGATTGAGGATGCGAACGCTCACCTTCGGAATTTTCTGGAGGTGTGCAGTACTATCAACCCCAATGGCACACCGATCAACAACATCCGCCTTCAACTCTTCCCATTCTCCTTGCTTGGGAAAGCAAAGGAGTGGTTTTACGCTAACAAGGCATCATTCGAAGGACGCTGGCAGACGTGCGCAGACGCATTTCTAGCCAAGTACTTCTCGGTGGGCAAAACCAATGCCCTCCGAGGAAAAATCACTAGCTTTCAGCAGCTAGACGGAGAGACAATTCCCGAAGCTTGGGAGCGACTGCAAGAGTATATTGCAGCCTGCCCTCACCATGGTGTGGAAGATTGGCTGATTACCCAGAACTTCTTCCACAGCCTAAGCCGACGATTGCAAGAGATGTTGGATGCAGCCGCGGGAGGAGCTTTCCTCTCGTTGGATGTAGACGCAGCGAAGGCGCTGATCGAGAAGATAGCCACTCACCAAAGCTGGATAGGAGAAAGACAAGCTCCCCGCAAGGGAGTACATCAAATTGACTCCGTTGATATGCTGGCCGCTAAGATGGACCTTCTCTTGAAGAAGATGGAATCTCCTGGCAAGGAGATGAATCAGATCATGGAGGAGAGAATCACATGTGAAACGTGTGGAGAAGCAGGACACTCGGGCGACACTTGCCCGACGGCACAAGAAGAAGCTTATTTCATTGGAAATAACAACAATTCAGGCTTCCGTCCTCAACAAGGTTGGAATTCCAAGCCCAATTTCCCCTTCGGCCAGCAGCAAGGTAATGGCTCTAACAACGGTTTTCAACCGTCGCTAAAGGACATCTGGTATGGCCAAAAACAAATTAACGATAGCATTAGCAAGAAATTTCTTGCCAATGATAAAGTTATGGAGTCGATGGCCTCCCAGATAGAAGCTTTTAATTCTGTCGTTAAGAACCAGCTGAGCTTCAATAAAATGATTGAAACTCAAGTGGCTCAGCTGGCTGCATCCTGTCCTAACCCAAATGTGGGAAAGTTACCCGGGCAACCGGAGGTTCCTTTCAAGGAGAATGTTAGTGCGGTAACCACGCGGACTGGCAAGTCCACGCGGGATCCACACAATCCACAAGATGCAGGTACCCGACAGAAGGAAGCTAGCCAAGCCGAGGCGGCCGCCGAAGAGGAAGACGACGAGGAAACCACCCCTGTCTCAAAGGAGGGGAACGAGGCACCACAAGCCTCAAGCAACAGCCGAGATCCCACTTTCCTCCCGTTCCTAGAACGAAGGAGAAGACCCGTGGCCGACGAACAATTCGACAAGTTCGTCGAGGTAATCAAGAAGGTATACATCAATATACCCCTACTTGATGCTTTGCAGGTCCCGACATATGCCAAGTACATCAAGGATATACTTAGCAACAAGCAGACTTTACCCACAAGGGAGATGGTACAGCTGATCGAGGAATGTAGCTCTGCAATACTCGGGCCCCACCTTAAGAAGAAAGATCCTGGCTGCCCCACAATATCATGCTCAATTGGAGGCCATGACTTCGACAACGCCCTATGTGACTTGGGGGCGAGCGTCAACGTAATGCCCAAGGTAGTCTTCGACCACCTTAAACATATATCGCTTGTCTCTACACCCATGTGTTTGCAGCTAGCGGATCAATCGATCCGCTACCCCCATGGAGTCGCAGAAAATGTTCCGGTCAAGATTAGGGATTTCTTCATCCCTGTGGATTTCATCGTCCTAGATATGGAAGCCGGAGCAACGAACTCTCTCATTCTTGGGAGACCGTTCTTAAGTACTGCGAATGCAAACATTGACGTGGGACGTGGGACCATTCAACTGAGGATTAACGGAGGGACCGAGAGTTTCTCTTTCCGTCCTAAGGAGATCCCCCATCAAGTCAATATGGTCGAAGAAGTCATGCCCCGAAAGTCCAAGATGCCGAGCGTAGAAACACTCATGAAGATGGTGGAAGCCTTCGCCGCCAAAGAAAAGAAGAGGCATGATCGCTATCATGCACGACGAAGGATATCGAGAACCAAAGCGCTGGAGGAGCAAGCAAAGCGCGATAAGGAGGTTGAATCCAAGTCCCATCCCATCCGAAAGGAATGGCGGGTAAAAGCAGTCCCGAACAAGGATTCGGAGAGTTCCGCTCAGGACGAAAAACTCGAGCCCTCGCCATAAGGTATATGGTACGTATCCTTGCATTGCATATAGAATAGTTTTTTTTTCTTTTCTTTCATTTCAATTCTTTTCATTCAGCACAGCATGTTTAAATTTTTGAAGCTTGCATTCATATTTCATTTGTGCATTAAGTAGCATATAAAAAAATATATTTTTTTTTGGCCAAATTTCAGGCCGGCCGGCCCCACTTGTCATTTCCAATGGCCAGATCACAGCAGCAAGGAACAACCACATGTGGGAAGGCACGACATGAGAGGATGGAGAAGAATGGGCATGACCCCAGGCCGAACGGCCCTAGGCAGGCCGGCTGGCCTCATTCCACCGTCGCCGTCCCATCCTCACCTACCGGAGCACCAGGCACAGGAACGTGACCACCGACGCACAGGATGGGCACGACCGGCGCCATGTGCAGGCTGAACGGCCTGCCACAGGCTGGCCGGCCTCCCCCTACTGCGCCTCTATAAAAGCCGGTGCCCAGCTCAGAAGGAAGACGCCCCAAGCACAGGTATGCATGCATCCTGAGCGTTTCCCTTCTCCTTCGCTTGAATTTCGAAAATCTCTAAGTAAGGTTAGAGTTTAAACCACAAGAAAATTCTGCTAAAATCCATTCTTGAATTCTTGTGAGAACAAACCCCTGCCGGTTGAACGAGAACATTTGTGGTGGTTCTTACCCCACAAGAACGACTAACCGAGTTGTGGTGATTAATCTCCCACAAGAACGCCTAACCTCTGACTGTCTAACCCCTGATTTCCTTCGGGTATTGTGAGACTAACCTTTTGCAGGAATCATGTGGACAAGGGCACGTCAGACGGCACGTGGAGTCGTGACCAAGCTCACCTCTTCGAGCTCTCGCCGCTCTCAGGGATCATCTACTTCCCGGGACACTATGTCTGTCGACTCAACTCGACAAGACACAGAGTCCCAGGAGGAGGAGGTGCCTAGGAACAGGCTCCGCATCCGGATCATGACTCGGGTCGAGCACATCATTGCTCGTACCGAAGAAGAGAGAACGGTGTTGGACCAGCTCCAGGGCCGCTACTACACACATGCCAAGTACTTCGACCCCATGCTGCTGATCAAGACCGGTCTCGGAGGAGATATGGAACGGGCTTTCAACAATGCCGGATGGCAAAACTTCTACCCCGTCTCGGAAATAGGTTCACACTTTCTTACTATGGAGTTTTTGATGAGTTTGAAAATCGAAGTTCGTCCCAACGAGACAAATATTTGCTTTCGGTTTTTCAACGAGGATTTTATCTTAACCCCGAAGCAACTCAGTGAGGCTCTTGGTTTCAACAAGAGATGCATCATTGATGCCAACCTGTTGGTGACTAACCACCAGTACAACCGTGCGGCATGGTGGGATAGCATCACAGGCGAGCCATCCTCGGGAAAAAATAGCATCACTGCTATCCAAAACCCCACTCTTCGTTTCCTGGCGAAGTGGATCGCTATGGTGGTCCACCCACGCGCTGATTTGCGTCTTTGCCTCTTGCCTGATTTAGAGTGCCTTTATGCCATGGTCAATAAAATTCGTTTCTCACGGGTCATGAGCATGCTTTATGACTGGCAGAGGTTAGTCACTGGCCGAGCCACAATTGACATAACCTCGCTAGTCACCCGCATTGCCACCCATGTTGGTGCTTTGCAGGGCGCTCAAGTCACTTTCCTTCCCGCTACACAAGAGTATCAGTCTTGCATTGGTTTAGGCCATTTTATCTAGGGTCACTTGATGCGCGAGGGCCCTGGCCATACTCTTTTCATGTGTTATCCTGGTTTCATCGACGAAGTTGAGCTTCCATGCCAAGCTTTGTCGCTGAGATCAGCGAGAAGTCTAACCATGCAGCTTAGAAGGAGGGAACCCGCTCGCCACAGTGTTGCAGGCCTTGCAACACGTGGCAGGCGGGCCAGACATGACAGTGAAGCCGGAACTTCTACCGCACCTCAGCCCGAGTACCGCTACCAGCAGCTGCCCGAATACGACTACCAGCAGCCGACGGAGAATCCCACAGCTAACATGAGTTTTGAGGAGGCGTTCGACTACCATCAAGGAACGGTAGGATACGACCCGCAGGTCGGACCATCCGCCTCCGCCAGGTATGACTACGAGAACCCGGTCTCCTGGGGGATCGCTGATCTTAATACCAGGTTGGAGACGATGACGCTGCAACAGCAGCAACTCAGAGATGAAGTTGCACATAACACCGATCTCACGCAGCAGAACTGGGGGATGACCACATCCCTCCAGACCGACATTCACGGCTTCTTCGACTACATGCACTACGACCCCAACCAGTACTACCAGTGAGCTGCATCAAAGCTTGGGGGAGTCTCAGGTATGACCGAAAGCTGTCGCTGTTGCCTTGCCTTACCGTTTGCCTTGCCGTTGCCTTGTCTTTGCCTTGCCTTGCCTTGCCTTGCTATGATAAAATAAAATGCTAAAAAATAATAATAAATAAAAAATAAAAAAAAAAAAATATAATAAAAAATAAAAAAAATAAAATATAATAAATAAATAAAATAAAATAATCATAATAAAAGCTCCAAAAGATGTCTTTATGTATGGAATTATGGTTGAGAACCTCTGGAATGATGAAAAGTTGCTCTGTTTATGCCCTCTAAGTGCCTCGTGCTTAATCCTTTACTCTTGAGTATTTGAGTTCGTTGGCATTTAAGGATCCGCCATGATAAAACTGTGGGAGCAAGAGCACTTGTTCATTGTTTAAGTTATTGTGAGTTTTGATATGGTTTGTTTCGAGGTATAACTGCATGCTTAGTAAGGAACCTCTCGGAAATTTTTATAAAATGTTATATGGTGAATCTTCCTCGATGGTTTAAAATGCCCTATCTAGAGCCTAAACAGTTATATATTTGTTGAACTACCATATGCTATCTTGAGTTGCTTTGAGTCTTGTCGAATGGTGAAGTCCGCTTGCAGAAGGCACTTGACATTTACCGGTCTTCCCATCCACCTCAGCCTCAAAATGTCCGACTAGTCAAAGTCCCACTCCAGGGTTGACGTCCACCGTCGATGACATACACTCACCTCATCATAAAGATCACCCCAAAGGTCCTCAATTACTCCATACAAAGCTGAATTCCTCTCTGTTACCAAAGTAAGAGAAGAGATGTATTCGAAAAAAAAAATGGAGACAAATGCTCCATCTGAAAAAAAGAGAAGAAACATCTCAAAAATATGAGAGAGAGAAAAAATAAGGAGTCCCAACACCTTTGAGCATCACACCTTCTCCCTCTCCATTTGAAACCCCATGAATTCCAAAGACCGGAATTTGACGAGTGCCATCGCTCGCGGACCACTCTTCGACTCGACAACAGAAGTAACCAAGGTATGCCACTCTTACCCTACCTACAACTCCACTTCAGCCTTAGGGTAGGGAAAAATTGGTCAAATCCCGACCAAGAGTGAGGATTAAACACCTTGAGTGACTCGAGAGTACCATCGGGGAATGAATAAACCATCTTTTGAAAAATTCATATCTCCGAGATGGAACCTGAAAAGTTGCAGGAAATACTTTAGAGATGACCGTTCAAGCTCTCAATAGCCCAAAACGTGAACCGCTGCAGCCCCACATGGAACCATGGTATGAGTTCTCTTTTATGCCAACTTATTCAAGTGATTCGTTGAGTTTTGGCTTAAGCACAAGGTACTTTAAGAGTATACACATTGAAGCAACTCTTGACCTACCGAACCTAGAGTTTTAGCCTTGCTCGAGGACGAGCAAGAGTCTAAGCTTGGGGGCGTGTTGACGGCCATTATAACCTCGTAGTGACCGTCAACATTTCGGTAAAATGAGGATGATCATACCATATTCCATGCATAAAAGTATTTTTACTGACAAATTCCACAAGTTTTGGATGAGTTGTGCTTACAGGATGAACCAGGAGAAACAAGGGCCAAACCTGGCACAGGGCCAGGCCAGCCGGCCTAGCCCAGGCCGACCGGCCTACCCTGGCCAGGTCTGGCCACATCACTGATCCACCAGCCATGCCAAGTGCCCAGATGATCAAGCACCGTGCAAACAACGTCGGTTTGATCCAAGGACCCGGAAGGCCTAGAGGTGAAAGCACATGGATTGAAGGGCCCACATCCTAGGATTCTCAGACAAGCTTCAACTAAACGCAACTGTTACCGACCTTGGGAGAGCATCAGGACCATCCATGCAGAGGACGGTGCCAAGTGGCACCAGGGCCGGGCCGGCCGGCCTAGCCCAGGCCGACCGGCCTCCCTCTGTGGCTGCCATGTCCCCTCCTTCGCGTGAAGCCTAAGCAGATCCTTGGCGTGCTAATGACGCTGACATCTACCCCCTGGAGGCTATAAAAGGCAGCTCATTCACCTTGGGAAGACACACACCACATATCTCAAGTCTTTACTTGAAGGGAGCTCTAGTATCTTTTTCATTTCTTAGATTAGGATTAGAGTTGGGAGTAGAATCGAGTCGAGCTTAGCTCAGATCTTCGGAGTCTTCGGAGTTCTGGTAAAGCTCTTGTATCCTTTCCTTCTTTTGAAGAGTTTATTTATATAATTACTTTCTTACTTTAGAGCTTAAGTTATCTTTTATATTTCTATCTTGCTCTTCTTTTAGAGTAAAGATCTTGTTCTCTTTAGAGCAAAGTCCTATCCCCTTTAGTTTTAGTGTAGAGTTTAGTTTAGCTCTATCGGCCTTTATCTCGCGGGTTTGCTCGCCTTGACCGGGCCGTAAGACGCCTTAGGGAAGACGGGGATTTCTCTTGACAGGCCTCAAGAGAAATCTTAATCATCGAGTGCAGACGTGGTGTCTGGCTTGTTGATTAACTAGGAAGTGTGTTGCACCCCACGGAACTGCAGTGGTAGGCGGCAGGTGGTGACAGCCCTGTCCGTCCTTCGTATTCCACCACGTTCGGGTGTACTCATAACAGTAGTGCTAAGCCCGGAGAACCCCCTCTCTCATCCCATTCTGAGGTTCTCCCGTTCTAGCCGTCGAAGCGAGCTCTGTTCCCGGTATGTAAGCTAGGGTCTATGCTAAGGCTAGAGTGCCTTTTGCTCTGAGTTAGAAAGAGTCTAGGTCCGGTCTCTCCCAGCGTCTTTCCTTTTCTTTAGAAATAGGTGCTCCGTGTGTCGCTGGTCTTTTAGACCTTCTATCCGGTCATTAACTTGACCATTATCCACCCAAACCTAGAGTTTGTGCCCCTGGGTTTGTGGCTTGATATTTCTGGCAAGATATATCATTTCATTCTTCAATACACTTTAACCATCTGCTTCCCTGCGGAAATATAAATACGATACCCTGGGGTTACACCCAAGGTGAAGTGCTACAACGAGATATATTATGTGCGCTTGCAGAATTAATTTTGCATACAACGACATATATCTACGCGCTCTTGAGCGTTGCTAAAACGTGACGCTAAGGAGTGCCAACAGAGCTCGAGGCGAAGTGTGCCAGAGCGGAGCCAATCTGTTAGTACGGGGGAGGTTGGGAAGTTGCCAGTGCCTGATGGTAGTGCGGAGGCCCCTTAGATTGCCCCCCGGCCGACTGCCTGTCCCTGTTGCGCTCCGCCACCCTCCAGCGGTGGTCGTCGTCCGACTTGCAGTACTTTTCGAGCTCAGCGTAGTGCTCAGTGAGAGTCTTGGGCTCCTCTCTGCTGAGGTGGCCTGCCGTGGGGCCCGGGTTAAGGCATGCGATGCACGCCTTGATGGCTTTGTCATCCATGATATGAGGTGCCTGTGCTTTGAGCTGCACGAACCTTCTGAAGTAGTCGCCCAGAGGCTCTTTGTCTCTTTGCTTGCAGTTTTGCAGGTCCTTCTCCGTAACGGAGGCTCTTTGGAAGCCCCGGAAATTCTCCGTGAGCTTATTCTTGAGGTTCTCCCAACTGTAGATAGATAAAGGGGGCAGGAGGGAATACCAATTCAGGGCCATGCCCTCACAGGCTATTATCAGCAACTTTGCTAACACTGTATCGTCCCCTCCGGCCGAGGCTATAGCCGCTTCGTAGCTCATGAGGAACTTGCGGGGGTCATAGGATCCATTGTACTCGGGCAAGGGCACCGGCTTGTACGCAAGGGGCCAAGGCATGGCTTGCAGCCCGCGCGAAAGCGGAGCTGTATCGTCTACGGCTCCGGGTCTCGGGGTCACATGGACCACATGAGGCTGTCTCAAGGGTCCGGGCTCAGCGAACGAATGCCCGAGCGAGAGCGTGACCTCCGGGACGAGCGGTGGTCGCTCAACCCTCTCATTCTGCATGGTGCGGAGCCCCTCCAGCTCTGTTTCTAAGTCCAACAGTTTCTGCTTGGCCTCCGCAAGCATTCTGGCCTTTCTCTCCTTCTCAGCCTGCTGATGCGTTTCTAGGCTAATCTTGTCCCTCGCTTCGGAGGCCCTCTTGAGTTTGGCGAGGACGTCAGCCAATTCTCGTGATACGGGGTCCTGGTCCTCGGCTGCCTGGGCTGGGGCTATGGTCTCAGGAACCGGAGCCCTCTGGTTCTCGGTTCCCCTAGTTTCTGACCTGGTTCGCGGGTTCCATGTTTTCCTGGTTCTGGGGTGGACCTCATCACCTGAGCTATACAAGACGAGCTGGGCCTCCGCGTCCTGCGGAGCCCCTTGGGCTCCGGCTGCTGAGGTTGACGGGGCGGTTGCCTTCTTTTTCTTTGGTGCTGCCATAGTTCTCGTGGGTTTCACTTCATGCCAAGCACAAATGGTGGGCGCCAAATGTTGGGTCTAGGGTTCCGTGGGTCCCCTGAGAGTCCAGACAAAAAGGAGAGCGATGAACAAAACTAGAGGCCAAAGAGCTCTTGTATTCATCCAAAATGCCAATCCTTTTACACGCGGGGGAGGGTGCCTTTTTATACCCCCTCCACTCCGACCCGATGGGACGGTTATACCTCCGATTCGCATTACAACTCCTCAGGCTCGCAGGCCTGATTTAGTACATTCACCGGCGGGCTCAACTACCCCGGCAAATCCGACTTGTATTCCTACAGCGATACCGTGCCCGACCATCTCTCCTGAGGCATCTTCCTAAAAAACCGCCTTTGGTGCCATCTCCCAGACGCCTCCGAGGAGACCGGCTTCGACAGGGTGCTGGGCTTCTCTTCCTGACCGCTCGCTGCGGCTCCGCTTCGCGATTCTTGTGCCTCGCGTTGTGCGCAGCTCTCCTGGGACGCCTTCAGCCTCGGCCGCCTGTGTCAAGGCCCCGCCAGGCCCAGAATCGGGAGCCCCGCTCTTCGCGCTGCAGCCGACCAGGGGCTTCGTTTTTTGGTTCCTGCAAGGGTTTAAATGAGGTTAGCCACCGCGGAGCCACCTTTTTGTGGCTCCGCGCTCTCTGCCGCGACCGGTCCTCTGTTCGGAGCCGTCCCTTGGCCGCAGACGGCCTCTCTGGAGGCGCTCGGGGAGGCCGCTTCTTGGGGATCCCCAACAGAGAATGTACCTAAACTTTGATCCAGAGCGTAGTATATGAAATTCTCTTTCCAACAAGTCTTTGTTTGCCTGAAACGGATTCCGATCAAGTGAGTTATGCCCGTTTTACTCTGACACTACAATCTGTCCCGAGCTGATTTCAGCACGCACAGCGCCCGATGTTTTTGCCATATCTGCTTGCACGGGTCTTCAAATTGTTCGATCTTGGATGCGTTGGAACGGGAACTTAATGGACCTTCTGAATATCCAATTTTCTTGTAGTACCTCTCTCAACATGTGCTAAAAAATTGATGAAAACAGCGATGATTGTCCTAAGGCATAGAGGTGTTCGGTGATCTTTGCTTGTAGTTCTTCGGGCATGCCTTTCCTTCTACCCATTTGCTTCTCATGTCCTTCGGAATTGCAAACCATTCTTCTTCTTCCTTTTACATGATCATGACCCCAAAAGTTTTGCATATGATGGTGGTGCAGTTGATTGCATTGTATGTTGAAGTGGAGCGGGCGACGTCGATGATCGTGTCCTTCTCTTTCTTCCATGAAAGTTAGAGAAAGTCTTCCTCTAGGTGCTCTTGCTGCACTAATAGAACTCCTACACCTCTGGGGGTTTCTTGCCGGTGGAAGAGCAAAATATCAAAGGGGAAGCTAAACTAGGTTTTGTTGTATACTTTTGTGAATTTAGGAGCAAATATTTGTGCATGATTTGTTTTCTTTTGTGCGGAGTGTTTCTGGTGCTAAAAGTGGATGAACTCAAGAACACAAACTAGGAACTTTATGAACTATATACCTATGAAAGAAGAGCCTCAGAGGAGCTTTAAGAAGGCCAGGCCGCGTGGCATAGAGCACTCCTGGCCGCGTGGCAAGCCCTGCTGCTTCGTCTCCTGCTTATCTCTTTTCTCCTGCATGTTGCTACCTTCCTTGTTAGCCCATGTTCTTATTGTTCACATGCTTGCACTGCCCAGTGCCTGCAAACCACTCCTTCATCGTCTTGCACATTATCTTCTCCTTTTCGTCTTAGCTTTGTCCTTGCTTCGATCATGCATTATGTGTCTGGTTGCTCCCTCCTTTGTTTTCGCATGTAGCAGTAGGTAGCAGTAGCAAAAGTCTTCTCATGTGACATTCGTTGTGCTGCATGGTTAGTGAGAGTCGAGATCTCCCCTGACATGTGCTGCATGGTTAGTGAGAGTCGAGATATGCAACTATTTATCGCAAACACATGTAATCATAAATACAACCATACTTTCAACAAAATGCATGGTTGCAATTTAATCTAGCATGTATGTCCTGCAAAGCACTGAGCTCACCACTTGGCAAAGGTTCTTTTAGCAAGTGTTCATTGTTCTCAAGAAATTCTAGCCTATCAACATGATCGAAAGGACAAGGCATAGAATTTAAGCTACAAACATACCATTGGTTGATCATGAGCAATTTTAAAAGATTATCAATATACCAATAGTATCTTGAGAGTTTAATGTGTACCTCAGCCTTGGAGCTCTTCATCTTCATGTGGAGACGTCGCCTTTCTTGCGAGATATCATCTTGATGTCTTCTATATAATCCACCGTCTCCACAAATGTTTTTCCACTTGTGTCTTTGTATGCCAATGCTCCAGAAGTCTTTGTTCATGTTCCTAGCTTCTGAATTTGCTCATGTACGCTCGGTGAATGTCGGTGATATTATCTCCGGCAGTCTTCCACGGGGTAGCCCACGGAAGTGATTTGCAATGTAGGGAAGATCGCAAAGATCGGAAGCAGGATGGTTAGGATGGACAGACACAAGGGTTTATACAGGTTCGGGCCGTCGACTCGACGTAATACCCTACGTCCTGTTTTGGGGTGTTGTATTGCGTAGATTGTGATTTGTTGTCTTGAGACTTCATGTTTTTGAGGGGGTCCCTGCCCGCCTTATATATCGGGGGGCAGGGTTACAAGTCGGTTTGTATCCGATCCTATCTCTAAGAATCCTTTCCTTCTTTACAATAATTCCTATTCCAACTAGGACTTCTCTTTCCAGATCCTTCCTCCGTGCGCCGACTTGTCCCGCACGTCTTCAGGTCCAGAACGATGGGCTGGGCCGCCCCCTTTTGGTGGGCTGCCAGGCTTGCTCGTGAGGCACCCGGGTACTATATCCCCCACAGTAGCCCCCGAGCACTTCTTGGCCGATCGTTGGCTATAATTGTTCCATCTTTTCTTGCATGATTCGAGTGCTCCAAGTTGTCTAAGATCTCATCCGAGTGGTTTCGAAGAAGATCCGAGTGGTTTCGAGGAAGATCCGAGTGCTTTCGAGGAAGATCCGAATGCCTGCTCAGACGTTCCTGAAAACAATTCTTCAATTACAGTCAAAGTGAGGGGAAGGAGTGCTCTTTTTCACGACGCGACAGCGAAGTGAATACACTTAGCCCCCGGGCTTTGGGCAATTTTAGTATGAAATTGGCCAAAGGTCTTCAATTTTTACACATCTGTATCTTGATCTTCAATGGTGTGCACCTCCAGGTGCACCCATTGGGTGTAGCCCCCGAGCCTTGGGCAGAATAGAATATTCTGGTCGAGGGTCAAAAAGCAAAATATCATGAATCTCTTTTTAAACTTAATCCATCAATGGTGTGCACCTCCAGGTGCACCCATTGGGTGTAGCCCCCGAGTCTTGTTACGATTCAGCATGATCGTGTCAAGACTCTGAAAGCCAAGAATTCCGACTGATTTTTCAGCCCCATGCCTCTGGGCATGGATTTTGGATAAACTTTTCGTTCAGAGGCTTTTTATTTCCCCTTTATAAGGATCTTGTCCTCAAGTTCTTTGAACTCGGCATGACTTCCGAGTCGTGTCCCACGACCCAGCTTGACCATATGGTAAGCCATCTTCTCACAAGATTTATACTTGTCGGCATTTGACCCAGATTTCTGAGTCAATTTAGCGATAGTATCGCATGCCTTACGTAAAAATCAGCTGCAAGGATGCAATATTAATTGCAAAATCAAGTCTGGCCGTCGACTAATTTTAGCCTCACGACCGAGTGGTTTCTGCCCCTGAACCCTAGCTCAGGAACCCACAAATTTATTATCGTAACAGAACCGAAAGGTCGTGCTATATTTCAGCCCATTTAGGCCCATTACTCCGCAAAGTCCGTTGCGTCCCTAACGGTTGCTTTACGGAAGGCGAAATATCGCGAGATACCGCGACTCCTTACCGCATCTTTGAATTCAAAGCGACGGGACGTGCCTGCGTCGGTTGAGTTCCCGAGACACGCACCGCGCCGCGCGCGGGAGGAACGGTTCATTCCTTTATAAGCCATCCCGCCGCAATCTTCTTCCTTTCCTCGCCCTGAGGTAATGAATCGACTTATTGCCGTTTGTGTGTTCAATTCCACCCATTGGGTGTAATCCCGATGAAAAACTGACGAGGCTGGCCCTTCTGGTGGTGGCGATCCTGCAAATTAATTTTTGTAGATCATCTGTAGTATTGGTAGTAGAAGTACTTTGAACAATGTTTAATCTTTTATGCTTGTATATAAGTTTTTATGGGACTACTACTCCCTTTCTTTCTGCGCTGGCCTTAATTTCTGAGTGGTTGACCTGTTACGGAGTAGATTAGCCTCGTTGGTCTAGTCTCATGCCGCAGAGTCTTTGTCGTGCGTTTAGAGCTTTGACTTGGCGAGTACTTTCCCCCTCGATTTAAAGTTTGTGCCACTCGTACTTTATGTGCGTGACGCGAAAGAGGAAATTCGAGTAGTAGATACAGGTGGGAGATGAAATCAACTTTATTGATAACTCATATTATAAAACTGCCGAGTCGTGGCTGGGGATGATTATCCTCCAAAATCACTCGTCGAAAATTATTAAAAGATATCTTAAAGAAATAAGAAATTAATACATGACCTGTCGGTTGGTGAGCTTCTGCTGGCGCTTTGTCTCGAAACCTTCCGGTCCTCCGTAGATCATACGGACCACTCGGTCAGCCTCCTGAAACTCGTCGCCAGCTTCGCCGTTTCGCCTGTCGTCTTTTGGGGAACTATCGTTCCTCCTTTTATAGGGAGGGCCTCTGTTGCCCCCAGTGAAAGCTCGCTTCAACCTGTAGCACTCTCGTGCCGAGTGCTTGTGCTTGTGGTACGGACATTACTCATCGAGCATGCGCTGGAAATCCTCTGGAGTTACCCGGCCTCTGGACCGGTCCAGGGCGGCGACCATGTCTCCTTCACTTTTCTTCTTGCGAGGTTGGCTGTCATTGCGTCGATGGTCGTCATGTCGTTCTTCGTCGTCGCGGCGGTCGCGTTTGCGAGTCGTCTTGTTCTCTTCCTCCCAGCGACTTCTAATCTCGCTGAGCTGTTCTCTTTCCGCGATCTCGGCGTCCGCCCACGTGCTGGCGACCCGGAACATGTCATTGACAGTCGCGGGTGGCTTCCGAGTCCACTTATGGATCAGTCTTCCATCGGAGATGCCGCGCTGGAAAGCTGACATCACCTCCTGATCCGTGACGTCCGTGATGGAGTTGCGCTTTTCTGAGAACCTGCGGACGAAGTCGTGTAGAGTCTCGTTCTTGCGCTGCCTGATCTGACCGAGGAGCCGCTTGCTCCCGGGCCTTTCCCAGGTACCGAGATAGTTACCGATGAAGAGTTCGGTAAGCTGCTCCCAGTTGTCGATGGCGTCCTGCGGGAGTCCTGCCAGCCAATTGCGGCAGTCCTTGGTGAGCATGATGGGAAGATAGTTCGCCATCACGTCCTCGTCGCCGCCGGCCGCTTGTACGGCGGTGTAGTAGATCTGAAGCCATTGAGATGGGTCAGATTTCCCGTCGTACTTGTCGATGTCCGACAGCTTGAAGCCTCTGGGCCACGTCACGCTTCTCAAGCGCTCGGTGAACGACTGGAATCCGCCGATCCGACCTCTAGGGCGGGAATCGCTCGGACCCGATCCGTCAACTGCTCTTGGGGGTGTGCTGTCCCTCCTGCGATCCCGGTCCCTGGGTGGGGAACGGGTCCTCCGATAGTTCCGAGTCCTGGGTGGAGTTCGATCCTGCCGGTAGGTTCTGCTGCGCGGTGAAGTTCGATCTCTCGGTGGAGTCGGTCGCCTGGGTGGCGGAAGCACTCGTCGTCGACCGCCATTGTTGCCGCGCCTTGGGCTACCGGAGAGGTCAGAGTAATCTGACTCTGTCGAATAGCCGCTTCTGTTGTGGTTACGACGGGGATTTCCATGATCCCGATCGTACTCTTGGCGCCGTCGGAGTTCTTCGCGAGGGCGCTCTTCAGTGCTATTGGTGATGATGTCCCTTGCATCTCGATCTCTGTTGATCGTGGTGCGGAGGTCTTCATCACGACCCGATCCGCCGCCGGCCCGGTGTCGAGATGAACCGGGTTCAGGAGCGTCGGTGGTCGTTCTGCCTTGCATCTGGTGAACCTGGACGGAGGCGGCCTGCACGAGAGCCCTTACCTTTTCCAGGCCCGGAGTGTTAGGTGGCAGCCGATTGATTTCCTCGTTGATAGTAACGAGGTTCTGGACCGGTGTCTCGTAGACCTCGTGTCCGTTGAACTCGAACGTGCCGTCGCGCATCAAGTTCCGGGCGCTCCTCCGCTCGTGTTGATCCCGTTGGCGACGATGATCTTCAGAGCGAGGCTCCTGGAGTCGAGCAGTACCAGATCCTGACGCGGCAGCTCCGTGTGGTCGTGCGGCTCTGCGAGTCGCCCGACTGGCATTGCGTCCTCGACGCTGGTTCCTGGCTTCGGTCGTCTCCTCAGCAGGAGTGACCTCATCTTCTGAGACAGGATTGGTTGGCGTTGCTGGCGCCACCATGTAACAATATGATCCGACTCCTTCTTGTGCGAGGTAGTCTTCCTCGGACTCGGAGAAGTCGGATGTGGGCGTATAACGCTCCAAACTACTCGGAGTCAATTCTCCGAGTGATTCTAGTAGTTCCGGCTCTGTAGAGGCATCGGACACCGTGTATCCTTCCGGCAGATCATCCAGGATTGAGGGTCCCAGTAGATCTAGCCCGTAGGAGTCGCTCCCAGAGAAGTAATCATCCGACTGGACGATGTCCTTCATCTTTTGCTTCCGAGCGAGCGCGCAAAAGCCAGGGGTCTGAACAGCAATGACCTCAGGGCTCTGGACGCGTGTGGGTTGAGCGTTTACGCTCTGCGATGATTCGGCGACGCGACTCTCAGGAGTCGGATCGGAACCGAGTGATTGTAGATCTGTTCCCGACTGGTCTGGCCTCGCGTTCTGCGAAGGACTCAGCGGGGTAGATCCGGTACGATCAGAGGCGATCGGACCGGATTGGGCCGTGATGGCCGAAGTCGGCGCCAGAGAGGAGACCTCCGTGGCGACCGTAGCACCTGCCGCCTGGGTATCCAAGACGGTGGTGGCGACGACGTCCCCGAACTGGATCTCGACTTCGTCGACGTCCGGGAGGTTGCAGCTGTCCAAGATCTTGACGCGATCCATCGAGCTTACCAGATTGATCTCGGCGATGACCCCTACCTGGCGCGCCACTGTCGGTGATATTATCTCCGGCAGTCTTCCACGGGGTAGCCCACGGAAGTGATTTGTAATGTAGGGAAGATCGCAAAGATCAGAAGCAGGATGGTTAGGATGGACAGACACAAGGGTTTATACAGGTTCGGGCCGTCGACTCGACGTAATACCCTACGTCCTGTTTTGGGGTGTTGTATTGCGTAGATTGTGATTTGTTGTCTTGAGACTTCATGTTTTTGAGGGGGTCCCTGCCCGCCTTATATATCGGGGGGCAGGGTTACAAGTCGGTTTGTATCCGATCCTATCTCTAAGAATCCTTTCCTTCTTTACAATAATTCCTATTCCAACTAGGACTTCTCTTTCCAGATCCTTCCTCCGTGCGCCGACTTGTCCCGCACGTCTTCAGGTCCAGAACGATGGGCTGGGCCGCCCCCTTTTGGTGGGCTGCCAGGCTTGCTCGTGAGGCACCCGGGTACTATATCCCCCACAGTGAAAGCATTGCCCAAACTCCTCTTCGTGGTCGTCTTCTCCATCTCCTCTATCTCGTTGTCATCGTCTTGCTGCTGCCTCTTATTCGTGGATTTGCCCCTGCATCCAGAGCAGAACATATACCAAAATATATTTTTGTTGAAAATTTTATGAAATTACCTTTCCAATGAGTACTTGATAATCTTAAACAGAGTTTCGAATGAGTGAGATATGCCCGTTCTATTTCAGCGCTGCGTGCTGTCCAGAAAATTTTTAGAACGCGCCACGTTCGATGATTTGGCCATAGCCGCTCGTAGGAACATCCGATCGCCTTGACGCTTGATCCATTGGAACATGGACTTCATGGGCATTCTGAATATCCAAAATCTTTCTGTTGTTTTCTTCAGAGGACATGCAGAATTTTGACGACAATGGTATCTTCATGCGAATCGATGCAGAGATGTTGACGATTTTGATCTTGTTGTCCTCGGGGCATTACGTCATGCAACCTTTGGCTTTGTGGCCGTCACCGTTGTTGTGCCAGCGAGTAGCATGGCTGCAATGGTGCACCTTCTTCACAGATTTTGCTTGAGCCAAAGCGGTGGGATCCTTGCTTGATGTAGTTGCTTTCAACACCTGTTGGTTGGACGAACAAATCTTCCGAAAAACATTAGTCTTTAAAGATTATTGACACAATGACATACCTTGTTTATCTTCATTTGCTTTGAGTGTGGGCTCAATGGCAGATGCTGGGCCACTAACAAAGTTAGCACCTACCACCAAAGAGCATATCTTGATGTAGTCGTCTTCTTGTCATCTAGTTGGAGCGCGACCAGGCTTGTGGAAGACCAAGTTAGTGTCTAGTCTTTTTACCTGCTTTCAAGGACACAAACAAAAAAACAAGAATATATGCAATAAAAAATTTGGGTTAGGCCAAAAAATTAGATAGATCGACCTAGGGTTCGTGTTGCATTTCCCTGGCAACGGCGCCATAAAAGCTTGTTGGCGCGCCGAACGCGCACCAAGATTCACCGCAAGCGCACGGATCATCGTAGCCTTTCCCTTAGAGTATTCTTCCAAGGTTATCAATCCGTGGATCGACAATGAACTACCTAGGGTTTTCCATCTAATCTAATAGATCTAATCCTAACATGAAGCGTTGATTGCATATAGAGGGTAAACCTAATAGATATGAATTAAGGTATAAAGGTTGATCACATCCCCAAACATAGGCAAAGATGAAGGTAAACCAAAGATTGACTAAGCCTATCACCTTCTAGTTGTAGTTCTAGCCAAGAACGGTAAACACATCAAGCATCTCATTTGAAGCCTCTATAAATCACCACCTCCGGTCAAACCCCCGAGAACTACCACCTTACACCAGCCACGCCCTGTCACGATGCTCCTTATCAGCATAGCATTTACAAGGGCACGTTCGAAGAATGTGTTGTACTCCTTGATAGATCCGGTATGAACCCCTAGCCCCATGGCTACAAGAACACCCCGAGCAATCTATATCGATTAATAGATAGAAAGTAAAGCAAACCCAAGCAAGCACAAGATCATAAAGAAAGGCACTTTGATCGCTAAAGAATCGGATGACAAGATGATCATTACTCAAATGAAGTATTCATTACATCATCACCTCTGAGGCCATACCATGGACGATGAATGATTGGCTCCTGAACTCCACCATAGCACAACCACGTAGGGCGGCCATTGCGGCTAGGGATGGCCTAGGCCATTCCCTAGACAACTTCGAGGACTTGCGGCTTCCGTCTTCTCCCTCCGGTACTCACTTCTGGGTTTCGCCAACTTCTGGTGAATAGATGTCGCCCTCCTCTGGAAGATGAGCTATTTATGCACCAAGGAAACCCTAGCTAAAAGGGGAGGCCAAGGCGGTGCAAAGATGCCTTGGGCGGCGTGGCCAAGGGGCCCTAGGCCAGCCGGCCTAGGCTCTTTTTGGCTCGCCTCGGGGCCATCTTTTGCGTGCAATCTTCTCTGATGTTCGTGAGTTCATGATCCAATTCTTGTGGGCTTTGGACGTCGGTTGCTCCGAGATATGGATGGGTCTTGATGGGTCCTTCGAGTCTGTGCTGGATTTGCCTTGATCTCGAAGTACTTTGGCCTTATCTTTAATTAAGCCTTATTGGAAGTTGGCCCGTTGAAATAGAGCATAAACGGGCTTCGATCTCTTTGGGCTTCATTAGGGCTTTTGGCCTTCATCTTGCCGTGCTGTTGCTAGTTCTCAGATTCAACCCATATTCGCTACAAAATAGCCAAATAACCTGCATAAACCAAAAGGCTCCAAAAATATGTGCACGTGCGAAAACAGGGTTATTTCAATGCCAAGTGGCGAGGTTAGTATAAAGATTAGTCCACAAACTCCACTTAGATGGCACTAAAAGCGTGTCATTTAACAGCGCCAACAGGCTTCTTCGTCATTATCTCCAGGTCCTCGGGGTCTACCTCCTTGGAGGCCGTCAGTACCTGCTCCATACATGGCGAGAGCTCCAAAGCCGCCGCCGTATCTAGGGTCTCCTTCTCACAGGTGTAAGCGACGCGCACATTGCCGACCACCGTGATCATGCCACGGGGGCCTGGCATCTTCATCTTCAGGTAGACGTAGTGGGGCACTGCCATGAACTTGGCTAGCGCTGGCCTGCCGAGGATAGCATGGTAGGCGGTATCAAAATCCGCCACAGTGAAGCGCAGATGCTCCGTGCGGTAGTTATGCCTATCCCTGAAGGTTACAGGGAGAGTGATGTGGCCCAGGGGAGTAGCTGGTTCCCCCGGGATGAGTCCATAAAATGGGGAGTACGGTGGGGTTAGGTCCAGCACACTGAGACCAAACTCCTTCAGCGACCTTGTGAGAGGATGTTGAGGCCGCTGCCGCCGTCGACCAAGACCTTGGTCATCCTGTTGTTGCGTATGGTAGGAGAAACAACAAGCGTGTAATGGCCTGGCTTAGCAATAAAGCCAAGGTGATCCACCCTATTGAAGGTGATCGGGACATCAGACCACCGTAGATATTCTAGAGTGGGAGGTTCAATTGTATGGAGGACTTGCCAAGCGGTCAGCTTCTGCTGCCTTTTGGACTCGAAGGCCTCTGGGACGTCATAGATCATTTGACCACCCGTTGGCATCTTGGAAGTCCTCTTGGGGTGGTTCATCCCTGTCCCAGTGTGGTGGGCGGTCATCCTTCCTCTATTGGGGCGGCCAATTGCCTCCATCTCGAAAAGTCCTCCTCAGCGCAAAGCAGTCGCGCGCCGAGTGCTTGTGGTTTTTGTGGTACGGGCACTACATGTCAAGCATCTTCTGGAACTCCTCTGGGGAGATCCTGCCATTAGCCTGGTCGAGGGCAGCCACTACGTGTGTCTCGCTCTTGTGCTTGTGCCCACGTCGCTCGCTGCCGCGCGCATCGTCGTGGCAGTCCTCATCGTCAGCCCTGTCGCGGTCGATGCGTCGACTCCTGGGTTTGCTCTCCTCTTCCCAGCGGTGCTTGAACTCGCTGAGCTACTCCTTCTCCACCTGCTCGCCGTCAGCCCAGCTATTAGCAATGGCGAACATCTTGTTGACTGTCTTAGGGTGCTTACGGGTCCACTTATTGATCAGGGTGGCATTGGCAATCTCGTTGTGGAAGGTGGTAATCACGTCATGGTGGTCCACGAAGGGAATTGAATTCCTCTTCTCAGAGAACCGACGGATTAAGTCCCGCAGGCTCTCATTCTTACGCTGCCAGCTGGCCGAGCAGACGCTTGCTGCCAGGCCTCTCCCAAGTGCCATGGTAGTTGCTGGTGAAGAGCTCACAGAGCCGTTCCCAGTCGTCGATGGAGTCCTTGGGGAGACCGGCGAGCCAGTTACGGCACTCCTTAGTGAGCATGATGGGCAAATAGTCGGCCATCACGTCGGTGTCACCCCTCACCGCTCGAACCGTGGTGGAGTAGATTTGAAGCCACTACGAGGGATCGAACTTGCCATCGTACTTGTCCATGTTCGAAAGCTTGAAGCCTCGCAGCCATAGGACAACGTGCAGGCGCTCGGTCAGCGAGAGGAATCCGTTGAAAGTCTGGACCCTCCGGTTCCTGCACCTGCGATAGTTCCTGTCATGGCTCTCCTCCGAGTATTCCGAATAGTCCAAGTGGTCGGAGTAGTCGGAATACTCATCGTTGTCATTGTCAGATGGGTGCCAGCGCCCTCCACGATTGCGGAGGGGACCATGCTCGCGGTCATAGTCGTGCCTGTGGCACGCCTCCTCATCCTCACGGTTCCTGACGCGACGGTTGATCGTGCCCCTGGCGTCCCTTCTGCGGTTGAGGTGGGCGTGGAGGTCCTCGCCCCGACGTCCACCACTCCGATTGGACGAGCTTTCCTGCTCGTGCCGGCATTTTGGTCGACGGGGAGCGAGGGGTCGACACGGTTCACCTGAATGCTGGCCGCCTGAACCAATGCTCGTACCCATTCTAGACCCGGAGTCTCGAGCGATAGGTTGTTGAGCTCCTCGTTGACGATGATGAGGTTCTCTTTGGGAGTCATGTAGACTTCATGGCCGTTGTACACCATTGTGAGGTCCGCCATGAGGTTCCTTTGGCTATGGGTGGGGCGGCGACGGTGTCCTCGATTGTAGGGTTTCTTGCCAGGCACGTGGGTGCGATCACCAGTTCCATCGCCTGCCGCAGTGCCCGATCCGCCCGCTCTATCATTAACCACAGCCGTAGCTCTGGCCAGTATGGCAGCGTGCCACTGTGCTCGCGCGGTATTAAGGCCATGCCTCGCACCGGCCACGGTTGGGTCTTTGTTGGCGATGGAAGGTTCATCGTCCGAGATTGGGTTAGGGCCATTGCCTGCCGCGGGAACTGCCATGCACACCAGGCCAGGTGTGGCGCTCTCTTGAGTATAAGAGAACATAGCAGAGTGGTCCGACGGGTACTACGAGGCCTCTTCCCCAAGGGCTCGTCCTCCTACAGATGCAAGACCATCATGAGGTCGGACATTGCGAGTTCTAGATCGAAACGGCAGTAAACCGTCCGTACTTCAGGGGATGAGGTGACACTCCGTCCCATGCGAAGTCCCTCAAGAGAAATTTCCTCCTCACAAAAGAGGTCGTCGTCTAGCAGATCGTAGAATGAGTCGGCCGAGAAAACATCCGAGAGGTGTTGGCAGGTCGCTTTTTGAGCCACAGCGGCGCTGTTTAGTAGCCCGTGCAGGAGATCCTTTTCCATCTGACTGGTCGCGGCTGAGTAGTTTGTGAGCCATTTCAAGATTTGTTGCAGGCCCTCCGTGAATCACGCAGAGGTGTAGTTGTAGCCGCCAGCCACTAGGGCCAGGAGCTCCAAGATGGGGATCTGAGATCCCTACGAACCGGCATGATCGGAAGAGGCGTGTCTCTCACCGAGGGTCACATCGCCAGGTCCATCTTGGGACTTGAGGAGCCCAAGAGTGTCGACGCGATCTACTTGGATCGGATCGACCAGATCGACCCAACCAGAGACTAGATCAGAAGCTTCGGGGGCGCCCGTCAGGAGGACGGGCGCATTGGCCACAATCGCAGCCTGTGAATCATCAACAGATTGGTCCTGAGGGAGGACCGAGTGGTTTTCTACTAGATCGCCATTGCTAGAGGTGACATGGAAACTTCCAGAGGGGATGTCCATGACATCAAAGCTAGTGGTCGAGCAGCCTTCAAGAGTCTGGAGGTGGTCCATCAAGCTCGCCCAATGATCCGGCGATCCCCTACTTGGCGCGGCAACTATCGGTGCAATAATCCGGCAATCCACCATGGGTATCCCCACGGCGGTAGATTGTTTGGACGGGATCGCAGGACCTGGAGCAAGATGGTGTATGCCAAAGAGGAAGACACGAGAGATTTTAGACAGGTTCGGGCCACCGGGATGGTGTAATACCCTACGTCCTATTGGGGGTGTTGTATTGCATATGAGTCATCGGGAGATGTGTATGTATGTTTTTGGTAGGGGTCCCTACCCGCCTTATATAGTCCGGGGCGTAGAGTTACAAGTCGGTTGATCTGCCCTATCACTACTGATTCGGCGGGCAATCTCTTGGCTGCCAAGTATTCAGCATATCCGTACATATCCAATCTCTACCCTACGTGCCTTGCGCCGACTCGTTTCGTATGCCGCTAGGCTCCGTCGGGGTGGGCCGGGTCACCCCCCTTGGTGGGCGACTAGGCCCGTCTTGATGGTACCCGGGGGTCATATCCCCCACACAACCCGTTGGGGTTGAGGTGCTATAGCTTGATGCCGTAGTAGCTGAGGAGACCGCAGAGGAACCGATGCGATGGCGTACATAGGCCCCGCTTGTGGAAGGGGACAAAGGAGACGACGTACCCGGTCGGCAGCACGGGCTCGTGCTCATTCATGGGCAGGTGTCACTCCTCCGCATCCATCTTCATGGGGAGAAGGCCTTTTGCCATAGACCGTCCATCCGAGCCTTGGAGACGGACAAACTCCTCCATGGGAACTCTTCGGGTGCCATCGCAGGTGAGGCAGGAGGTGAGGGTTCTTGGATCGTGAGAGGTAGGGGAAAACTCGATTCGCTCCGGCACTAACCTTGTAGGAGCATCGCTGGCAGCAGAGCGGCCAATCTAGGGGAAAATGGCATAGCGGCAGCAGCGGTGGCGAAAAAAGCGAGGAGAGGAATTAGGGGCAACGCGTGGGGACGAGACGGCCTCCCGACTTTATGGGGGACGCGGAGCGGAAGCCGAACTGCTCCACCTCCCCGTCACGCCAAGGGTCCACCACGATTGTGCCTAGGTCCCACGGTCCCACGATGACTACGCCGATCTGTCTCCGCCTCGACGACTGAGCCGCGCGGTGGCCCCTTGCCTTCTCGCAGGCCCTGAAGCGGCCTAGGTAAGTTAGGCTAGGGGCTTTTAATGCCCTGATAGCCCAATAAGGTTAGGGGTTCATAGGCTAGCTCACAAAGGGTTCGACAGCCACCCCTGGCCGACTGTCGAGCGAGGGGCAGGTCGGGAAGGGCTCGCTAGCAGCCGAAACCTCGGTGTAACGGCACGGGGGCTTCCCGACCCGCGTTCATGCCTCAGTATGCCGCATCCCATGGTTTTCTCTTGACGAGAAGGCTTCAGAGCCCTCGCGACTGGTTGAACAGTCATGGGAATAATATGGGATTGCTACTGAGGGATTTCTGAGGTCGACCACCAGCTGGTCCAACGGGCCCCCATGAACGGGGCACCGGGCCTCACTCGAACAGACCCGATAGCAGCTCAACGAGCACCACGTTCCCACCCAATGGGGAAAAACTCGAGGTGACTCTCACTCCTCGTCTACCCAACCTAGGTGCATGGGAGGAAACATGACTTAAAGACGATCCGACCCCCGACCGGACTCTCGCAACGCGTAGGGGCTCGAGGGACGGTATCACAAAAATAGGCCCAAAGCGGGGTCTCGAACCAAAGCAGACTCCTACAAAAGCCTGTTGGCGGCGCAAACGCACACCAAGATTCACCGCAAGCGCACGGATCATCGTAGCCTTTCCCTTAGAGTATTCTTCCAAGGTTATCAATCCGTGGATCGGCAGCAAACTACCTAGGGTTTTCCATCTAATCTAATAGATCTAATCCTAACATGAAGCGTTGATTGCATAGATAGGGTAAACCTAATAGATATGAATTAAGGTATAGGGTTGATCACATCCACAAGTGTAAGCAAAGGTAAAGCGCAACCAAAGGGGTACCTAGGCCTATCATCATCTAGTTGTAGTTGTAGCCAACGAGCAAACAAATCATGCATCTCATCCAAAGCATCTTTAAACTCTTACCTCCGGTCAACCTCCCGAGAATCACCACCCTACAGGCCACACCCTATCACGACGCTCCCTTCGGCTTGGTAATTACAAGGGCACGCCCACAAGGAACGTGTCTAGAAATCATGAAGGATCCACTAGCTAGGTCTAATCACCATGATCACACAAAGCAAGCTAAATAGTCTAAACTAGCATTAGACTAAGGGATAAGCATATTCATGAAAGGTAGAAAGCATAGAAAGAGACATTGAGTCGCTAACAGATCAGATGACAAGATTATCATTACTCAGACAAATGTGTTCATTATATCATCACCTCCGATGCATACCATAGACGATGAATGATTGGCTCCTGAACTCCACCATAGCGCAACCACGCAGGACGGCCATGGCGGCTAGGGTTGGCCTAGGCCATCCCCTAGACAACTTTGAGGACTTGCAGCGGCCGTCGTCTCCCTCCGGTGCTCCCTTCTAGGTTTCCCGACTTCTGGTGAATGGATGATGCCCTCCTCTGGAAGACGAGATATTTATATGCTGAGGAAACCCTAGCTCGAAGGGGAGGCCAAACTGCCTCAAAAAAGGCTTGTGCCACGCGGCCAAAGGGGCCCTAGGCCGGCCGGCCTAGGCCCTTTTTGGCTCGCTTCGGGCCCATCTTTTGCGTGCAAGCTTCTCAGATGTTTATGAGTTCGTATTCCAATCCTTGTGGGCTTTGGACGTCGGTTGCTCCGGGATATGGATGGGTCTTGATGGGTCTTCTGAGTCTGCACTGGATTTGTCTTAGTCTCGAAGTATCTCGGCCTTATCTTCAATTGAGCCTTATTGGAAGTTGGCCCGTTAGAGTAGAGCATGAACGGGCTTCGGTTCCTTTGGGCTTTATTAGGGCTTTTGGCCTTCATCTTGCCATGTTGTTGCTAGTTCTCAGATTTAGCCCATATTCGCTCCAAAATAGCCAATTAACCTGCGTAAACCAAAATGCTCCAAAAATATGTGCACAAGCGGAAACGGGGTTATTTCAGTGCCAAGTGGCGGGGTTAGTATCAAGATTAGTCTAAAAACATAACCTAGATGGCACTAAAAGGGTGTCATTTAACAACGCCAACAATCCCCCCATGCTTAAACCTTGCTCGTCCTCGAGTAAGTTCAAGATCTTTAATCAATAGGAAATCAGCATTGCCCTTCATTGTCATCCCTGCACTTAGTCATATATAACAAGACACATTGCTCTCTCATGTATTTAGTATTTTAATGTTCAAGTTGTGATCGGCTGCTTTTCATTCTGGGAGATAGACTAGCAAAAAAGAACAAGCCACAATTAAAATAAATATAATGCTCTCGAATTTAAGCGAACTTCAAACCTTTACCTTGTTTCATCATGAAGGGTTTTCAAAAACATGCACATCAAACATAAGTGAGGTTCTCTTGCAAAAGTTCATGGAAACCCTCATCTCATCAAGTCGCTCAAGCCTATACTAGATTATTCTCAACCTATTCTACTCATATATGAAAGTGGAAGGCTTATCTGGAGCTTGGTAGGTTAAAACAATCCTAGCAAAACATTAAATCTGAAATATTGTCAAACTAAGAGAGAGATCTATTGGATTTACCGAGACTCGTCAAAAAGGCCATGGGAAAATAAATGTTGGAGAGGGAGAGAGATGGAACACACACATTTAGATAGGTGGACATGTGCAAGTGGCAAAAGGGTGATCCCAAGACACAAATGAAGTTCTCGTTATCGGATTGCACATGGTTGGAATAAATGAGTATGGAGTATGTCTTTTAAGCACCTTGAATTTAATGAAACAAAAAGAACTAAGGAGCATTTTTATTCTATATTTTTCTATCATTTTCTTTTTCTCCTTTTTTTCTTTTCTTCTTTCTTTTCTTTCTTCATCATTCATTTTTTTTCTTTTGCTCCTTAGAACCTTTTGTAACACAATACTTACTCAGCGGTAGTCAGAGATAATTCGATGACTCCTTCCCCCCATGCTTGAACGATTGCTCGTCCTCGAGCAAAGGAGAGGAAAATTAAATGACCGCTGAGCACAGTATGAAATCTTCTAATCTTGCAGAGAATGACTTGCATCTTAAGGAGGGACACCCACAAAAAATTTCGAGGCCAGCAGGGGTGAAAACACCCCTAGCCGCGCGGCCCAGAAGGTCTCTGGCTGCGCCGCCCAGGCCGTTCTTGCCTCTGTTTCTTCTAATTTTTGTCTAGTACGCTTGCAGGGTCCTTCCAAATGTATATTCTTTGTATGATGCCTCTGTGTTGTCAGAATCTCCATCGAAATAATTTTCCATACTCAATATTTGGGTTGTGATCAAGGAGGTAATCACAAAAAGATAATTTTGGGTTTAGGGTGGATATCCAGCGAGGTTTGCAAAATTTCCGGTGTGGAAACTAGCAATGCATGGATAGAAAGGCTAGCAAAAAGAAGTTACGCAAAACGGAATGACCAGCTTCTTAGTCTCGTACCAAAGAAATCAATCCTAATCCAACTCATCAAGATATAAGTTTGCAATCTAAGGGTTTTATCATGAAAGATTGAGGACCCAGTGTGTCCGAGGACCGGTGGATGGTCGCTTCCTGGTGTGATGAGTGATTGACAACGTGGTGTGGACTGATGTTTCCCTTGGCTCAAGTATTGCAGGTGTAGAATGCGGCTTGATTGCATTGGTGCAGGTGAAGAACAGGCGCGAAAGGTCTTAGCCATGGCGGCCTCCGAGGAGCAGAGAGACAAGTAAGCTTGGTTCGAGGGACCCGGTGGCCAGATGGATCAAGTGCGGTTCACATGGTGGCAAGAACGAGCAAGGGGACGTGGTTCCGGTGCGAGGTAGTGGCTCACAACCGAAGCTCGTACGCGGACGTGAAGCCGGTGCAAGGTGGCGGCTAACAACCGAAGCTTGTACGCGGGGTTTGGTGATTTGGCCACAAAATCATCAGGAGGACGGTTTCTTGGTTTGGGCCTCAAAACCAAGCCCAAGGACTTGGCGTGGCGGTAGCGGCCCATCGGGAGGAGCCGTGCACGTCAAGGAGCCTGGACCGGAGGACACGCGGCATGGCCGCAAAGCTTGCGTCGGAGGGAAGCAAGGTTGCGGCGGATGCAGTTCCGGCCGGAGGAATATTCGCGACTATGACAAATTTGCCCCTGAGGGGTATGTATCGCTTAGGGGTAGTTTAGTACTTAGGACTCCACCACTTGGACTACATATAGGGGTGGTAGTCATCCTTTCATGACATCTCACTTGGCTAGTTTATTTTCCCTTCCCTTTCATCCTCTCCACCGAGAACTATTTTCTTTAATCCTTTGTAGTTTGTATAGGTGAATTCATGGTTGGTTGACGGAGTTTAATCTATTCAAGTTTGTGCCATGATTTGAATTCCTGAGCTCTTTTTGTTTTTCCCATTTTTGGAGCTATTTTCGGAGCCATTTTTGGGGATTTTCGTTCTTCGATTTCTCGGGAGTTTTCTCTCGGATTTCTTTGGGGGAATCACACATGAGTGCCTTGTGCCTCTTTTCTTGGTGATCTCTTGCCCCCAAACGCCGGGAATCGCTCTAGATTTGAAGATTTCGGGATGAACTCGTGGTGGGTGTGTTCTTCGTGAGATTTGAGATTTTGGGAGTTCTAGGGAGTTAGAGGCCGAGATTTTTGGGGCATACCCTCTACTTGAGGTATACATCATCTCCCCAAAGTTTCGTCTCAAGAGCTCAAACCGTTTGGGAGATCCATTCACGAGATTGAAGAGTTGACTTTCGGGCTAGGGCTGTTTGCATGTACTAGGCAGTGCCGAGTTTGAAACCCGGCAGTGCCGAGTACATACACTCGAGGGCTGCATGTACTAGGCAGTGTCGAGTTTGGTAACCCGGCAGTGCCGAGTACATACACCCAGTGACAGATTTGTCAAGTTTTTGGATCGAGGTTTCTTTCTGTGTTTTCGATGCTTGTTTCTTGTTCCTAGGGTCAGTAGCATCTCAGTTGCTACATGACCTTGGCAAGATCGTGTTGCGAAGTTCGGAAGTGATGTTGGGGTGAAAGCCGGATTTGGAAAAGAAAGTTTTATCGGCTCCCATTCACTCCCCCCCTCTCTGGTCGCCTGATCGGTCCTTCAATTGGTATCAGAGCCGGTTACGGGTCTTTGCGACTCTAACCAGTCTAAGATCCAAAGATGGCGTACCAAGATCGAGGTTCCGTGTTTTGTCCACTGAGGAGTTTGAGCGAGTTTTGGGCGAGGACCTAGCTAGCCAGATCTGGCAGAAGCTCAAGGTAGCCCACGATGGTGATAGCCATGTGAAGGCTAGGCTTTTCTCGATGTATCGCAGAGAGTATGAAAATTTCGCTCATTTGCCTGGAGAGTCTGTTGATGCTTTGTTTCAGCGCTTCACTTCCATAGTCAACAACATGAAAGCCAACATCACCGTTCTCCCATACTCGGATCATGACAGAGCTATCAAGCTCTTGCAAGCACTTGATAGATCCGTGTGGGGTGCCAAGGTTGAGGCAATCATGGAGTCGGCTAACTATGAAACTTTGTCGGTTGATGAGCTTTTCTCCAAGCTGAAGTCCTCTGAGGTTGATAGACAGCTGCTTGCCAAGGCTAAGAGTCCGACTGATCCCTATAGTCTGGCTCTAGTCGGTGGCTCTGGTTATGGACATGCTAACACTCCCAGACACTTTGCCTTGTCTTCTCTTGTGTCTCTTCCAGATGAGGAGTATGAGGTGCTAAGCGAGGAAGATCTCGCGTTGCTGACCAGGAGGTTTGAGAGGATGTACCAGAACCACAAGAGTTCGAGGCGTGCTGGGAGTACGTGCTACAGATGCGGGAAGGTGGGCCACTTCATCGCTGAGTGCCCCGAGGAGAACAAGAACGACTACAACCGCAAGCACCGATCGCGAGATGACCACAAGCACCGCTCCAAGGACAAGTACCGCTCCAAGCACCAGAACAAGGAAGAGAGAAGGTCGAAGAACAAGCATGGTGGGCACAAGAAGAACAAGCCTCGAGCGATGGTGGCAGATGCGAGCGACCTCGACATGAGCTCCAACAACACGTCGTCAAGTTCGAGCAGCGAGGATGAAGACCGCGGCCGCCGCAAGGAGAAGAAGCATGAGAACCGCAACTTCACCGGCATCTCCTTCGCAGCCGTCGACTACTGCACCATGGCGCACGACTCCGTGAAGGGCAAGGACGACTCTGACTCCGACTCCAAGGATGAGGTATTGACCGATCCCATCTCCTTACGCAAGGAAATTACTAGACTAGAGGAGTTGGTCGATAACCGCGATGATGTGCTTAGGAAGACCAACAAGGAGAAGAGAGAGTTTAGATCTTTGCTAGGTGAGTCGAAGGAGAGAGTAGCTGAGCTTGAGGCCTTACTTTCTGAGACTGGAAAGAAGGCGATGGACTTTGAGTCTTTGCTTTGCGAGTCTAGGGAGAGAGCAGCTAAGCTTGAGTCTGAGATTGCTGTGTTGAAAGATGCTCCTGTTGTTACTGATGAGATTGAGTGCTCCTTCTGTGATGTGCATCTTGCTGATCTGGTTGCCCTTAAAGAAAAACATATGACATGCTTGGATGATCTAGAAAATGCTAGGGTTGAGCTTGCTGAATTGAAGTCTAGATCGTCTCTGCTAGGTGCTTGTACTTCTTGCCCTACTTTGCATGCTCAGTTGCTTGATGCTCATGCTATGATTAGCTCACTTGAAGCTGAATTGAAATCTCCCATTGCAAATGCTTGTTCTGCTTGTGATGTGGTTAATTTGAAGAATGTTGAGATGGCACATTATGTTGATCGGTTGCAGAATGAGAATGATGAGTTGCGTCAGTGTTTGAGTTGGTTGTCTAGCCACGAGCCACAGCTTAAGATGTTGATTGCTGAGTTTAAGAGAGCTGATGGTCGTGGGTTGGGTTGTGAGAAGGTTGATGAGAGTGGGTGTGAGAAAGAGAAAGAGCAAGCCAGTTCCACCTCAAACATCCCAGCACCACCAGAGAGAACTCCACCAAAGAACAGCTTTGCACCTAAGCCCAACCACCTGTTGAACAAGCTTGACACCACTCCAGATCCTCCCAAGTTTCCATCGAAGACAAACAACTTCCAGAGGAGAGTGACCTTTGTGAGGAGTGGGGTTTACCAGCCGAGAGAGAAGCCACAGCCGAGAGAAACCCCAAAGCCAAAGCCAGTCCGCTTCCATTGTGATCATTGTGGAAGGGATGGTCACCTAGAGGAGTTTTGTTGGAGGAAGAAGAGGGAGGTGAGACGAGAGAAGGAGATGGGGAACAGGGACAGGTACCACTCTTCCCGTAGTGTGCCTGTGTCTCGTTCACCCTTGCCTAGAGGAGAGGCTTTTGTGCGTACAGTTCCTTCATTTGGTAGTCGTGGTGTTCCAGCTCGTAGTGGTTTTGCTAGGCGGCCTCCTACTCGTGGTCAGTTTGGTTCAGGGAGGTTTGACCGTAGCTTTGAGGATAGAGAGAGTCTAGGCCACGTTTTCCCCCACGTGGTGCTAGAGGTCCGATGGTGAGAGACAAGAGGGTTTCACGTGGTAGTGCTGATTTTGCTAACCCTTCTTTTGAGCAGATGGCCCGACACTAGTTTAACTCTTTCTGTGCTAACCCCAGTGTCGAGTCGTTCGCTCATTCTCGTTCTCGCTTTTGATTGTGCAGGTGGGAGGCTTGGAGAACTTTTGGTTGATGGATTTCGGCTGCTCGAGACATATGACAGGTAATAGGAAGTGGTTCTCCAGTCTCACCCCGGTGGTGTCCAGGCAGTACATCACTTTCGGGGATAAGGGTAGAGGTAGAGTGCTGTCTGAGGGTGCGATTCAGGTGAGCGATGGTTTTATGTTGAAGCAGGTTGCTCTTGTCAAGAATCTTGGTTTCAATTTGCTTTCGGTTTCTCAGCTTCTTGATGAGGGTTATGAAGTTCGGTTCAAGAGTGGTGATTCTCGAATTCTTGATTCTCGAGGTGACCTTTTGTGTATGATCATTCCCGAGGGACAGATTTTTCGTGCTGATTTTTCTCGATCTTTTGGTCCTTCTCGGTGTTTGTTGGCTGGTACTTCTTCTGAGCTTTGGAAGTGGCATAGGAGATTGGGTCATGTGAGCTTTGATTTACTCACACGCTTGAGTGCTCTTGACCTTATCCGAGGATTGCCCAAGCTCAAATTCGAGAAAGATTTGGTTTGTGCACCTTGTAGGCATGGTAAGATGGTTGCTGCTTCCCATCCACCTTTGACAGATATTATGACTGAGCGTCCAGGGGAGCTTTTGCATATGGACTTGGTTGGTCCCGCTCGCGTTCGCTCAGTTGGTGGGAAGTGGTATGTTCTTGTGGTTGTGGATGACTTTTCTCGATATGCTTGGGTGTTCTTTTTGGCGTCGAAGGATGAGACATTTGATTTTGTTCGAGATCTGATTTTGAGGTTGAAAAATGAGAGTAATGGTGGTGCCATGAGAGCTATACGCAGTGACAATGGTACGGAATTTAAGAACACTCGTTTTGATGCCTTTTGTCGTGATCTTGGTCTCGAACACCAATATTCTTCGCCATATGTTGCTTGCCAAAATGGAGTTGTTGAGAGGAAGAATCGGACGCTTTGTGAGATGGCTAGGACGATGCTAGATGAGCATAGGACTCCTAGGAAGTATTGGGCTGAGGCGGTGAATACAGCTTGTCATGTTTCGAATCGGATTTTCCTTCGTGCTTTCAAGAAGAAAACTTGCTATGAGCTTTTCCATGGTCGTTCCCCACGTGTGAGTCACTTTCGGGTTTTTGGCTACAAGTGTTTCATTCTTAAGAAAGGAAATTTGGACAAGTTTGAGTCTCGTTCGATGGATGGTATTTTTCTTGGTTATGCTAATCACTCTCGAGCATATCGTGTGCTCAATCTTGAAACTAACCAAATCATGGAGACTTGCGAAGTCACTTTCGACGAGACCATTCCATGTAGCTCTTCTGTCTTTGAGTGTGCAGGTGATGATGAGTTGGGACAGTCAATCTTTGAGGAAGAACAGCTTGATGAGGAAGATGATGAGGAGAATCATGCACCGTGTGGGGATCGTGTACCTTCTACTTCCACTACTACCACTACGATCGACGATGGCCCTTCTGCTACACCTTCGTCGAGTCGCGCACATGATCGAGTGGAAGCTGATGTTGAGGGGGAGGCAATCTCGAGGCGAGAAGCTCCCCGGCTGGTACAGAAGAATCATCCTGCGTCGAAGATTATAGGGGACTTGGATGAACGCACTACACGGTCGAAGTCACAGAACATCTCTCATTTCGCTCATTCTGCTTTTGTTGCGTCTTTTGAGCCCAAAAATGTTGGACACGCTTTATCTGATTCTGATTGGGTCAATGCCATGCATGAAGAGCTTGAAAACTTTGAGAGAAACCAGGTGTGGGAGTTAGTTGAACCACCTCCAAATTGCCATCCTATAGGAACCAAGTGGGTTTTCAAAAACAAGAGGGATGAGGGTGGTGAGATTGTGAGAAACAAAGCGAGGTTGGTTGCTCAGGGGTTTTTGCAGCAGGAGGGGATAGATTATGAGGAGACTTTTGCTCCTGTTGCCTGTTTGGAGGCAATTTGGATCCTTCTAGCATTCTCTGTTGCTAAAGGGTTCAAGTTGTACCAAATGGACGTGAAGAGTGCCTTTCTAAATGGGGTGATCGAGGAAGAAGTGTATGTGAGGCAGCCCCCGGGTTTTGAGAGTGAGAGATACCCACACCGAGTGTACAAACTCCACCGAGCTTTATATGGCATAAAGCAAGCACCCAGAGCGTGGTATGGTAGATTGAGAGGGTTCTTGCTTAGCAAGGGGTTTGTGATGGGAAAGGTTGATAAGATGCTCTTCTTGTTGAGAAATGGCAATGATCTTTTAATCGTTCAGATTTACGTGGATGATATCATTTTTGGTGGCTCTTCTCACGATCTTGTAGCCAAGTTTGCAGAGGATAGTGAGCAGGGAATTTGAGATGTCGATGATGGGAGAGTTGCAGTTCTTTCTCGGGCTACAGATCAAGCAAACCAAGGATGGGACGTTCGTGCACCAAAGCAAGTACACAAAGGACATTCTCAAGAAATTCGACATGAGCGATTCTAAGCCAATGACTACACCGATGAGTATGACTACAGCTTTGGATGCGGATGAGGACGGAGAACCAGTGGACCAGAACGAGTACCAGAGCATGATCGGCTCCCTCCTCTACTTCACGGCGACGAGGCCGGACATACAGTTCAGCGTGTGTCTGTGCGCTCGTTTTCAGGCTTCACCTAGGACTTCACATCGTCAGGCTGTTAAGCGGATTTTCAGGTATCTCAAGTACACTCTTGAGCTGGGTCTTTGGTATTCTGCTGATTCCTCACTTTCACTCCACGGTTTTTCTGATGCTGATTTTGCTGGATGTCGTGTTGATCGTAAGTCTACTTCTGGTCAGTGTCAGTTTCTTGGTTCGTCTCTTGTGTCTTGGTCTTCTCGCAAGCAATCCAGCATAGCCCAATCCACCACAGAAGCCGAGTATGTTGCTGCTGCTAGCTGTTGTTCCCAGTTGCTTTGGATCACCTACACCTTGAGAGACTTTGGCTTAGACATGTCCCATGTACCACTCCTTTGTGATAGCACAAGTGCCATAAGCGTAGCCAAAAATCCTGTGCTTCATTCCAAAACCAAACACATAGAAGTGAGGTACCACTTTCTGAGAGATCATGTGGAGAAAGGAGATATTGAGCTTGCCCATGTTTCTACCCAAAACCAGCTTGCAGACATTTTCACCAAGTCGCTTGACCAAGTTACCTTTACCCGCTTGCGAGGGGAACTTGGTGTCTGTGCGTTTTTCTGAGCTGAGTTTTGGAGGCTTCTCTTGTAGCATATGTATACTATTGTACCATCTTTGTATCTTTCTGATTTTGTATCTTTTCTGATTTTGTGTTTTGATGTATAGTTGTCACTTTGCATCTTGTGATATATCATGCTGCATTTGTATCATATCTTAGGATGAGCTTCTCCTATATGCAGTGATTACTACAACTTGCTACATTTTAGAGTTTAGGCAGGCTGGTTAGGGATTGATTGTATGGATGGCTATGCTCTTGATGGTCTTGATATATATTCTATTGAGATAGTCTCGTTTTGAATTAAAATGACAAACTGAACTTAAACTCTTTCACCCATGAGTAAATGCCTTTGCATGTCTTGTTTGAGCCGAAATGGCTATATCTTGCTTAAGATCATGCTAGGATGTGATATTCTTTTCAATTGGGTCAAAGACCTTTGTCATTGTGAATGTTTAGCCCATGCTTTATCTTGTGGAGGAGCATAAGCTTCTTTTTGTCGCAAAGACATTTCATGTACCATGCTTAATTTGAAAAACTTGAAAAATGAGATGTCTATGCTTGAAAGAAGAAAGATGAGAAAAAGATATATTTGAAGGAATTTATGCTCATGTCTCTATGCTTTCACCATTGCACACACTTGCACACATGGGTGCTAAGCGGTTGCATGTTGTTTGCCGGAGAAGTCTCCCTTGAGAAGTGAACACATGGCTCCGTGCTTTGACATGACATGAGATAGAATTTGGGCGTTTGTAATGATCTTTTGTCAAGAATGCTTGTCCTTTCATGATCTTGGTGAGATGAAGTTTGTTTTTGCTTAAATGATCCATGTTTAGGACTTTGCTCATGTGGTGACTTTTTGATATAGTTGAACAATTTGATCATGGCTTTGTCAATTGGCTATATGTCTTTACCTTCTTGATGGCAATGCCCTTGTAAACCTGATGAACTATCTAACTTGTCTCTTCTCTAACTTGCAGCATTTTGTAGTGCTCATTGTATATTTGAGAAGCTTGTAGTTGCATTTCTGCATTTTTGCTGTGCTGCCTGTGCATACTCGGCAGTGCCGGTTTCTGCAACTCGGCAGTGCCGGATTTTGCAACTTGGCAGTGCCGGTGTTTTTTTGCAACTTGGCAGTGCCGGTTTTTGCAATTTTGGATTTTCTGACCTTGATTCCTGCATTGTCAACAAGGGGGAGAATTTGTGGAATTTGAGAGTTTCTGAAGGTTCTAGAAAGGAAAACATTGCTGGATTTGAACCATCTTTCGAGTCATTTTTGCACGCATGAATTCACTTGTTCAGGGGGAGTTTGCATCAATGCAGGGGGAGTGCTTTGTGTTTCCTGAAAAGTGATTTTTGGAGATTTGTGACTTGTGTTTTGTGCTTTGCTCTTTTGCTGATGGTGTTGAGCCCTTTTCGCTTCTTATTGAAGTGTCGGCGTTTTCTGGAGCTTTCTCTTGTGAGTGACTTTGTTTCGGCTTGATCTTGCTTTTAGTCACTTGCTTGAGCGTTGTTTTTCGATTTCTTTTTATTTTCCTTTGATACCTATTGTGACTATGTGTGTGTTGTCAATGCACTCATCAATGGGGAGATTGAGGACCCGGTGTGTCCGAGGACCAGTGGATGGTCGCTTCCTGGTGTGATGAGTGATTGACAATGTGGTGTGGACTGACTGTTTCCCTTGGCTCAAGTATTGCAGGTGTAGAATGCGGCTTGATTGCATTGGTGCAGGTGAAGAACATGCGCGAAAGGTCTTAGCCATGGCGGCCTCCGAGGAGCGGAGAGACAAGTAGGCTTGGTTCGAGGGACCCGGTGGCCAGATGGATCAAGTGCGGTTCACATGGTGGCAAGAATGAGCAAGGGGACGTGGTTCCGGTGCGAGGTAGCGGCTCACAACCGAAGCTCGTACGCGGACGTGAAGCCGGTGCAAGGTGGCGGCTAACAACCGAAGCTTGTACGCGGGGTTTGGTGATTTGGCCACAAAATCATCAGGAGGACGGTTTCTTAGGTTTGGGCCTCAAAACCAAGCCCAAGGACTTGGCGTGGCGGTAGCGGCCCATCGGGAGGAGCCGTGCACGTCAAGGAGCCTGGACCGGAGGACACGCGGCGTGGCCGCAAAGCTTGCGTCGGAGGGAAGCAAGGTTGCGGCGGATGCGGTTCCAGCCGGAGGAATATTCGCGACTATGACAAATTTGCCCCTGAGGGTATGTATCGCTTAGGGGTAGTTTAGTACTTAGGACTCCACCACTTGGACTACATATAGGGGTGGTAGTCATCCTTTCATGACATCTCTCTTGGCTAGTTTATTTTCCCTTCCCTTTCATCCTCTCCACCGAGAACTATTTTCTTTAATCCTTTGTAGTTTGTATAGGTGAATTCATGGTTGGTTGACGGAGTTTAATCTATTCAAGTTTGTGCCATGATTTGAATTCCCGAGCTCTTTTTCTTTTTCCCATTTTCGGAGCTATTTTCGGAGCCATTTTTGGGGGATTTTCGTTCTTCGATTTCTAGGGAGTTTTCTCTCGGATTTCTTTGGGGAATCACACATGAGTGCCTTGTGCCTCTTTTCTTGGTGATCTCTTGCCCCCAAACGCCGGGAATCGCTCTAGATTTGAAGATTTCGGGATGAACTCGTGGTGGGTGTGTTCTTCGTGAGATTTGAGATTCCGGGAGTTCTAGGGAGTTAGAGGCCGAGATTTTTGGGGCATACCCTCTACTTGAGGTATACATCATCTCCCCAAAGTTTCGTCTCAAGAGCTCAAGCCGTTTGGGAGATCCATTCACGAGATTGAAGAGTTGACTTTCGGGCTGGGCTGTTTGCATGTACTAGGCAGTGCCGAGTTTGAAACCCGGCAGTGCCGAGTACATACACTCGAGGGCTGCATGTACTAGGCAGTGCCGAGTTTGAAACCCGGCAGTGCCGAGTACATACACTCGAGGGCTGCATGTACTAGGCAGTGCCGAGTTTGGTAACCCGGCAGTGCCGAGTACATACACCCAGTGACAGATTTGTCAAGTTTTTGGATCGAGGTTTCTTTCTGTGTTTCCGCTGCTTTTTTCTTGTTCCTAGGGTCAGTAGCATCTCGGTTCCTATGTGACCTTGGCAAGATCGTGTTGCGAAGTTCGGAAGTGATGTTGGGGTGAAAGCCGGATTTGAAAAAGAAAGTTTTATCGGCTCCCATTCACTCCCCCCCTCTCTGGTCGCCTGATCGGTCCTTCAAAGATCATGCATATATAGGCTTTGGTAGGTAGAACTTTGCAAGAGATTCACGAATGAAGATAGCGTAAGGATCAAATTTTAAATAAAACATACAAGGTATTAGGTCATCGGTAAACTTAAATCAAAGAGCAACATAGAGTTTGTGGGTCTAGAATTTAGTCATTTAACCTCCACAAATTTAACAGCCGGTATTTATTCGATTTATGTTCATTTAATGGAGAGCAATTAGTCAAGTCATATAAAACATTGTGTAGGTAAAACAAAGCGGCAACTTTCATCACTTTTCCATAAGCAAATCACATAAAAGATATCATCGTGGTGAGCACAAATGTGATGGTGATGGTTACTTACTCAAAAATAAAAACAAACAAAACTAGGTTGTCCTCCTAGTAGCCATGTTATTAACAAGAGAGAAATATAAAGGTTTTCTACACTAAGGTTGGTGGCATGTATATGTACAAGCATTTAGAAAGAAAAGAGAAGGTGTAAGACATATTTACCGTCCTTTTGATGCTTGTAATGGATTGTAGCGCAGCCTCCCCCATGCTTAAGCATTGCGCTTACTATGGAAGAAGAATTAAGCATCTTGCGGCGATCGTGGTACTTGTACTCCATGTGGCGATGTCTTTCTTCCACCAAATCCTCCCCCATGCTTAGCATTGCTAGGGATAGAAGAAGTTGCATCGTGTTGTGATTTTTCGTGTCCATTGCCACATGCGGAGATTGTCTTTATGTTCTTTCTCTCTTGTCGCCGTCATCCTTCAATTTCTCCTCTTTTCTTATCATGCCTGCAACACAATTAAGCACAAACTACCCCCGGGGTGACGGTCGGGAGTAGAAACAATTGCCAACAAACCAACATCATCCCTATGATTCTCAACTTGTGGCATAGCTAGCTTAGAAATGTCAATCCTAATGAGTGTACGTGTGTGCAAGTGTGCATGCAAATGATAGGAAGGGATACAAACAAATACATTGTTTACACCAAGTTCTAAACACCATGCTTACAACAAGGTTGCTGAATTTTTCATAGCCAAAAAGTATTAATAACCAAGGTCAAAACACCATGTCTATCTCAAGATTAATAATTCTTTATGGCGCAAGAAAAATAAAGTGCAATGCAATGTTTATAAACCAACCAAAGCATCAACAAAATGATTAGCTCCCAAATAACAAAAGAACCGAATGATGATGTCTGCAATCAAGTCTAAACACCGCGTTTACACAAGATTGCAAAGGAGAATGCTAGCAAAGCATTAACATTGATATGAAAGCATTCATCATGAGGTTTTAAGAAAGAACCGAGCTTAATCATAATGAAGATGTGGACAATGGAATGGATGCAAAATGCAAATGCAAAGAGTTAGCAAAACAAGGGTTAGCAAGGATTAAAAGGACTTTCGATGTTGATCTGCAATGTTCGTTGTTCTAGGTAAGCAGGGATATGATGCAAACCAAAGAAACTAAAAGAACTGCTTAAAATGACAAAGCTTGTAGCTAATAAGCAGTGCCAACAAGAAAATCGTTCATCGAAAAGAACCAAACAACCAAGCTAACAGGGTTTAGGGATAGGCTCAAGGGTATCCTATATTTTTGGCTAAAAACTAGAATTCTGAAGAGAGGAATCAAGTTTATAAATTCTAACTAAGGTTACTTGAAAACAAAAACAAGTAAAAAGTTAACCTATGGTTTTAGGATTGCTAAAGGCAAAAGAGTTTCTCCTAAAGGTTTGGAGGGCTAGTCAAAGTTTTCAGTTAGAATAGAGGATAGGAACACACTTGGTTAATGTCAACGGTGACAGCGTCTAATCAACACAAGTTACTCCTACCTCTATTGGCTCTGGGTAAAGGTATGGGTGATAGAAAGGCTTAGGTAGAAAAGGGTTTTGACAAGAAATTATAAAAGAAAAATAAAACATGCAATGGAATGCAAGGTAGAAAATGATATGATGGTGGTCTAAAACAAAATAAAAGTTAGCCTAAGTCAACTAGCCACAAGTTTCAAATCAAAGTGATGTACTACGCCTCCTAATTCTCTCTAAAAAGAAAAGTAAAAGGAAAGGAACGGGTTGCCTCCCGCAAAGCGCTTCATTTAAAGTCATAGAGCTCGACTTTCTCGCATGCCTTCTTGTTGTTGCAATGCCATGGTCCCTCTTGCAAGATATGAAGGTGTCCATGCAGCCTTGATTCACTCCTCACGCTGTATATGATCATCACGCTCAATGGAAGACTTGCCCAATCATCTCTCACATTGTTATCACCTCTCTCTCCATTGCCCTCTTGTTGCTGCTTCATCTTCACGAATTTTTCTCCTCTGTCAGGATCAGAATATGTAGCCAAACCATGTTCCAGAACGTCGTATATGAAATTCTATTTCCAACAAGTCTTCATTTGCCCAAAAAGGTTTCCGATCGAGAGAGTTATGCCCGTTTTACTCCGGCACTACAATCTGTCCTGAGCTGATTTCAGCACGCGCAGCCCCTGATGTTTTTGCCATATCTCCTTGCACGGGTCTTCAAATTGATCGATCTTGGATGCGTTGGAACGAGAACTTGATGGTGCTTCTGAATATCCAATTTTCTATTCTTGTACAGCTCTGAACATGTGCTCAAAATTAGCGAAAACAGCGACTACAGGGACATGGAGGTGTTCGGTGATCTTGCTTGTAGTTCTTCGAGCGTGCCTTCCTCCTACTCACTTGGTTCTCGTGTCCTTCGAGATTGCAAACCTTTCTTTCTCTTCCTTTGACATGATCATGGCCTCTAAGTTTTGCATATGATGGTGGTGTAGTTGATTGCGGGCGACGTCGATGATCATGTCTTCCTCCTTCTTCCATGAAAGTCAGAGAAAGTCTTCCTCTAGGTCCCCTTGCTGCACTAATAGAACTACTACACCATCGGGGGTTTCTTGCTAGTGGAAGAGCAAAATATCGAGGGGAAAGCTAGGCTAGGTTTTGTTGTGGACTTAGGATCAAATCTTTGTGCATGATTTCTTTTCTTTTGTGCGGAGTGTTTCTAGTGCTAAAAGTGGATGAACTCAATAACATAAACTAGGAGCTTTTATGAACTACATACCTGCGAAAGGAGCGCCTCAAAGGATCTTTAAGAAGGCTTGTCCGGCTGGTCTAGGGGCACAGAGCCGGCCGGCGCACCACCTTGTCGTGTCTCCTCCTTGTCCCCTTTCTCCCACATGTTGCTAGCTCCATTATAAGTCCATGTCCTTGTGCTTCAGAGGTATGCACCGCCACTTGCTTGTGAATCACTCCATTGTCTTGCACATTATTTTTCTCCTTTGCTTCTTAGTTTTGTCTTTCCTCTGATCATTCATTATGTGCATGGTTGCTCCCTCCATTGCTTCTGCATGTAAGGGTAGGTAGGAGTAGCAAAAAATCTTCTCGCGTAACATCCTTTGTACTTAGCCTTGGAGTTCTTCTCTTCATCCTTGTGTCTTCATGTGCCAATGCTTTCGAAGTCTTCGTTCATGTTATTAGCCTCTGAATTTTCTTGTGTACGCTCCATGAAAGCATTGCCCAAGCCTCTCTACGTGTTCGTCATCTCCATCTCCTCCATTTTGTTGTCATCGTCTTGCTGCTGCCTCTTCTTCGTCAATTTTCCCCTGTATACAGAATAGAACATATACTTAATATATTTCTATTGAAAAGTTTATGAAATTACCTTTCCAACGAGTGCTTGATCATCTTAAACGGAGTCCGAATGAGTGAGATATGCCCGTTTTATTTCAGCGCTACGTGCTGTCCAGAAAAATTTCAGGACGCGCGACGTTCGTTGATTTGGCCATAACCGCTTGTAGAAACCTCCGATTGCCTTGCCTCTTGATCCATTGGAACGTGAACTTCATGGGCATACTGAATATCCAAAATATTCTGCTGTTTTCTTCAGAGGACATGCAGAATCATGATGACATCTCTATCTTCTTGCAGATTGATCCGGAGATGCGATGAACTCGATCTTGTGGTCTCCGGGGCATCACTTCGTGCTTCTAGGCTTCATGGTCACCACCATTGCAGCACCAGCGAGTGGTATGGTGGCAATGGTGCATCTTCTTCATAGTTTTGCTTGAGCCTAAGCCTTACTTGACATAGTTGCTTTCAACACCTATTGTCTGGATGAACAAACAAGTCTCCGAAAAGCATTAATCTCAAAAACTTATTGACACAAAGACATACCTCATGTTATCATCGCTTGCTTTGAGTGTGAGCTCAATGGCGGATGCTAGGCCACTAACAAAGTTAGCACCTACCACCAAGGAGCAAATCTTCATGTATTCATCGTCTTGTTCGAGCGCGATTGGACTTATCGAAGCCCGAGTGTTAGTGTCTAGTCTTTTATCTGTTTTCAAGGACACAAACAAGAAAACAAGAATATATATGCAATAAAAATTAGGGTTAGTCCTAAAAATTAGATAGATCGACCTAGGGTTCGTGTTGCCGATTCCCGGAAATGGCATCAGAAAAGCTTGTTGGCGGCGCAAACGCACACCAAGATTCACCGCAAGCGCACGGATCATCGTAGCCTTTCCCTCAGAGTATTCTTCCAAGGTTATCAATCCGTGGATCGGCAGCGAACTACCTAGGGTTTTCCATCTAATCTAATAGATCTAATCCTAACATGAAGCGCTGATTGCATAGATAGGGTAAACCTAATAGATATGAAGTTAAGGTATAGGGTTGATCTCATCCACAAGTGTAAGCAAAGGTAAAGCGCAACCAAAGGGGTACCTAGGCCTATCATCATCTAGTTGTAGTTCTAGCCAACGAGCAAACCAATCATGCATCTCATCCAAAGCATCTTTAAACTCTTACCTCCAATCAACCTCCCGAGAATCACCACCCTACAGGCCACACCCTGTCACGACGCTCCCTTCGGCTTGGTAATTACAAGGGCACGCCCACAAGGAACGTGTCTAGAAATCATGAAGGATCCACTAGCTAGGTCTAATCACCATGATCGCACAAAGCAAGCTAAATAGTCTAAACTAGCATTAGACTAAGGGATAAGCATATTCATGAAAGGTAGAAAGCATAGAAAGAGACATTAAGTCGCTAACAGATCGGATGACAAGATTATCATTACTCAGACAAATGTGTTCATTACATCATCACCTCCGATGCATACCATAGACGACGAATGATTGGCTCCTGAAATCCACCATAACGCAACCACGCAGGGCGGCCATGGCGGCTAGGGTTGGCCTAGGCCATCCCCTAGACAACTTCGAGGACTTGCAGCGGCCGTCGTCTCCCTCCGATGCTCCCTTCTAGGTTTCGCCGACTTCTGGTGAATGGATGATGCCCTCCTCTGGAAGACGAGATATTTATATGCTGAGGAAACCCAAGCTCGAAGGGGAGGCCGAACCGCCTCAAAAAAGGCTTGTGCCGCGCGGCCAAAGGGGCCTAGGCCGACCGGCCTAGGCCCTTTTTGGCTCGCCTCGGGCCCATCTTTTGCGTGCAAGCTTCTCAGATGTTTATGAGTTCGTATTCCAATCCTTGTGGGCTTTGGACGTCGGTTGCTCCAGGATATGGATGGGTCTTGATGGGTCTTCCGAGTCTGCACTGGATTTGTCTTGGTCTCAAATTATCTCGGCCTTATCTTCAATTGAGCCTTATTGGAAGTTGGCCCGTTAGAGTAGAGCATGAACGGGCTTCGGTTCCTTTGGGCTTTATTAGGGCTTTTGGCCTTCATCTTGCCGTGTTGTTGCTAGTTCTCAGATTTAGCCCATATTCACTCCAAAATAGCCAATTAACCTGCGTAAACCAAAATGCTCCAAAAATATGTGCACAAGCGGAAATGGGTTATTTCAGTGCCAAGTGGCGGGGTTAGTATCAAGATTAGTCCAAAAACATAACCTAGATGGCACTAAAAGGGTGTCATTTAATAGCGCCAACAAAGCCTCAGGGTGAGTCTACAACTCCCCTCGAGGCTCGGGGGCTACACCCAGTGGGTGCGCTCTCGTGCACCGATCATTCCGACGATCATCCCGCCACACAAACATAAACCTCCTAAACGAGTCCACCACTCCTTCAGGAGCTCGGGGGCTACATCGACCGGGCGCGCCTGCACCCGGAGGCAAGAACATGCCAAGGCTCCCAGGGATCCCCTGTGTGGGCCTAAACACCCGCACAGGGGCTCGAGGGCTACTGTTGGATACCAATATCAGGGGTATACAAGCAAGCGGCCCGACCAAACCATAATGCGGGCGTGAGCCCAGATGACAAAGCCAGATTCCCATGCTCGGGGGCTGGACCCGCCTCCGACCCTCACGCCACTTCTCTCGACCTTGTCCGGCCCCTAAGCGACGGGTCGGATACTCTTCGCCTCGCCCGATGTGGGGACCCCTTATCAGGACGTCCCTTGATCACCCGTATCAGTCCCTGGATCAGTACACTGATACGGATCTCAACACATATTAGTATCAAAAGCAGTAAATAACGTATAAACTAAATAATCACACCGATTTAACTAGCGGAGAGCGGGCGGGCACTCATTCATCCACCGGAGTGGGCTGCAGCACCTTATCGCCCTGGAGTCCTAAACCTGTACGACAATGAAAGCAAGGGTGAGTATTCTGAAGAGAATACCCAGCAAATCTTACAAATTCAATAATATAATTATAAATTTAAAAGAATATAAATGTTGGGCCTGGAGGGGCATTTCCTCCCTGCCAGTCCCGATATTAACCCCAGAACCCAGTCATCGGCACTCCTGCCGTCCGGGTTCCCCATGCAATAAAGGAAATCTAATCAGTGGGGGCTTTGACTAAGTGGACTCATTCCGGAGTCACGGCTATCAAGATAGATTCTACACTCTGCAGAGGTCGTACTTATCTACCCCGCATTCGGTCAGTCCCTACCTTCGTCAAGGCAGGTACTGCCCTACGAGATTCGTACCCACCGGTGACCATCGCTGGTCAGCATTCCCCAGGTCTAGCCACAGGTAATACTGGGGGCTAAGCAGGGGCCACTAATCATCCGCCTCGCGGATGTTGACCTGGGTCTGTGAACTCATTAATTAGGGCCCTCGGCCCTCAGGGTCTCTGACCCTGTATCCTAGTCGACCCGTGCCGCCCTGTCCCAGTCCTCTTCCTGGGGCTGTCTCCAGCATACCCGTTCCCGACTTGGTGCGTGCCTGACTCGGCACCAGGCGCTACCTAGTTTGCCGGTCGGCACTCTGCACCAATCATGCGGCTCCTTGGAATGGATTACTAGGTTCAGCTGGTGGGGTGTGAATCAAGGCCTCACATAAATAGGCACTCCCGTAGGCTGTGCCTTTTTGGCATGCGACGTTGTACTGGGCACTAGAAAGACTCTCCCATGAACCGGTCCTTAGCTGGGATCAGAGCGGCTCTTAGGATCCTCCTAGCGAGGCCATCCTTCCACTCTCAATCTTAAAGCATCCTATAGCTATAGCAGGGCCAGGCATCCACTCATGCGATGCCTCCTTATAGCTTAAGCGACAGGAATGGTAAACTTTAGTAATTTGGGTGATATTATTGGTGAGACTTGCCTTCATTGTCGGTCCTTAGGCGTTCCGTACGCGGGCATAAACTGTATGTTGACCGGGCGGGGCTTCGAGTCTTCTGGAGCTCCGGCGTCTCGTCGGGGCCCGGTCATGCTTTCGAACAATAAAACACATAAAATAATATCAATTCATCAATCAATGCCTATAGATTAGAAAGAGAAAGGGAGATAGATATTCCAGAATTTACCAGGATTTAAAATAGATAATCCATTAATTATATGGAATAATTAATGGATGGACTGATGGAGTTTTGGAAGGAATTTTCTGGAGAATTAATGGGTAATTCTCCCGGGAACGGTAAAGGATGGGAATAATCGATATTTCGGGAATTATATAGATTTCTAAGAAATAATTTCTGAATTACCAATATGGGCTTCTAGAAGGTCTTTGTCTGGATGATATGGCGCCTAAGGTTTCATCGATGTTTAGGGTTTATGAAATCTAATATTTGATGAATTATCCATTAATTATTTAATAATAATTAATGGATAGGATAATGGGGCTTAGGAAGGATCTAGGTGATAGGGTGGCTTTGAAGAAAGGCTAGGAATAATTATTCTGGGAATTATCGAATATCTGAATAATTCCTGAATATTTATATTAATTATTTAGAAATAGAATTTCCAAATAATTAATGGATATTTGATTGGATTTCTAATAATATTCTAGAAAATTAATAATATAATCTTCCAGGAATATTATGGGAGGAATCGGGTGGCATGCCAGCTAGGATTTGCTAATATCTGGAATTTTAGGTTGGGCAGCATAAGGGCTAGGTTTTACCTAGGGTTTTACTCGGGCGGCACAACGGCTATATAGGGCTAGGGTTTAATAGCCGGAGCTTTTGGTTGGGCGGCGTAACGGCTATACCGGGAATATGTAGGGTTTGGAACTGGGCAGCATAACTGCTAGGTGGGGCTAGTGGTTTTGGTTGGGCATTACGACGGCTAGGGTGGACTGGGCTGGAAACTTGGATCGGGCAGCATCCCGGCTAGGGTTGCGAAGTAGCGAGCAGCGATAGGGTTTAGCGGCGGGGGTCGGACATTGCGCGGCCAGCCGAACTGGCATCGTCCACAATGCTGGGCAAAATGGCTAAAGCTACGCCGCTGGTTAGACTGTTCCGGGCGTACCCGAAAGCAGAACAGAGCAGCAGTTGGCGCACCTTTCCTATGTGTACGTGGGCAGTGCGATATGACTAAAGCTACGCCGCTGGTTGGGCTGTTCCGGGCGTACCCGGGAGCAGAGCAGAGCAGCAGGTGGCGCACCTTTTCCTACATGTATGTAGGCAGCGCTTCCGCAGTGTATAGAGAGCTGTGCTCTCGTGCATGCATTATCGCATGTGAGAGCCGAGCTCTTCCTGCACTCGTGTGTGAGAGCTTAAGCTCTCACATCTTACAAAGCGCCGGCGAGCTCTGGCTCTCGCGTGAGGGTGAGCAGAGGTAGGGGCCTTGCTGCCCCTTTTATAGGCACTGGAGGCTGGCCGTCGGCGTCCTGGGCGAGAAGGAACGGGTGGCGTGGCAGACGATCAGTGGCCGGCGGTGCGTGGCAGTCCGGGAGCGACGGGGCGAGCGGCCTGGGGCGGGCGGGAAACCAGCAGGGGCGACGCGGCATGCGAGCACTGGCTGGGCAAGGCGGGATGACGTGCAGCTTCCTTCGGCGCTAAGGAATCCAGCGAGCTTGACTGCTCGAACCCCCTCGTGGTGCTGTGCTCGACGCTGGGCAAGGAGGCGCCGGCCTGCCTTGCGTGGCGGGCTGAGGGCGCGGCCACTGTGACTCGGTGGCGCGCGGGCCGGGTGGCACCTGGCAGTGTGTGGTGCGGCGGTGCAGCAATGGCAGCGGCCAGCGCCATGGCCATGGTTGCGGCGGCGCTGTCCGGTGGCGAGAGCGGATGGACGAGAAGATGGCAAAAACGGAACGAGGGGAGGATGTGCAACTTCGGCGGCGTGCTGCGGCGAGTGACGGCCACGGGAGTGGCAGCGCCGGCGAGGAGCAGCGGCGGCGCTGCCTGGCGGCGGCGGCGCTGCTCACTAGGGCTGTAGCGGCAGGAGGAGGCGAGCATGCGGGCCGTGCGGCCGCGTCACGCGCGCGTGGGCCGTTGCGGCCTGCTAGCGTGGGCCATGAAGCCGAGCCGGGCCGCTCGGGCTGGCCAGCCGCGCACGGGCCGCAACGTGTGCGTGTGGGCCGAAAGAGAAGGGCAGAGGGAGGTGGTCGTCTGGGCCGCGAGCAGGCCGAGAGGAAGGGGAGTGGGCGGGTGAAAGGAGGGAGTTTAGGGGTTAAAAACGGACTTCAGTGTTGGGCTGAGATGAATGCCGGGCCGAAAAGGGGGGTTGCGGCCCATTTAACAATAAAATAGTTTTCTATTTATTGGAATGGAGTTTTGACCTTAAATTTGAATGGGATTTTAAATTCAAGTGGAGTTTGGGTTTGGAGCTGGATGTGGATATGAATATGGAATATTTTGGGTATGTTTCTAGTGGATCAAGGCTAGGGTTAACTAGGGTATTCGAAGGGCTCTACTCAGAAATTAAACCTAGAGATTTGGGTTAGGAAATCGGAAAGGGATTCTATCTTCCGGAATGCGAAGATTTAGCATAGATTTCTAAAGCATTCAAATGCATCACATATGACCAATTAAATGCATGGGTTTATAAAATAACTTTTAAATGTTTAGCGAAGGAAAATTATATTTAGTTAGAAAAATTTATTAGAAAATTAATATTTTTAAATGCTTTAAAGATACGAGGTGTTACACCCGACCCCTGAACGGGGGGTCGGACGCGCTCTGCCTCACCCGACCCCTGAGTGCGGGGGTCAAGCGCGTGAGTCAAGAAGGCTGCAGTGTGACAACGGCACCCACTCCTCGCCGTGACAAGTGCAACATCAGGCAGATGCAAGCGCCATGCTAGGACGGACGGACGCTGTTCCAACTGCCCCCGTGGCACTAACCATAAATAGGCAATGTTCACCATCCACTCGCAAATGGGGTGGACCGAGCCTCTGGCACGACCGTACGAGGTGCTATGCACTACAGGAACATTGTACAGTGAACAGTGCACATGAATGATGGGACGCGATCGGGACATCATCCACAAGACCGGCGAGCCCCGAAAGTGGCAGGAAGCAAGACCGATGACCTCCTCTTTTATCGTTCTCTCTCTCATCTAACAATCCGACCCACCTCCCCTTGAAATATAAAAGGGGAGGTGATGCCCCTGAGAAATGGAGGGACCGACGACAGCCTACTCGAACTCTCGACTCACTCGCACACACTATTCACTCGCACCCTAGAGACTTGGAAGCTCTTCTTCCTCCCTCGCCTGTTTGTAACCCCCCATTGCAAACTCTAGCAAGTAACACGAGCGGCTCGAACTGGACGTAGGGTGTTATACCTCCGGGTAGCCCGAATCACTATAAATCCTTTGTGTCTGTCTTGCTAACCATCCGGGCTTAGATGTGCAACCACGTAAATTTACTAGCCGGAGTTTACGAAACACCGACAGGACCCAGTGCAAACCCAAGCACTTTAGCACCAGGCCTTGGCTACACCCGGTGCTAAAGAGTAATTAGCACCGGATCGTCGCAAGACCCGGTGCCAATGTCCTCTCCTACATATATCCAACACTTAGAAAATTTCCCGATGCCGCCTTTCGTCTTTCTCCACCTGTCTCCACAACGCCGCGCCGCCCTCCTCCCTCCTCGTCGCCGCCATGGTCTCCACCCCGGGCTGTAGCCATCGTCGTCCTCTGTCGCCGCGACCGGCTCGTTCCCCGCCGCTGCGCCGCCCCTCCTCTCTTTGACCGCTCCCGTCCCGGCCCACGCTGCCGCCGGGCGCCCCTTCTCTCTGTCCGCGCGCCGCTGCACACACACGTCGTCGCCGCTGCAGTGACCGGCTCGTCCCCCGTCGACGCTCAAGTCCTCCTCCGGCGGCGCCTTGTCCTGGCCGGCCCCGCACCACCGCCGCGCCAGATCTCGCCGCCGCGGGCCTCTCCCTCCGTCCGCGCGTCACCGCCCGACCCCGTCGCACTTCCTCATCTCTATCGCCTCGTCTCCGCCACCCCTCCTCCGTACGCGGGCCGGCCACCGGCCGAGGCGCCCATCCTTTCCGTCCAGGCAGGCCGACCGCCCCTCCTCTCCATCCTCGGCTCACCGCCCGGTGCCGCGCCGTCGCTCTGAAGGGGCCGCGCGCGCGTCTCGTCCCCGCCCACCTCCTCCGTCCGTGCCGGCCGCCCCTCCTCCGTCCCCCCCGCCGCCCGACGCCGTCTGTCTCTGCGTAGGGGCCACGCGCTCGTCCCCGCTACCCACACCGCGCGTGCCCGTCCCCGACGACCGGCCATCATTTGCATGCTCAATCGTCCACGGCATCCGTTCGCGCGCGTTTGTCCGCGGCTGCGAGAGCACGCGTACGTAAGTCCTCGCGCGGGTTGCATGGTACGTACGTAAAGTTCTGCGCTTTTTAGTTTTTGATATGTAAATTCATAGTTAATGTTATAGTTAATGCTATAGTTAATTGCATAGTTAATGTTATAGTCAATTACATAGTTAATGTTATAGTTAATTTAATAGTTAATGTTATAGTTAATTACATAGATAATTTTATAGTTAATTACGTAGATAATTAATTTTCTAAATAATTAATTTTTAATATGATGGAGCACGAAGAGGATAATGAAACATTCTTAGCCACTCAATTTGGATTGGGTGACAACAATGATGTGCAACCAAGCATGGAAGACATGCTTGGTGTTGCTCATGGCAACAATGTGTACCAACGTGTCGAGGGTGACAATGTGGACCCAGTCGAGGGCGGCAATTTGGATAGACACAGTAATGATGAGCCCACGTCTAGTCAGGTGTGAATATTTAACATAAACATATACATATATTGTACATCTTAATATTGTGATTAATATGTCATCTAATTATTGCAGCCCTCTACGTCAACGGGCACTAAGAAGTTTGGAAAAAGGACTGCCACTAAGAAGCTGAAGGATGTGAAGTTGCACCTCACCAGACTGGAGGACGATGGAGAGCCAGTTGATCCCAAAGCAGTTGCCTGGAAATTTGTAACTCAGTGCGAGGTTATTGTTCGGGAACGCGTGCCCATTAGCATAAGAAAATGGAAATCCACGGACCCTAATGAACCGCACGTGCTACCTGATACTGAGAAAGAAATGCTATGGTCGGACATAATAGAACTTTTTGAATTCCCTAGCGATCGTGAAGAATATCTAAGGGATTGGATGATGATGAAGAAGATGGCAATTCTATTTCAGGATTACAAGAAGAAGTTGTACAAGAATTATCACACAAAAGGAGAAATACCGAATTTTCAGAATCATCCAACCATAACACAGGATGCTTGGGACTCATTTGTGGAGTATAAAAGCTCCGAAGAAGGATCACAGATGAGTGTTAGGAATACTAAGAATGCCAGCAATAAAAAGTATAGCCATCGAATGGGTTCATCTGGTTAAAAAGGGTACATTGAAAAATGGGAGAAGATGGAAGAAGATCTATATGCTAGAGGCATTACTCCAGCGACACATGACTTTCCATTATGATCCAAGCATTGGTATTATGGTCATGGAGGCCCCCTCAGTCCGATCGATGGATCCTTAATTTTTGGTGAGGAGTTGCGAGAAAGTTAGTCTCGTTGGCCTTTGTCTCATGGCGCAGAGCTTTATCTTATGTGTAGGACGTTGGCTTGGTGAGATAGGCTAACCCCCACCGTTTAAGGTGTGTGCTACGAGTAATTTATGAACGTGGCAATGGAGAAAAAATTAGACAGAAAGCAGAAAAGAATGAAGCGAATTGAGACAAAATCATATGTTTATTCCATCAATGATAAAGACTCATCTGAGCCCCCAAGCATAATACGCTGCTGTAAAGCTTATATGTAGCTTGGAGTTTGCAAGAAACCACTCGGATTTACAACTGAGATAAGAAAGACGAGGGTACATATCTTATTAAGGGTAGAATCGTTGTAGATGTTCGATGTTCCAGGCGTTTGGAACCTCTGTCCCATCTTCCCACATGAGCCGGTAAGAGCCCGGTCTGCTCACAGTTTTCACAGTGAATGGCCCTTCCCAAGGAGAAGCCAGCTTGTGCAGGTCCTTTATATCTTGAATTCTCCTTAGGTCAAGGTCGCCTACTTGGAAAGCCCTTTGCGGAATGTTTCTATCATGATAGAGCTGCATGCTCTAAGCGTAACGTGCCGCTTGAATTTGCGAAGCCATCCGAGCCTTTTCTATGCTGTCAAGGTCTTCAATCCTTGCCACTTCTACCGTGTATTCCTCATAATACTCCACTCGGGGAGCCTGGTGCATGAGGTCCATGGGAAGGACTGCTTCCGAGCCATAGACCAGGAAGAAAGGCGTCTGGCCCGTTGCACGGCTCGGCTGCGTCTCCAGACCCCAGATTACAGCGGGCAGCTCTTTCAGCCATCTGCCAGCGTATTTTTCTAGCTTCTTGTAAATCCTAGAGCGTAACGCTTTCAGCAACAATCCATTGGCCTTCTCTGCTTGACCATTCGCCTTTGGGTGAGCGATAGAGGCAAAGCAGAGATTAATGCCGCGCTCGGCACACCAATCCTTGAACTCATAAGCTTTGAAGTTAGTACTGTTGTCGGTTATAATCCTATTAGGAATGCCAAAACGATGAGTGATATCAGTGAAGAACTCTATCGTTTGCGTCCCCGTGTGCTTTTTCACTGGTTTGACCTCTATCTATTTGGTGAACTTGTCGACAGCCACCAGAATGTGGTCATAGCCCCCAGGTGCTTTCTTGAAGGGCTCGATCATGTCTAGCCCCTAGCATGCGAAGGGCCAAGACAGTGGTATGGTCTGCAACTCCTGTGCAGGTGCATGTATCCGTCAGGCAAAGAACTGACAGCCCTGACAATGCCGCACCAGATCTTCAGAGTCCGCGGCCACAGTTGGCCAGTAGAATCCTGATCTAAAGGCCTTGCCCACTAATGTATGAGACCTCGCATGGTTACCACAGGTTCCCGAGTGGATCTCATGCAGAAGTTCTTTTCCTTCTTTCCTAGAGACGCACTTTTGAAGCATGCATGCTGTGCCAGATCGTCAATACAACTTGTCCCCGATGAGGACATAGCTTTTACTACACCGCGTGATCCTTTCATGGAGCGCTTTGCTGTCCCTCGGGTTGTCTGGATCCAAGGGTGGCAACGTGCCATCAGTGAGGTAGTCACCGATCTCCTTTCTCCAGTCGGATGCTTGGTAAACAACCAGGGCCGCAGCTGCCTCATCCACTAGAGCACGTGTCTCCACCGCGGTGCCATCTGGGTTGGCTTTGACCGAAGGTTTAACCAAGTCCTGGACGTAAACGCCTGAGGGGACTCCTTCCTGAGTCAACCCCATTTTCGCGAGCGCATCCGCCACCTTGTTAAAGTCTCTTAATATGTGGTGGAACTCCAGACCATAGAACTTGCCCTCTAACTTGCGAATTTCTTCGCAATAGGCATCCATCTTCTCGTTGGTCCTGGACCAATCTTTGTTGACCTGGTTGACCACTAGCACTGAATCGCCGTGAACAATGTGGCGCTTGATGCTGAGTGATACGGCGAGTTGAAGACCATGGAGAGCTGCTTCATACTCGGTCGCGTTATTCGATACTGGGAACATGATCTGGAGGACGTATTGCAATACTTCTCCTTTCGGGGATATGAATAGTATGCCCACGCCACCTCCTTTTACCTTGAGGGAGCCGTCAAAGTACATCTCCCAGTGTTCCACCTTCTCGTTGTTTCTTGGAGTCTGATTCTTCGTCCAGTCGGCCACGAAGTCAGCAAGGATTTGTGACTTGATGGCTGTTCATGGTATGAACGACATGTCGTATGCTGCGAGCTCGATTGCCCACTTGACGATCCATCTGCTAGCCTCCTTGTTACGGAGTATGTCGCCGATCGGGTGGCCACACACTACTACGATCTTGTGAGACTCGAAGAAGTGCTTCAGCTTTTGAGCAGTAATGAATACATCATAGAGGAGTTTCTGAACATAGGGGTACCGTACCTTCGATTCAGCCAAGACCTCGCTAATGAAGTAGACAGGGCGCTGTACCCCGTATGCATGCCCCTCCTCCGTACGTTCGACTACCAACACCGTGCTGACCACTTGCGGGGTAGCGGATATGTAGAGGTAAAGTGTTTTACCTAGACTAGGTGGCGTGAGGATTGGTGGCTTCTGCTGGTAGTCCTTCAGCTCTTGGAAGGATTGCTGTGCCTCCTCATCCCACACGAAGTTATCCTGCTTTTTGAGCAGCCTGAAGAATGGGAGGCCGCGTAAGCCGATTTGCGATATGAAACGACTGAGCGTCGCCATACATCCTGCTAGTTTCTGGACATCTTTTTGACATTTTGGAGGTTCCATCTGCGTGATCGCGTGTACCTTTTCCATGTTAGCCTCGATGCCCTAGTGGCTTACAATAAAGCCGAGCAATTTTCTAGAGGGTACTTCAAACACGCACTTCTCCGGATTTAACTTTCAGCGAAACTTTCACAAATTTGTGAATGTTTCTGTTAGGTCTGTCACGAGCTCGTCGTGTTTCTTCGCCTTCACAACCACATCGTCCACATAAGCCTCAACGTTGCGGCCAATCTGCGTGTCCAAACATGCTTGGATAGCACGCTGGTATGTCACGCCGGCGTTTTTCAGCCCGAACGACATCGATGTGTAGCAGTAGGCACCGAAAGGCGTAATGAAGGATGTCTTGATCTGGTCTTCTTCCTTCAGGCCAATCTAATGATAGCCTGAGTAACAGTCAAGAAAATAGAGCAGTATGGAGCCTGCCGTGGAGTCTACAACTTGGTCTATCCGTGGGAGGGTGAAGGGGTCTTTAGGGCAGTGTTTGTTGATATCTGTGTAATCAACGCACATTGTCCATTCTTTATTCTTTTTAGGTACAAAAATTGGATTAGCTAACCGGTTAGGATGATACACCTGCTTAATAAAACCAGCAGCTAACAGCTTTGTAATCTCTACCCTAATGGCCTCCTTGCGGTCCTACGCGAATCGATGAAGCTTCTGCTTGATCGGCTTGGCGTTCACGTCTACCTTCAAGGAGTGCTCGGCACGTTTCCTTGGGACTCCAGGCATATTGGATAGTTTCCACGTGAATATATCCCAGTTTTCCCTCAGGAATGTGATGAGCATGAGTTCCTATTTGGGTTTCAAGTCGGTCCCTATGGTGACCGTCTTGGACTGATCAGGCAGGTCGAGGGACACCTTCTTCTCCTCTATAGGTTTTGCCTGAATGGCCTCCTTGGAAGGCTTTTTGGTGGGGATGTCCAAGTCTTCGGGGTCCATCTCCTTGGCAGCCGTCAACACCTCGCCCATGCGTGCCGAGAGCTCCAAGGCTGCCGCAGTATCCAGCGTCTCCCTCTCGCATGTATATGCAGTGCAAACGTCACCAGAGATGGTGATTACACCTCTGGGACCTGGCATCTTCATCTTCAAGTACACATAGTGAGGCACCGCCATGAACTTGGCGAGAGCCTGTCTCCCGAGGATCGCGTGGTAGGCGGTGTCAAAATCCGCCACTGTGAAGCGCAGGTGCTCTGTCCTGTAGTTACCCTGGTCCCCGAAGGTAACAAGGAGGGTAACGTGTCCCAAAGTATTCGCAGGCACCCCGGGGATGAGTCCATAGAACAGGGAACGTGGTGGATCAAGGTCCAGCATGCTTAGCCTGAACTCCTTCAGCGACCGCGCGAAAAGGATGTTGAGGCCACTCCCCCCGTCCACCAGCACCTTGGTCATCCTGGAATTTTGGATGGTTGGTGCGACGACGAGCGCGTAGCGCCCGGGTTTTGGAATGTAACTTGGGTGGTCAGCCCTGCTGAAGGTGATTGGGACCTCAGACCACCGCAGGTATTCTGGAGTGGGAGGTTCTATCGCATGCAGGACTTGCCGCGCCTTGAGCTTCTGTTGCCGCTTTGACTCGAAAGCTTCTGGGCCACCGTAGATCATGTGAACCACTCGGTTGGCATCCTAGAAGTTGTCCTGGGGCGGTCTGTCATCATCCCGCCTAGGTGGGTGGTCATCTTTCTTGTTATGGGCGGTCGAGTGTTACTGCCCCAAACGCTTGCCTCAACGCGAAGCAATCCTGCGTGGAGTGCTTGTGTTTCTTGTGGTATGGGCATTGCATGTCGAGCATCTTCTGAAACTCCTCAGGGGAGATCCTGCCCGATGGCTGGTCGAGTGCTGCCACCAGATCCGCTTTGCCTTTGCGCTTGCGCCCGCGCCTTTCATCTTGGCGGGGGTCGTCCCGGCGATCGTCATCTCGCCCTCTGTCGCGACACGTTCTGGGTCTGTTTTCTTCGTCCCAGCGATGCTTGAACTCGCTAAGCTACTCCTTTTCTGCTTGCTCACCATCAGCCCAGCTGTTTGCAACGGCGAACATTTCATGGACCATCTTTGGGGGCTTGCGGGTCCACTTATTAATCAGGACTCCATTGGCGATGCCATTGTGGAACGCAGTGATCACATCATGGTCTTCCACGAAGGGGATCGAATTCCTCTTCTCGGAGAACCAACGGATGAACTCGCGCAAGGTCTCATTCTTGCGCTGGCAAATCTGACCAAGGAGGCGTTTGCTCCCGGGTCGTTCCCATGTGCCGTGATAATTGCTGGTGAAGAGCTCGCAAAGCTTCTCCCAGCTATCTATGGAATCCCTAGGAAGGAAGCCAAGCCAGTTGCGGCACTCTTTTTGTCAACATGATGGGCAGATAGTTTGCCATCACGTCGGTGTCTCCTCCCGCTACATGGACAGCGGTGGAGTAGATCTGCAGCCACTGCGTCGGGTTAGACTTGTCATCGTACTTGTCGACGTCAGAGAGCTTGAAACCCCACGGCCAAACCACAGAATGAAGCCGCTCCGTGAGGGAGAGGAAACCATCGAAACTTGGGACCTTGTGAGACGAATGGTTCCTCTGCCTCGGGTAGTCTCTGTCACGGCTGTCCTCCGAGCAGTCGTAGTAGCCTGAGGTGTCAGAGGAGCGGCCCTCCGAGTGGTCGTCACTGTCTCGCGAACCATGGCGCCCCCGATGGTGATCACGGGGGGGGACCATGCTCTTGATCGTAGTCACGCCGGTGACGTGCCTCCCTGTCCTCGCGTTCCCTCATACGGCAGGAGATGGTGCTCCTTGAATCTCAGCCGCGATTCAGCGAAGCGCGAAGATCCTCATCATGAGTACGTCCAACGCTCCGCTCTCGCCGCGTGGTTCTCCAGGTCGACTCCACAGGAAGAGATGGGTCCACACGGTTGGCTTGTACGGTCGCAGCCTGAACCAAAGCTCGGACACGCTCCAGGCCAGGTGTCTTCGGCGGCAAGTTGCCGAGTTCCTCGTTGATGATGACGAGGTTCTCCTTGGGTGTCGTGTAGACTCGTTGACCGTTGAAGTCAAAAGTCAACTCTGGCAGCAGATCGCGCTGACTACGTGATGTGCGTCTACGATGGTTACGGTGGTATTCGCCGGTGTCTGGGAGGACGGTTCGTTCTGCTGCTCCGCTTCCAGATCCTCTTGCGCCAGTTCCGTCAGCCCCCGTGGGGGTACTAGCAAGGGAAGCCGTGCTTTGTTGTGTGCGAGCCACGTTGCGTCCATGCCTCACGCCAGCCATAGTCGCGTCTTCTCTTGCTAAGAATGGCTCGTCATCCAAGATTCTTCCCTGCTCCCTCATCAGTGCAGCCGGGGCAACCATGTAGGCGAAACCAGGCGAAGAGGTTTGTCGAGCATACATACCTAAACTCGACAGATTCGAGTGGTTCTGACAGGGATTCTCGCTTGACTGGTTCATCCCTTCAGAGGACTCAGATGCCGTCTGGCCATCTTCGAGCGCCCCAAATAAAGAGGGTTCGCCCTCCTGCAAGTGCGCGACTGTAGAGTTGGACACGGCAGGCGTCAGATCGAACCATCGTTTGACAGTCCGTCCTTCGGGGGAGGAAGTGACACTCTACCCCATACGGATCCTACTGAGTGGGACATCTTCCTCGTGAAGGAGGTATTCATCCATCAAGGCAGAGAACAAGCTGGACGACATGGCATCGGAGAGGCGCCAACTAGCTGCCTCGTTAGCAGTCACGGCAGCGTTCATCTTCCCAAATGGGTAGGTGTCCTCAGGTTGTACGAATTCAACCAGGTAGTCAGTGAGTCGATCCGAGATGCGCTACAAGCCTTCAGCGAACTCCGCCGAGGAGTACTCACGGTATCTACCTGCCTCAGGGATCAGGAGATCCGAGACTGGGATGTTGATGGGGTTTATGACCGCAGATCCATGAGAACTTTTGTGACGCACGGCCTCGCTAGAGTCGCTTGCAGACTCAACGAGTACGAGTTCATCGACGTGGTCTTTGGAGACCAGATCGTTGCCTACAACACCTTGGGTCATCCCGCCGACGCGATCTACTAGGATCGGATCAGCAATTTCAGCGACTTGGCTTCTTTCAATGACGTGGTCCTTACGGACCAGATCTGAACTTCCTCCAACCTGGTCAGAGGCCAGATTGGGAACTCCAAGGGCACCTGCCTGAGAAACAGGCGCGTCTTCCGCAGACGAGATCTGCGGAGTAGCAGCTGACTGGTCCTGGGGAAGGACCGAGTGGTTTTCTTCCAGATCGCCGTTGGCGACGTGGGAATCTCCGAACGGGATGTGCACCCTGTCCAGGTTAGGGCTCGAGCATCCTTCAAGCATCTTGACGTGGTCCATCGAGCTCACCTGTCGATCCGGCGAGACCCTCTACCTGGCGCGCCAACTGTCGGGGGTGAATTCTGGCAGTCCACCACGGGTATCCCCACGACAGTAGATTGTTTCGGAGGGGCTTCACAGGATCTGGAACAAGACGGTGTATGCCAATGAAAGAGACACAAGGGTTTAGACAGGTTCAGGCCGCCAAGTAGGCGTAATACCCTACGTCATGTTTGGGATGTTTGTATTGCTTGAGATCGTTCTCTTGTGGGATTGATCGATCGTCTGTCCTGAGAGTTCGTCCTCCTCTAGGGGTACCCCTACCTCCTCTTATATAGTCTGAGGGGTATGGTTTACATGGCAAGTCTCCTAGCAACTTACAATGCAAGTAATCTAGTCGGTTTACAACTGCCTATGGGAAGTCCGAACCGGCTCCACTTTCTACCTTCATTGCGGTACCCGGGGGTAATATCCCCTACACTAGCTCATCGTCTCGTTGACATCATAAAGAAAGCTGAGAGGCGAGAATTCATTCCTGATAGAGACAGAGATGAGCAGACCTATGCCTTAGGAAACAAGGAGCATCCTGGACGAACGTGCGGCGTAGGCATAGTCCCATGGAAGAAAGGTTTCAAAGAGGACATCGGCTCCTATAGGAGTCATAAGAGGAAGAAGGCCGAATATGAGCAGAAGGTGAGGGACCTAGATGAATAGGTAGCCGCCTAGGGCTCATGGCTAGAGGAAATGGAGGGAGAGATGGATCGTTGAGTGAAGTTAGCATTGCTGCAGATCAGTCAAGCCCTAGGAATGCAAAGCTCCTAATGTCTTGGTTAGCCCTCCACAACATCGAAGTAGTTATGCTTCCACAGAGCATGTACCTCTCCAAGAAGACCTTCCCGCAGCTCAGTCTGAACCGATCCATTACCCCGTGGATGAAATAACTCAGTGCACCGCATGCGAGCTTCGTTCATCCTTGAAGAACATATCTCTGGTGGTATGTATAACAATAGCAGAGAGTTAGAACATACTATATATATTTTGTCGTACATATTATTCATTTATTAACTTGGTTCCTCCTTAATTTATTAGGTCGCATACGTGTTGGTGGTCGTTACGGTACGGTTTCACCACCAACATTCCGTCACATTTCAGGCTCATCTTGCTCATAACAAAGTGAAATTGGTTATTTCTAATGAGTTCCACAAGTTTTGTATAATTTGTGAGTGCAGGAGCAAGCAAGCAAAAGATGAGCCACATTGCGCACAAAGCCAGGCCGGCCGGCCTATGCTAGGCCGACCGGCCCCCTTCTGTGGCTCCTTGCCACGTCACTGATCCAGGAGATCACAAACACAACACTAATGATCCTGAGACGTGTGATCAACATCGGTTTGATCCAAGGACCCGAAAGGCCTAAGCTACACTTGCATGGATTGAAGGGCCCACTATCCTTGGATTCTCGGACAGCTTTGATCCAAAGCAACTGTTACCGACCTCAGGGATCAATCCAGAGCGTTGCTGAGGAAGGCGGTGCCATGGGGCAGCTAGACCAGGCCGATCGGCCTGGCCTAGGCCGGCCGGCCTGCTCCAGAGGCCGCCACGTGTCCCCCTTCGCGTGATAGTTAAGCAAGAGTTTAGCTTGAGCTTGACGCCGGCAACCGCCCTTGAAGACTATAAAAGGGACCCCCTTCTACCATGAGAAGACACACCATCCAAAGGAGAGAAGAGTAGCTTAGAGGTTTTGCTCTCATCTTAGAGTTAGAGTAGGAAGAGAGTGGGTGAGTTGCTCGGGTGACAGCCGAGCTTTGTAGAGAGAGTCCAGGATTTCTTCCTCGGTCTTGTCTCAACATTTCCGCCCCCGAGGAATATATTCAAGAATTATCTTCAGTAAGTCCTCGGTCTCTTGCCTTTAGTACCTCACTAGTTTACAACTTACTTTCAGCAAGTTATCTTATTTATTCAATCTGCGGGTACCTGAGTCTGCGCGAGTGACAGCGACTCTTGTTTGGGGTTTCCTCTATAGCCCTTCGCGTTGGGTGGAGGTCAGTGGCTGAAAGCTTAGGCGTGGTGCCTGTGCTGGCTAGCCACCTCAGGTTGTGTTGCACCCCACGGAACTGCAGTTGTAGGTGGCAGGTAGTGACAGTCCTGTCCGTCCTTTGTACTCCACCACGTTCGGTTGTACTCATAACAGTAGTGCTGAGCCCGGAAGAACCCCTCTCTCATCCCGTTCTGAGTTCTTCCCGTTCTAGCCGTCGAAGCAGATCAGATTAGATATAGATAGTTTGTCTGGGGTAACGAGTAGCTAACTAAAGTCAAACTCTCTACCCGTTTACCTTTTACTCCTTGGTGGGTCCGGTTAGAAAAGTTCTAGGCTAGTCGCGTCTACCGTTACTTGGATTCGATATCCAGGTTTTTACTCCCCTGGTGAAAGGCTACATTGGACTCCGTGCGCTTGCAGATTTTAGTTAGGCTAAGGAGTGCCAACAAGCTTTTCTGGCGCCGTTGCCGGGGGACGGTAGCAACACTAGTGTAGGATCTTTTTAGCCGTACACCTTTATCCCCATAACCATCTACCACATGGAGTTTTCTCCTAGTTACCCGACGGTTCCATCTAGCGAGTATTTGGAACCGCCTTCATCTTGCCACCCCATACCACGTCATGGCTTCGAGATCCGTCCCAGTCTCATTGCCATGGTTCATGCACAGTCTTTCGGTGGAACGAAAGACGAAAGTCCCTATGCTCACTTGTAGGTTTTTGAAGAGAATTGCTCTCTTCTTATTATACCCGGCGTCAACCAAGACACCGTACGATGGAAACTTTCCCATTTTCTCTGATGGGGAATGCAAAATCTTGGTACGACCGGACTGCAAGGGGATTTAGCAGAGATTGGATCAAATTGAAGGACGAGTTTTGTCTGTTCATTTACCCTGTCTCCAAGATCTTGAAGCTCAGAGTTGAGCTGATGACATATCAGCAAGGCGATGAGTCACTTGGAGCCACGTGAGAGCGGTTCATAAAATTGGCCAACTCCGAGCCACCGCATAACATTCCAGAGGAAATGCTTATGCAGCATTTTGTTGGAGGATTGAAGCCGGAGAGTGCACAGTTCTTGAACATCACCTCCGCAGGGTCAGTGCTATACAAGACAGTGGATGAGGTACGAGAGATCTTGGAAAAAGTTCTCAACTCTACCGAGTACACTGGCGTTTTCGATGACCCACCAACACTACCAACACCACCGACACCACCCACAGACAAACAGCCACTCCTCGCCCTCACATTGGATCCGCCTCCTCCGATCATAGAGGAAGTGCTCGAACACCCCAAGTCCTCAGACCAAGAAACTATTCTTGACGATCTGCCACACTTCATTCCCGAGCTCTTTACAGAAGAAGAGTACTTGGAGATCGGCAATATATCATGTATGCCCATGGAACAAGTGTGCGCAAGTTCAAGGTCTAAGGCTTTCATTCCAGAAGCTGTCTCGCAGATCGAGGGTTTATCTGCGATCATGAGCAAGGAATGGACGGAGGAAATTGAAAGTTGCGAAGATATCATCCGAACCACCCTCGACTTCAGAGTACTCCATTGCGCTATTGAGGGAACTACACTCAGGAAGTTGCCTACGATCCGAAGGTCGGGAGTAATATCATATCAAGTAGATTCGAAGCACGAGTGCATCCAGACGAACCCCGGTCCTTCTCCCGTAAGTACCTCAAGTGGATCGACGGCCAAATGATGGAGTGCAGAGGAATCATTCGTGTTGTGCCCGTTCACATGGGACGCAACAGGATTTTTCTAGACTTCCACATTTTTGATGTCCCTAGAAGTGACAACTTCTTCCTGATTGGACAGCCAATAGAGCACCTTGCCAACCCGAACCATGATCGAGCAATGATACAGTTCAAGGTTGGTAAAGAGATCATCTCGGTCGGCCTCGTGCGATCAGTGAACACCATCGCAGAGGCCCGATCCGAGATAGACCCAGTGGAAGAAGCAGTTAGCTCGGCTCAAGAAGAGCAAGTTCAGTCATCACAGGCTGAAGATGCTAACCATTTCATCCAAGAGGCAGAAACGGACGGCTTTATGAAACTCAACGAGGAAGAAAAGCCACAACACCCCCCCTCCTGAGTTGAAGCCGCTGCCTCCTGGACTTAGATACGCTTTCCTCCACAACGACCGACGCTCGCCAGTCGTCATCAGTGACAAACTGACAGAGAACGAGACTCGGCAGCTTATCACAGTCCTAGAGAAACACCGGTCTGTCTTCGGGTATTCTCTACAGGACTTGAAGGGGATCAGCCCCAGTTTATGCACCCATTGCATACCTATGGAGCCGGACCATATGCCGTCGAGAGAACATCAAAGACGGCTGAATGATGCGATGAGGGAGGTAGTCAAGAAAGAAGTTTTAAAGCTTCTGCACACAGGTATAATCTACCCCGTGCAAGATATGAATGGGTCAGCCCAGTTCAAGTTGTGCCGAAGAAGGGTGGAATGATAGTCATCCAGAACGAGAAGAACGAGCTTATTCCTCAGAGGATCGTTACTGGATGGAGGATGTGCATCGATTACAGGAAGCTTAACAAAGCTACCCGTAAAGATCACTTTCCTCTCCCCTTCATCGATGAGATGCTTGAGCGGTTGGCAAACCACTCATTTTTCTGCTTCCTTGACGGATACTCTGGTTATCATCAAATTCCTATTCATCCCGATGACCAGAGCAAGACTACCTTCACCTGCCCCTATGAAACGTTCGCCTATCGGCGAATGTCTTTCGGCCTATGCAACGCACCTGCTTCATTTCAGCGGTGTATGATGGCGATATTCTCTGACTTGATCGAGAAGATCATGGAAGTATTCATGGACGACTTTACCGTTTATGGTAAAACCTTCGACAACTGTCTCGAGCACTTGGAAAGGGTTCTCGAGAGGTGCGAAGAGCATCACCTCATCCTAAATTGGGAGAAGTGCCACTTCATGGTCAGAGAAGGAATTGTGCTGGGACACAAGGTGTCAGAAAGAGGAATAGAAGTTGACAAGGCAAAGATAGAAGTTATTGAGCAACTACCACCCCCGACGAATGTCAAGGGTGTGCGAAGTTTTCTGGGCCATGCTGGCTTTTACCGAAGATTCATCAAAGATTTCTCTCGGGTAGCCAGACCTCTTACAAGCCTTCTGGCTAAAGAAGTACCCTTCAACTTCGACGATGATTGCCTTCTCGCCTTCTACACCCTCAAGAAGGCACTTATCTCAGCTCCCATCATACAACCGCCCGACTGGAATCTTCCATTCGAGATCATGTGCGACGCTAGCGACTATGCAGTCAGGGCAGTGCTCGGTCAATGCAAGGATAAACAACATTACGCTATATCTTATGCAAGCAAGACATTGACCGGAGCCCAGTTAAACTACGCAACAACGGAGAAGGAACTCCTGGCAGTGGTGTTTGCCATGGACAAGTTCAGATCTTACTTGGTTGGTGCCAAAATGATAGTATACATAGACCATGCTGCACTAAAGTACCTCTTGACCAAGAAAGATGCTAAGCCACGACTCATCCGTTGGATTCTGCTCCTTCAAGAGTTTGATTTAGAAATACAAGACAAGAAGGGGACAGATAATTGTGTGGCGCATCATCTCTCAAGAATGCAAGTTCAAGGATCGGACCTTCCGATCAATGATTATCTCAGAGATGATACTCTCCTCAAGGTCACCACATCCAGTCCATGGTACGCAAATTTGGTGAACTTCATGGTGACTGGGTATGTGCCTCCAGGAGAAGACAAGAAAAAGCTAATCTACCTCAGCAGATTTCACCTATGGGATGACCCCTATCTGTTCAAGGTTTGTGCTGACGGATTACTCCGACGATGCATCCCTCACGAGGAAACACACAAGATCCTTGACCGCTGCCATTCATCACCGTACGGAGGACACTACGGAATTTTCCGAACCAGGTATGGAGACGCTAAGGAATTCGTACGGAGATGTGCCAGGTGTCAGAAACACGGGAATATCAATGTCCGTGATGCTATGCCACTGCAAAATAACCTCCAATTGGAGATTTTCGACGTGTGGGGAATAGACTTTATGGGTCATTTCCCTGCGTCCGAGCAGTGTGAGTATATCCTGGTGGCAGTCGACTATGTTTCCAAATGGGTGGAGGCACTTCCTTGCACGGCAGCCGACTCGAAGAATTCAAGAAAGATGTTTGAAGAGATCATCTTTCCTGAGGACCCGGTGTGTCCGAGGACCGGTGGATGGTCGCTTCCTGGTGTGATAAGTGATTGACAACGTGGTGTGGATTGATGTTTCCCTTGGCTCAAGTATTGCAGGTGTAGAATGCGGCTTGGTTGCATTGGTGCAGGTGAAGAACAGGCGCGAAAGGTCTTAGCCATGGCGGCCTCCGAGGAGCGCAGAGACAAGTAGGCTTGGTTCGAGGGACCCGGTGGCCGGATGGATCAAGTGCGGTTCACATGCTGGCAAGAACGAGCAAGGGGATGTGGTTCCGGTGCGAGGTAGCGGCTCACAACCGAAGCTCGTACGCGGACGAGAAGCCGGTGCAAGGTGGCAGCTAACAACCGAAGCTTGCGCGCGGGGTTTGGTGATTTGGCCACAAAATCATCGGTGGACGGTTTCCCTTGGTTTGGGCCTCAAAACCAAGGACCGAGGACTCAACGTGGCGAAGATGGGCCAATGGGCTGTGGCATCAGCCAGGGGCGGTTTAACCACCTCCCCCTGGGCCGGCCCAAAAACGGCGTCGAGGAGCTTTGATCCGGAGAACACGCGGCGTGACTGCAAGGCTTGCGTCGGAGGGAAGCTAGCTTGCGGTGGCAGGTGTCCCAGCCGGAAAATATCTGAAAACCAAATGTCAAATTTGCCCCTGAGGGGTATGTATCACTTAGGGGTAGTTTAGTCTTTAGAGCACCACCACTTGGACTACTAATAGGCCCCCCAGGGCATGGTGGCTGCCATCTCTCTAGTTATCTCTTTAGTTCTCTTTGGTTTTCTCCTTTGAACTAGTTTCCCCTTCATCCCCTCCACCTAGAACTATTTTGAATCTTTCCTAGTTTGTATAGGTGAATTCATGGTTATGTGATTGAGTTTGTGCTGCTCATCTTTGTGCCATGATTTGAATCCACGAGCTCTCTTTTCTTTTTCTATTTTCGGAGGTATTTTCGGAGCTATTTTTGGGGAATTTTCGTTCTTCACTTCCTAGGGCGTTTTCTCTCGGATTTCTTTGGGGGATTCACGTATGAGTGCCTTGTGCCTCTTTTGCTGGTGATCTCTTGCCCCCAAACGCAGGGAATCGCTTTGGATTTGCAGTTTTCGGGATGAACTCGAGGTCATGGTGTTCTTCGTGAGATTTGAGATTTCGGGAGTTCTAGGGAGTTAGAGGCTGAGATTTTTGGGGCATACCCTCTACTTGAGGTATACATCATCTCCCCAAAGTTTCGTCTCAAGAGCTCAAGCCGTTTGGGAGATCCATTCACAAGATTGAAGAGTTGACTTTCGGGCTGGGCTGTTTGCATGTACTAGGCAGTGCCGAGTTTGAAACCCGGCAGTGCCGAGTACATACACTCGAGGGCTGCATGTACTAGGCAGTGCCGAGTTTGAAACCCGGCAGTGCCGAGTACATACACTCGAGGGCTGCATGTACTAGGCAGTGCCGAGTTTGGTAACCCGGCAGTGCCGAGTACATACACCCAGTGACAGATTTGTCAAGTTTCTGGATCGAGGATTCTTTCTGTGTTTCTGCTGCCTATTTCTTGTTCCTAGGGTCAGTAGCATCTCAGTTGCTATGTGATCTTGGCAAGATCGTGTTACGAAGTCCGGAAGTGATTTTGGGGTGAAAGCCGAATTTGGAAAAGAAAGTTCTATCGGCTCCCATTCACTCCCCCCCCCCCTCTGGTCGCCTGATCGGTCCTTCAATTGGTATCAGAGCCGGTTACGGGTCTTTGCGACTCTAACCAGTCTAAGATCTAAAGATGGCGTACCAAGATCGGGGTTCCGGGCCTCCGCACTTCGATGGGAAAAATTATCCGAACTGGGTTGCGCGTATGGGCGCTTTCTTGCGAGGCAAAGGAAAGTTGTTGTGGGATGTGACCAAAGATGAACACTATGTCAATCCCACCAACTTAGATGCCCAGGATGCGAGAGATAAGTTTGAGGCAAACGCTAGAGCTGTTGACTACTTGTTCCGAGCTTTGTCTGCCGAGGAGTTTGAGCGAGTTTTGGGCGAGGACCTAACTAGCCAGATCTGGCAGAAGCTCAAGGTAGCCCACGGTGGTGATAGCCATGTGAAGGCTAGGCTTTTCTCGATGTATCGCAGAGAGTATGAGAATTTTGCTCATTTGCCTGGAGAGTCAGTTGATGCTTTGTTTCAGCGTTTCACTTCCATTGTCAACAACATGAAAGCCAACATTACCGTACTCCCATACTCGGATCATGACAGAGCTATCAAGCTCTTGCAAGCACTTGATAGATCCGTATGGGGTGCCAAGGTTGAGGCGACCATGGAGTCGGCAAACTATGAAACTTTGTCTGTTGATGAGCTTTTCTCGAAGTTGAAGTCTTCTGAGGTTGACAGACAGCTGCTTGCCAAGGCTAAGAGTCCGACTGATCCCCATAGTCTGGCTCTAGTCGGTGGCTCTGGATATGGACATGCTAACACTCCAAGACACTTTGCTTTGTCCTCTCTTGTGTCTCTTCCAAATGAAGAATATAAGGTGCTGAGCGAGGAGGATCTCGCGTTGCTCACGAGGAGGTTCGAGCGGATGTACCAGAACCAGAAAGGTTCGAGGCGTGCCGGGAGTACGTGCTACAGATGCGGGAAGATGGGCCACTTCATCGCCGAGTGTCCCAAGGAGATCAAGAATGACTACAACCGCAAGCACCGCCCGCGAGACGACCACAAGCACCATCCCAAGGACGAGTACCGCTCCAAGCACAAGAACAAGGACGAGAGAAGGTCAAAGAACAAGCACGGTGGACACAAGAAGAACCGATCTCGAGCAATGGTGGCAGATGCGAGCGACATCGACACAAGCTCCACCAACACGTCGTCAAGCTCAAGCAGCGAAGATGAAGACCGCGGCCACCGCAAGGAGAAGAAGAACTTGAACCGCAACTTCAACGGCATCTCCTTCGCCGCCGTCGACTACTGCACCATGGCGCACGACTCCGTGAAGAGCAAGGATGACTCCGAGGATGAGGTATTGATCGATCCCACCTCTTTGCGTAAGGAGATTGCTAGATTAGAGCAGTTGGTCGATAATCGCGATGATGTGCTTAGGAAGACCAACAAGGAGAAGAGAGAGTTTAGGTCTTTGCTAGGAGAGTCCAAGGATAGAGTAGCTGAGCTTGAGACCTTGCTTTCTGAGACTGGAAAGAAGGCGATGGAGTTTGAGTCTTTGCTTTGCGAGTCTAGGGAGAGAGCAGCTAAGCTTGAGTCAGAGATTGCTGTGTTGAAAGATGCTCCTCTTGTGTCTGATGAAATTGAATGTTCATTCTGTGATGTGCATCTTGCTGATCTGGTTGTGCTTAAGGAGAAACACATGACATGCTTAGATGAACTAGAAGGTGCTAGGGTTGAGCTTGCTGAGTTGAAGTCTAGATCATCTTTGCTAGGTGCTTGTACTTCTTGTCCTGTTTTACATGATCAGTTGCTTGAATCCCGTACCATGATCAGTTCGCTTGAAGCTCAATTAAAATCTCCCATTGCAAATTCTTGTTCTGCTTGCGATGTTGTTGTTTTGAAGAATGTTGAGCTAGAACAATGTGTTGATCGCTTGCAAGATGAGAATGATGAGTTGCGACAGTGTTTGGGTTGGTTGTCGGGTCGCGAGCCTCAGCTTAAGATGTTGATTGCTGGTTTTAAGAGAGCAGATGATCGTGGTCTGTGTTCTGAGAAAGTTGGTGAGAGTAGTGGTGAGAAAGAGAGAGAACCTGAGAGCTCCACCACAAACATTCCCACAAACCCACCAAAAGCCATTCTCAAGAACACCTTCACACCCAAACCCAACCACTTGCTAAACAAGCTTGACACCACTCCAGATCCTCCTGAGTTTCCACCAAAGACAAACAACTTCTAGAGGAGAGTGACCTTTGTGAGGAGTGGGGTTTACCAAAAGAAAGAGCCGAGAGAAACCCCAAAGCCAAAGCCAGTCCGCTTCCATTGTGAGCATTGTGGAAGGGATGGACACCTTGAGGAGTTCTGTTGGAGGAAGAAGAGGGAGGTGAGAAGAGAGAAGGAGGTGGGGAACAGGGACATGTACTACTCTTCCCGTAGTGTGCCTGTGTCTCGTTCACCCTGGCCGAGAGGAGAGGCTTTTGTGCGCACAGTTCCTTCGTTTGGCAGTCGTGGTGTTCCAGCTAGTCGTGAGTTTGCTAGGCGGCCTCCGGTTCATGGTCAGTTTGGTTCAGGGAGGTTTGACCGTAGCTTCGAGGCGAGGAGAGAGTCTAGACCACGTTTTCCCCCGCGTGGTGCTAGAGGTCCGATGGTGAGAGACGAGAGGGTTTCACGTGGTAGAGTTGATTTTGCTAACCCCTCTTTTGAGCAGATGGCCCGACACTGGTTTGACTCTTTTTGTGCTAACCCCAGTGTCGAGTCATTCGCTCATTCTCATTCTCGCTTTTGATTGTGCAGGTGGGAGGCTTGGAGAACTTTTGGTTGATGGATTCTGGCTGTTCGAGACATATGACAGGTAATGGGAAGTGGTTCTCCAGTCTCACCCCGGTGGTGTCCAGGCAGTACATCACTTTCGGAGATAAGGGTAGAGGTCGAGTGTTGTCTGAGGGTGCTATTCAGGTGAGCGACAATTTTATGTTGAAGCAGGTTGCTCTTGTCAAGAATCTTGGTTTTAATTTGCTTTCAGTTTCTCAGCTTCTTGATGAGGGTTATGAGGTTCGATTTAAGAGTGGTGATTCTCGAATTCTTGATTCTCGAGGTGACCTTGTGTGTATGATTATTCCCGAGGGACAGATTTTTCGTGCTGATTTTTCTCGATCTTTTGGTCCTTCACGGTGTTTGATCGCTGGTACTTCTTGTAAGCTTTGGAAGTGGCATAGGAGATTGGGTCATGTGAGCTTTGATTTACTCACACGCTTGAGTGCTCTTGACCTTATCCGAGGATTGCCCAAGCTCAAGTTCGAGAAAGATTTGGTTTGTGCACCTTGCAGGCATGGTAAAATGGTTGCTGCTTCCCATCCACCTTTGACTGATGTTATGACTGAGCGTCCAGGGGAGCTTTTGCATATGGACTTGGTTGGTCCCGCTCGCGTTCGTTCAGTCGGTGGGAAGTGGTATGTTCTTGTGGTTGTGGATGACTTTTCTCGGTATGCTTGGGTGTTCTTTCTGGCATCGAAGGATGAGTCATTTGATTTTGTTCGAGATCTGATTTTGAGGTTGAAAAACGAGAGTAATGGTGGTGCCATGAGAGCTATACGCAGTGACAATGGTACGGAATTTAAGAACACTCGTTTTGATGCCTTCTGTCGTGATCTTGGTCTCGAACATCAATACTCTTCGCCATATGTTGCTTGTCAGAATGGTGTTGTTGAGAGGAAGAATCGAACACTTTGTTAGATGGCTAGGACGATGCTAGATGAGCATAGGACTCCTAGAAAGTATTGGGCAGAAGCGGTGAACACAGCTTGCTATGTTTCGAATCGGATTTTCCTTCGTGCTTTCAAGAAGAAAACTTGCTATGAGCTTTTCCATGGTCGTTCCCCCCGTGTGAGTCACTTTCGGGTTTTCGGTTGCAAGTGTTTCATTCTGAAGAAAGGAAATTTGGACAAGTTTGAGTCTCGTTCGATGGATGGAATTTTTCTTGGTTATGCTAATCATTCTCGAGCATATCGTGTGCTCAATCTTGAGACTAACCAAATCATGGAGACTTGCGAAGTCACCTTCGACGAGACCATTCCATGTAGCTCTTCTGTCTTTGAGTGTGCAGGTGATGATGAATTGGGACAGCCCATCTTTGAGGAAGAACAGCCTGATGAGGAAGATGATGAGGAGATTCATGCACCTGTGGAGATCGTGTACCTTCTACTTCCACTACTACTACGACGTTCGACGACGGCCCCACTGCTACACCTTCGTCGAGTCGCGCACATGATCGAGTTCAAGTGGAAGCTGATGTTGAGGGGGAGGCAATCTCGAGGCGAGAAGCTTCCCGGTTGGTACAGAGGGATCATCCACCTTCGAAGATCATCGGGAACTTGGATGAACATACTACACGGTCGAGGTCACAGAACATCTCTCATTATGCTCATTCTGCTTTTGTCGCGTCCTTTGAGCCCAAAAATGTTGGACACGCTTTATCTGATTCTGATTGGGTCAATGCCATGCATGAAGAGCTTGAAAACTTTGAGAGAAACCAGGTGTGGAAGTTAGTAGAACCACCTCCAAATTGCCATCCCATAGGAACCAAGTGGGTGTTCAAAAACAAGAGGGATGAGGGTGGTGAGATAGTGAGAAACAAAGAGAGGTTGGTTGCTCAGGGGTTTTCGCAGCATGAGGGGATAGATTATGAGGAGACATTTGCTCCTGTTGCCTGTTTGGAGGCAATTTGGATCCTTCTAGCATTTGCAGTTGCTAAAGGGTTCAAATTGTACCAAATGGACGTGAAGAGTGCCTTCTTGAATGGGGTGATCGAGGAAGAAGTGTATGGGAGGCAGCCCCCGGGTTTTGAGAGTGAGAGATACCCACACCGAGTGTACAAACTCCACCGAGCTTTATATGGCCTAAAGCAAGCACCCAGAGCGTGGTATGGCAGGTTGAGGGGGTTCTTGCTTAGCAAGGGGTTTGTGATGGGGAAGGTTGATAAAACGCTCTTCTTGTTGAGAAATGGCAATGATCTTTTAATCGTTCAGATTTACGTGGATGATATCATTTTTGGTGGCTCTTCTCATGATCTTGTTGCCAAGTTTGCAGACGATATGAGCAGGGAATTTGAGATGTCGATGATGGGAGAGTTGTAGGTCTTTCTCAGGCTGCAGATCAAGCAAACCAAGGATGGGACGTTCGTGCACCAAAGCAAGTACACCAAGGACATTCTCAAGAAATTCGACATGAGCGACTCAAAGCCGATGACTACGCCGATGAGTACGACTACAGCTTTGGATGCGGATGAGGACGGAGAACCAGTGGATCAGAAGGAGTTCCGGAGCATGATTGGCTCCCTCCTCTACTTGACGGCGACGAGGCTGGACGTACAGTTCAGCGTGTGTCTGTGCGCTCGTTTTCAAGCTTCACCGAGGACTTCACATCGTCAGGCCGTCAAGCAGATTTTCAGGTATCTCAAGTTTACTCCTGAGCTGGGTCTTTGGTATTCTGCTGATTCCTCACTTGCACTCCATGGTTTTTCTGATGCGGATTTTGCTGGGTGTCGTGTTGATCGCAAGTCTACTTCTGGTCAGTGTCAGTTTCTTGGTTCGTCTCTTGTGTCTTGGTCTTCTCGCAAGCAGTCTAGTGTAGCCCAATCCACCACTGAAGCTGAGTATGTTGCTGCTGCTAGCTGTTGTTCTCAGTTGCTTTGGATCACGTACACCTTGAGAGACTTTGGCTTAGACATGTCCCATGTTCCACTTCTTTGTGATAGCACCAGTGCCATCAGCGTAGCCAAAAATCCCGTGCTTCATTCCAAAACCAAACACATAGAAGTGAGGAACCACTTTCTGAGAGATCATGTGGAGAAAGGAGATATTGAGCTTGCCCATGTTTCTACCCAAAAGCAGCTTGCAGACATTTTCACCAAACCACTTGACCAAGCTACCTTCACCCGCTTGCGAGGGGAACTTGGTGTGTGTGCGTTTTTCTGAGCTGAGTTTTGGAGGCTTCTCTTGTAGCATATGTATACTATTGTACCATCTTTGTATCTTGATGTCTAGTTTTTCATCTTTGCATCTTGTGATATATCATGCTGCATTTGTATCATATCTTAGGATGAGCTTCTCCTATATGCAGTGATTGTTACAACTTGCTACATTTTAGAGTTTAGGCAGGCTGGCTAGGGATTGATTGTATGGATGGCTATGCTCTTGATGGTTTTGATATATATTCTATTGAGATAGTCTCTTTTTGAATTAAAAATGACAAACTGAACTTAAACTCTTTCACCCATGAGTAAATGCCCTTGCATGTCTTGTTTGAGCCGAAATGGCTATATCTTGCTTAAGATCATGCTAGGATGTGTTATTCTTTTCAATTGGGTCAAAGACCTTTGTCATTGTAAATGTTTAGCCCATGTTTTATCTTGTGGAGGAGCATAAGCTTCTTTTTGTCGCAAAGACATTTCATGTACCATGCTTATTTTGAAAAACTTGAAAAATGAGATGTCTATGCATGAAAGAAGAAAGAAGAGAAAAAGATATATTTGCAGAAAATTATGCTCATGTCTCTATTCTTTCACCATTGCACACACTTGCACACATGGGTGCTAAGCGGTTGCATGTTGTTTGCCGGAGAAGTCTCCCATGAGAAGTGAACACATGGCTCCGTGCTTTGACATGACATGAGATAGAATTTGGGCGTTTATGATGATCTTTTGTCAAGAATGCTTGTCCTTTCATGTTTTTGGTGAGATGAAGTTCATTTTTGCTTGAACAATCCATGATTAGGACTTTGCTCATGTGGTGACATTTTTGATAAAACTACACAACTTGCTCATGGCTTTGTCAATTGGATATATGTCTTCACCTTCTTGATGGCAATGCCCGTGTCACATGATGAACTATCTTGTTTGCCCCTTCTCTAACTTGTAGCATTTTGTATTGCTCATTGTATATTTGAGAAGCTTGTAGTTGCATTTTGTACATTTTTCCTTGATTTGTGCATTGTCAACAAGGGGGAGAATTTCTGGAGCATTTTGCAAGGGGGAGAAGTTGCTGAATTTGTGAGAAAGCTTTTGCGCTAGAATTTGTTGGATTTGTGTGAGAAGTGAGAGTTTTGCCAAAATGAGAGTTTTTTAAAATCTGTGAAGTTTCTGAGGGTTTGAGTATTGGAAAACATTGCTAGGCATATTTGGAAAGTTTTCGAGTTGAAACGGCATCGTTGCGAGTTTGCTTGTGCAAATTTTGCAATTTTGGGTTTGGTTATCTGTTAGGGGTGGTTTAACCGCCCCCCCCCCCCCCCGGGCGGTTTAACCGCCCCTGTGCTGAGAGCACATAATTTGTGAAAGTTTGAGCGATTTCGAGTGTTTTTCGCGCGCACAAGTTCACTTGTTCAGGGGGAGTTGCATCTTTGCAGGGGGAGTGCTTTGAGCGTTCTGAAAAGTGAATTGGAGATTTGTGATTTGTGCTTTGTGCTTTTGCTCTTTTGCCGATGGTGTTGAGCCCTTTCGCTTCTTCTTGAAGGGTCAGCGTTTCTGGAGCTTTCTCTTGCGAAGTGACTTTGTTCTCGGCTTGTTCTTGCTTTTAGTCACTTGCTTGAGTCTTGTTTTCAATTTCTTTTATAGTTTCTTTTACACTCAATGGTTACTATGTGTGTGTTGTCAATGCACTCATCAAGGGGGAGATTGAGGACCCGGTGTGTCCGAGGACCGGTGGATGGTCGCTTCCTGGTGTGATGAGTGATTGACAACGTGGTGTGGATTGACGTTTCCCTTGGCTCAAGTATTGCAGGTGTAGAATGCGGCTTGGTTGCATTGGTGCAGGTGAAGAACAGGCGCGAAAGGTCTTAGCCATGGCGGCCTCCGAGGAGCGCAGAGACAAGTAGGCTTGGTTCGAGGGACCCGGTGGCCGGATGGATCAAGTGCGGTTCACATGCTGGCAAGAACGAGCAAGGGGACGTGGTTCCGGTGCGAGGTAGCGGCTCACAACCGAAGCTCGTACGCGGACGAGAAGCCGGTGCAAGGTGGCGGCTAACAACCGAAGCTTGCGCGCGGGGTTTGGTGATTTGGCCACAAAATCATCGGTGGACGGTTTCCCTTGGTTTGGGCCTCAAAACCAAGGACCGAGGACTCGACGTGGCGAAGATGGGCCAATGGGCTGTGGCATCAGCCAGGGGCGGTTTAACCGCCTCCCCCTGGGCCGGCCCAAAAACGGCGTCGAGGAGCTTCGATCCGGAGGACACGCGGCGTGACTGCAAGGCTTGCGTCGGAGGGAAGCTAGCTTGCGGTGGAAGGTGTCCCAGCCGGAAAATATCTGAAAACCAAATGTCAAATTTGCCCCTGAGGGGTATGTATCACTTAGGGGTAGTTTAGTCTTTAGAGCACCACCACTTGGACTACTAATAGGCCCCCTAGGGCATGGTGGCTGCCATCTCTCTAGTTATCTCTTTAGTTCTCTTTGGTTTTCTCCTTTGAACTAGTTTCCCCTTCATCCCCTCCACCTAGAACTATTTCGAATCTTTCCTAGTTTGTATAGGTGAATTCATGGTTATGTGATTGAGTTTGTGCTGCTCATCTTTGTGCCATGATCTGAATCCACGAGCTCTCTTTTCTTTTTCTATTTTCGGAGGTATTTTCGGAGCTATTTTTGGGGATTTTCGTTCTTCACTTCCTAGGGTGTTTTCTCTCGGATTTCTTTAGGGGATTCATGTATGAGTGCCTTGTGCCTCTTTTGCTGGTGACCTCTTGCCCCCAAACGCTGGGAATCGCTTTGGATTTGTAGTTTTCGGGATGAACTCGAGGTCATGGTGTTCTTCATGAGATTTGAGATTTCGGGAGTTCTAGGGAGTTAGAGGCTGAGATTTTTGGGGCATACCCTCTACTTGAGGTATACATCATCTCCCCAAAGTTTCGTCTCAAGAGCTCAAGCCGTTTGGGAGATCCATTCACGAGATTGAAGAGTTGACTTTCGGGCTGGGCTGTTTGCATGTACTAGGCAGTGCCGAGTTTGAAACCCGGCAGTGCCGAGTACATACACTCGAGGGCTGCCGGGTCCTTCATTTCCCTATTTTGGAGTACCCCGAGTCGTGATCAGTGATGGAGGATCACACTTCATCGACAAGACGTTCCGGAAGTGCCTAAGCGACTTAGGAGTGAACCATCGAGTGGCTACGCCTTATCACCCCTAGACCAGCGGGCAAGCAGAAACATCAAACAAATAAATCAAGAACATTCTACAAAAGACGGTCAATGCAATGGGGACAGGGTGTAAGCGAAAACTACCGGAAGCACTATGGGCATATCGAACAGCATTCAAGACGCCGATAGGGATGACTCCCTACCAACTGGTATACGGCAAGACATGCCACTTACCAGTTGAGCTAGAATTCAAGTCCCATTGGGCGATCAAGAGGTGGAATATGGATCTCCAGACAGCTAGACTCAAAAGAAGAATGCAATTGGCTGAACTGGATGAATGGAGGGAGAAGGCCTACCACAACGCCAAGCTTTATAAAGAAAGAACAAAGAGATGGCATGACAAGCGCATCAAGATCAAGCATTTCAAAGCGGGAGATCAGGTATTGCTCTTTAATTCCCGTATCCGCTTGTTTAGTCATGGTAAGCTTAGAAGTAAGTGGGAAGGTCCTTTTAAAGTCTTAGATGCCGCCGATCATGGCACGATAACCCTCCAGGATAATGACGGAAATACTTTCAAGGCCAATGGCCAAATATTGAAAATATTTCTCGAATCCGAAATGCGGGGCTCAAAGAGATGGACGTCTAGTCCAGGTCCGGGCGGGACCTAAAAATGGCCCTTATCTAGGATAGATTTTCCTTTTCCATTTTCTTTTCTTTTTTCTTAAACTTTTTCTAGCCAAATCCTAAACAACTTCTGGAAGAATAGCAATTGGAGCATACACGAAAAATTTCAGAGGCCCCCGAGACAGAGCCAGGCCAGCCAGCCTCAGCCAGGCCGATCGGCCCAGCTCGGGCTCGTCTCGGGACGCTCCTTGTTTGAATTGGTCTCCCTGCTATCCTTTCTGAGAATTTGTGGGATTTTGAAAAGAGGAGCGTCGTTTTAAATCGAAAGGCCCCCTCTCTTCTTCTCCCTCAGAACTCTCGAGCCTCCCTTCTCCAGAAACACTCCCTCCTTTGAGAAATCCAAGCCATGGCTTCCCAATCCAGCCACCAAGATTCCAACTCGGTCTCCCAAGGCAGCCATTCTCCATCCAAGTCCTTGAGAGGGACACCCAGCTCCTCCAACACCAGCAGCGTCAGGATCATCGAGAAGGCGGCGTTCGTCGAAGCCGTTGTCGCGCAGCCTGAGGCCCGGCGGCCCCTTGCCCAGGCCGATCGGCCTGGGGCAGGCTGGCCGGCCTCCCCTCGTCGCCTCTCTGGCTCGCCTTTGGGCAGAGTCTCCCTCCATGATCCCAAGGAGGAGGGTCAGGGGAGTTCGCTGTCGAAGACGCCCCGAAGGCCAACTAGGGGACATTTGTCCCCAAAGAAGGCCATCGGGAAGCGCCTCAGTCGCCTCTCCGTCCAAGAAGGAGATCGTGCCGCTGTTCATCTCCACCTCGCCGGAGTACTCACCGCAGTACACTCCGGGAAGTCCTAGTCCTCCACGCCGGGAAGGGCCAGGCATCGGGAAGGGGCTCTTCTTAGCCCCTAAGAAGCCCGATGAGGGGATGAAGCGCTTCATGATGCCCCCTTCAATCCAAGGACCTCCCGGGCACATGGAGTGGTCCGAGGAAGAGGAGGAGGAGGACGTGGAGGAGCTGAGGAGGAAGCTCGCCGCGCTGCAGCTCAAGGTCAACAATATGGACGAGCGCGTGGCGGAGACGGTGATTGGGCAGATGGAGGCCGATGACAAGATTGAGGTGCTCCGTAAGGCAATGGCCTCTAAGGTCAAGCGCCTTGCGAAGGCCACCGGCAATGAACACCTCTATCGCCCGAAGGAGGAGTAGTTTAGGCTAGGATTAGTTTAGTTTTGGGTGCTTAAATTTCCTTTTGATTTATTTCATTCAAATTTCCCTTTGTATTCAGCACCCCCATGTTTGTTTCCCTTCATTTGAATAAAATAAATTTATTTATTTGAAAGAAGTGACTCATTTAAAGAAAAAAATGAATGGTTGGTGCACACCTGTGTGCCAACCAACCCCTCGGACTGAAATTCCAGTGAAGCATGCAGAAACACTGATGTACAAGAGGTCTACTGGTCGCTGGCCAAGGCGGGACACGACCTGCCTAGGCCGGCCGGCCCTCTACTGCTGCCACTCGAGGAGAACCCGTGCCCACTGCGTAATCTCGCGAATCACATGAACGAGGAACCTGAACCGGGACGCCTGGCGACAAGGCCAGGCTGGCCGGCCTATACTGGGCCGATCGGCCTGGGCCTGTGGCCAATTTCGCCGGCTCCACTCCAGGACACGGTTTGCAACCACTACATTTGATCCTTGCATGATTTTGATCCATATAAAATTCCTGGCTAAATAATTTTAAAATTTGATCAAAATTCATGAAAGTGAACCCCTGCGCATGACACCTTGGATACACTTGTGATATTTCATGAGAAAGTATTTCATTGCCTTGGAACTTTTAATAGGATTGCCTGATTCTCGTTAATTGATTCTTATGATATGATGATTTGAAATGTTGAACCTTCCGATTCGAGGTTTTGGAGATTGTTTTTGAAAATAAAACTTAAGGCAACCCTTGTTATTATCAACTTGAAATGTCCTATCCAAAGCCATAAAACAAATTCAAGTTGAAGCTTCCACATAGCTACCTTCTAAATTTTGAGCTTGCTCGAATTACTTGCCTTCACGTTCGTATTATCTTGTTCATCACGGCCATCCACGTACACGAGCATCAATAAAGTCCAAATTGTCGCAAAGCTCTTCATCCCCCTGAAAAAAAAGAAGAAGGAAAAAAATGAAGAAAGGAATGATACACTCCTTATCTTCAGAGAAAAAAGAGAGAGAGAGAAAAAGAGAAAGGGGAAAGATGAAAGATGCTTGAACAAGGACTCCAACATCAAAGTACACATGCACTTGGCCAAGATGTATGAGTAGTATGAATGATTAGACAAGCTTTTCGATCATGCAAAATAAATAAAGAAGAGTAAGCAACATCTCAAAAGCTCCACCATATAACATAGATAGGAGAGGCTCGATTCTAAGCCAAGGTGAGGATCCAAACACTTTGAGTGATCGAGAGATGTTGAGAAATAACAAGGGTATGCCTCGCTTTCTTTACAAAATTATCAAAAACTCCAAATGCCATGAAAAAGAAGTGTTCAACCAATCAATGAGTTGTTCTAAGGCTCAATTGATGAAGATGAGGGTGTTAGCCACTGGAATCTAAGGTATGAAAGAAAACTCAGAGATATGACTTGTGTATGCCTTGAGCTCATGACCCTGATCTTGTTAAGTCCCTGTGATTTAATTCATTCTTTGCTAAGGGACTAGCAAAGTTCAGGTAGGGGGGCGTGTTGGTGGTCGTTACGGTACGGTTTCACCACCAACATTCCGTCACATTTCAGGCTCATCTTGCTCATAACAAAGTGAAATTGGTTATTTCTAATGAGTTCCACAAGTCTTGTATAATTGGTGAGTGCAGGAGCAAGCAAGCAAAAGATGAGCCACATTGGGCACAAAGCCAGGCAGGCCGGCCTATGCTAGGCCGACCGGCCCCCTTCTGTGGCTCCTTGCCACGTCACTGATCCAGGAGATCACAAACACAACACTAATGATCCTAAGACGTGTGATCAACGTCGGTTTGATCCAAGGACCCGAAAGGCCTAAGCTACACTTGCATGGATTGAAGGGCGCACTATCCTTGGATTCTTGGACAGCTTTGATCCAAAGCAACTGTTACCGACCTCAGGGATCAATCCAGAGCGTTGCTGAGGAAGACGGTGCCACGGGTCCCCCTTCGCGTGACAGTTCAGCAAGAGTTTAGCTTGAGCTTGACGCCGGCAACCGCCCTTGAAGACTATAAAA
>CM027121.1:52617835-52944135 GCA_015476505.1 Urochloa ruziziensis | reverse complement strand
TCGGCTGCGATCGTAGCTAGCCGACCTGAGACACAACCCACAGCACAGACCCTAACCGCAACGATGCCCGCCTGCCCTTCCTGTCTTGATCCATCGGCTCGCAATCCAATGCTTCGGAAGCTGTGTTGAACTCTCCCTCGGGGGCCAATCGAGGCTATAGTCCTTCGGGGAGACGGTCTCTCCCGTTCCTGTACACCATCCACCTGATCTTCTCGCAGTGCAGGCATCGCGCTAGATAGGAAGGCTGGAACCCGTTCATATGGGTAAGCGGTAAGTACGTGGGGCCCAAAGAGTGGTTACCTCACTCGGTTTCAGACCGGGGTGAGCGTCATCGTCCCAAAAGGCGTATCCTCCGAAGAAGAACGCAAGTCGCAGTACCCATCATAGGTACCACCGCCAACTCCTATGCTCCTATCCATCCATGTACCCGCCACAAGTACGGTGTGGGACCCCCTCGAGAGCAGGGGCCTCCCGGCACCTCAGTCAAAGACCGAGTTGTTAAAATATGCTCACCTCCGCCAAGTTTTCCCAAAAACACCTTCTCCTGCCGGTTTTATCCCCACACACGCCAAGAATCCTAATCCACATATATCCCATACACATGCAAGCAGCAGCATAGCAATCATATATATAAGTGTAGTAGGCAATCAAGGAATCAAGATATATAAACAGGCTATGCATGGCTCAATCATCATCATCATATAATAAGCAAAGCGCTAGCATTCTATTCAGCAATGCCTAATAGGTTAAAGAATCAGGATGGGCATGAACCTGGAGCATGGTCCTTTGTCTCTTCACTTCAGCGTAGTCGACGTCGTCGAAGTAGTCGAAGTAGTCCGGGTCCTCCGGGGATCCTATTATACGGATACATAAATAAATAACGACCACTACTAGCAAATGAACTCCAAATGAGATCCAAAAGAAATCCAAATAGCAACAAACTCTATTCTATCGTGTTTGTCATGGTTTTAGAAAAATACTGAAACTGGTTTCATATTTTTCTAAGCTACGGTTGATTTATTATGATTTTCTGAAGTCTAAATCCATTTTCAGGATTTATAAATCATTCTGAAAAAAGGAATAAAAGTTAGACACAAGTTAGCAGCTCGGAGGTGTCAGTCATCGGCTCGGGGTTAAACCGCGAGTCGAGCAGGCAGAGGCAACGGTCTGGGGTTGATGACATCATCACGGGCTCTAGTGATGTCATCGTTGACTTGGTCAAAGTTGACTAAGTCAACGGCCAGGGGGGTCACGACCTTGGTCAACGGGTCAAACTAGGGTCAGCGGGGTAAGACTGACGGGTTAAAGGCTATTGGGTCCCACATGTCAACATGCGGACCCCATCGGTCAGGTGGGTCCGGGCTATCAGCCAGTGGGTCCCACAAGTGGAGCCACTGTCTGACGGGTCACTAACAAGTTGGCCACGTGGCGGTCGCGTGACTAAGACGCGGGCGCCACTTGGTTAGGTCGGGGATGACGGGCTCGATTTTAGGAACCTAACGCAACTGGTCTCGCGTCGATCGGAGCTAAGACGGAAAAGATATGGATTTTCCAAGGTTTAACCCTTTATAGATATTAAGAAAAAGAATTTATTAAAGAATAAACTATTTCCTTAAAACTACAGGGGGTTCCTTGCAAGATTGCCAAGGTGGAAGGGCTTGGTTGCGAATATGGAAAAGGTTAGGGGCCTTGCTGCAAAAGAACCATGGGTTTAAAAGGTAAAAGGGGCGGCCAGAGACCTTTCTGCAAAAAAGCAGAAGTAGAAGGACCTAGTTGTAAAGTCTAGGGACCTGTTTGTAAATTCCCAGGGACCTATTACTAATTTCAGAAAAGTTTAGGGGCCTAACTGTAAAAGTGCAGTGGGACCGGCCTGTGCTGACGTCATCATGGTCCCGGATGACGTCAGCGTTGACCGGTCAACGTTGACCAGGTCAACAGTCAGCCTCGGTGGGTCCCGCGTGTCAGCTGAAGGGCCTTTACGCGATTAAAAGAAAACCCAGGGGCTAATCTACGAAATGGCAGGGGCTTGACCGAAAGGTGGCTGGCGGCTGCGATGACGTCATCCCTGACGTCATCAGCACACCAGATCCGGTGCGGCCACGCGCTGTGTGCTCCGCCATGTTGCTCCGCTCGGCTCGCGACACGTGGAGGCGCGGGGCTGGCTTGGCCGGGTGGACACGGTTCGCCGTGAGCCGGGTCAGTGGCCCACCGTGGACCAGTTCCACGGGATCCGTTGCGGCTAGGCGTCATGTGGTAGGGTGTGTGACCGGCCAGGGAAAACTGGGTGGCACGCCCGAGGCGTGTTCGACGAAAAGCTCCAAGGATGGCCGGCGGTGGCGCGGCGTCTCTACGGCGGCGAGCTCCGGCTGTCGACGAAGACGGGGGCTTGGGCGAGGCTTCCTGGGGGTCTAGGCGGCCTAAGGTCGAAGCCTTGGCTAAGGGTTCGCGCACGGGCATGTCCGCGGCGGTCATGGCGAGCGGCGCTGGGCACGGAGCGGCGGCTAGCGGTGCGAGCGGGTGCGGCAGCGCGGCACGGGATGCAATGCGGGCGCGAACGTGGTGTGCGGTGTACCTGCAAAGAAGTAGGTGGCTCAAAGGCCACCCCACAGGAAGACGTGCGCCCGAGGGGGCCAAAGCGGCAGCGGGTCAGGGGCTGTGGCGTTGCGAACGGCGTACACACACACAGGCAGGTAGGAGGGCACAAGGGCGGAGCTTGGGTGGTGGCGCTCACCGATGGGCTTGGAGAAGATCAAGGCGACGCGGGAAGATGGTGACGCCGTGGCGAGGCGAGGCCGTGCAGAACGTGGGCTCGCGATGCTCGGGTGCAGCGGCGCGGGCGTGGACGACACGGTGCAGGCCGGGCTCGTGGCGTCGTCTTCGTGCTCCTCTTGGCGGCGGCGTCGACAGCGAGGAAGTAGGGGCGGCGACGTCTTCGAGTCCGTGGTCGTCGTGGCGTGGTGGAGACGGCGGCGCTGTGGCGGCTGGACGCGGCGCAGGGGAACGACGCGGTGGGGCAGCGCGGCTTGAGGGCGGCTCCGGCTCCTCCTTTTCTTCTCGGCGTCGTAGGCTCGGTGGCGACGTGCTGCTCCCGCTCCGGCTTGTGGCAGCGGCTTGGGGAGGAAGGGGAAACTTCCCCAAGGTGGCGGCGCGGTCTGGGAATTGCGAGGGAGGCGGCGGCGCTTGGTATTTATGGATGGGGCAGTTAGGGTTTGTGGGGTGCGGCTACAGGAGGGGCGTCGATTCTTGGCGTTCGGGCCCCAAGGGACACGCGGACGGCATCCGAGGCTCGGGCGCGCGCGAGGCGAGTGGGTGTGGCGGCCACTGGGGTCCCTCGGGCTAGGGTTTGGGGCCGCGGCGCGAAGGCGTGGCCGAGCTGGCGGCCGAGGTGGCAAGCTGCGACGTCAAAAGCAGCGAGCGGCGGAGCGGGATTGGTTGGGCGGCGGTGCGACTCTGCTTTGCGGGAAAAAGCAGAGGAGTCAAGGTGGAAAGGGGAGGAAGAGAAACAGGAGAGGGGGTCGCTGGCGAGCGGGCCCCAGATGGCGGTGAGAGAAGGTGGGGAAGCGGGTTGGTGGAGCTGGGCCGGTGGCTATGTGGGCTGAGAAGCTGGGTTCGAGCGGCGGCTGGTGGGCTGGTGGATAGCCTGGTTAGAACGGGCCGAGGTGCTGGGCCGGGGGATTGGTTAGATTAGCGGGCCAGTTAGAGAGTTAGGGGGCTGTGGTTAGACTTGGGTTGAGCTGGGCCAGGCTTAGTTAGAGTTAGGGGATTAGTTAGCTTTTAGCTTATATTTGAAATGGAATTTCAAATATAAACTACACTCAACAAATTCGAACAAATCTGAATGGAATTCAACAATTCCAGATAAAATCCAAATCACACATGCATGAGCATGACAAATTATTTTATGCACAATTTAATTACTAGAAATTCAGAGAGAGCATTTATCTTAAGTTGGAAATTATTTCATGGCTCACAACAATTCAATCAAAAATTTTTGAAATCCCGATTTTTCATACAAGTAACAGACTGCAAATTTGCGGGATGTTACAAAAAGAGTACCGTTCATAGAAAAAGTGAAATGAAAAATACAAAACTGGTAGAAATTACACTAAGAGTACACTAAGTTTGGTGTGACGCGTCGATGCTTCTGCTATCATGGATAGTACTTTTTCAGGTTGTCTATGTTCCATGGATGTGGTAGTTCAAACCCCTCTTGATCCATCAGCCGGAATGATCCAGGCTTGTTGCTCTTGAAGGCTATGTATGGGCCTTCCCATGGGAATTGTAGCTTTCCAACCGAGTCTGCGTTTCTCTTTCTTTTCAGTACTAGGTCTCCCAACTGGATGTCCTTCCGGAGGACCTTTTTGTTTCTCCACTTTCTTGTTCGTTCTGATAGCTTAAGATGTTTTGGATGGCTTCAAGCCTGTCGATCTCGACGATGTCCTTGTCAGCTGCTTCTGATTCGTTGGTTGAGTCAGATGCAACGACTCTTAGGCTTTTGTGCTTGACCTCTTCTGGTAACATTGCCTCTGCGCCGTACAGCAGTTTGAATGGTGTATAACCTGTTGTTCTGCTCACTGCTGTGTTGTGAGACCATGCAACTCTCGTCAGCTCTTCTGCCCATTTACCCTTGCTTTCTTCGAATAAGCATTTTTTTACCCCTGCTAGTATTTCTCTGTTTGCGCGCTCAACTGCTCCATTTGATTCTGGGTGGTAGACTGACGAGAATATTGGGTTTGTTCCTATTGTTTGACAGAATTCTTTGAACTCATAACAATCGAATTGCCTCTTATTGTCAACTGTGAGCTCTTTTGGTACCCCGAATCTACAAACAATTTGCTGCCAGAAAAATCTTTGGATTGTGGCTGAGGTTATGTTTGTCAATGCTCTTGCCTCCATCCATTTGGAGAAGTACTCAATTGCTACGACTGCGTAAGTTAGGTTTCCCTTTGCTGTCGACAGTGGTCCCACTATGTCCATTCCCCATCTCTGGAAGGGCCATGTTGGCGGGATTAGCTGTGTTTCCCCGCCTGGGCGTCTTTGATGCGGTGCTGACATTTGACATGCTGGGCATGCTCTTACGACTTGACCTGCATCTCTCAGGGCAGTTAGTCAGTAGAAGCCTTGGATAAATGCCTTTCTCGTGAGGGTTCTTGCTGCTAGATGGGATCCGCAGATTCCGCTGTGTATTTCTTGAAGTATGGCTTTGCCTTCCTGCTGCGTGATGCATTTCAATAGCGGGGCACAGACACCCTTCTTGTATAGCTGGTTGTCAATGACTGCGTACCCCATTGCTCTCTGCTTCATGCGCTTGAGGTCGGATTCGTCGTTTGGTTCGACGTGGTTTCGCAGATATGCCATGATTGGTGCCCTCCAATCTTCACTGCTGATTGCACTTACCAAGCTCATTGGCTGCAATTCTGGCTTGATGGATGGGTGGTGTAATGTTTCAAAGAATACTTCTGGTGGTAGTGACTCATTGTTCACAGCGGCCTTAGCAAGCTTGTCGGCTTCTGAGTTTTCTTTCCTTGGTATATGCTGTATGGTGAACCCCTTGAAGTTTCTTTCCATTCTTCTGACCTCGGCTAGATATTTTATCAGTTTTGGTTCTCTTGCAGTGTATTCTTTTTCCACCTGCCCAGTGATTACCTTTGAATCGGATCGGACTAGGAAGTTTTGGGTGCCCAATGCTTTTACCTTCCGCATCCCCAGCAGTAGTGCCTCATATTCTGCTATGTTGTTTGAGCATTTTTCATCATCACCAGCGAAGTCCAGCCTTGCTGCGTACTTGACTTGCAGGCCGGATGGCGTTGTCACGATGGCCGCAATGCCTGCGCCGTCTTTACCCTAGGCGCCGTCACAGCTAATGTTCCATTCTGGGGTGATCTCTTCTTCTATTGCCTCTTGGTTCGGGGTGGTCCAATTGGCAACGAAATCTGCAAGGACTTGCGACTTGACTGCACTTCTTTTCTCATAGTCTATCACATGCTCAGATAGTTCTATGGCCCATTTGGCTATACGGTTTGATGCTTCTTTGTTTTGGAAGAGGTCGTGCAGTGGCTGGTTTGTGATTACAAGGATCTTGTATGTTTCAAAGTAGTGGCGCATCTTTCTTGATGCCATGATCACTGCATAAGCTATCTTTTCCAGCTCTGAGTAGAAAAGTTTTGACCCTGCCAGTGCTTCTGATACGAAGTAAATTGGTACTTGCTGGGGTTTCCCTTTGATTTGGACTTCTTGGACCAAAGCTGCACTGACTGCTGTTGGTGATGCGGATAGGTATAGCATCAGCTGGGATCCTTGTTCGGGCGGGGCTAGCTTCGTCATGCTGACGATGTAGTCCTGAAGCTGGCGAAATGCCTGGCTCTGCTCTGGTCCCCATTGGAATTTATCTGAGCCCCGGAGCACCTTGAAGAATGGTAGACTACGCTCTGCTGAGCGAGATATGAAGCGGTTGAGTGCTGCGATTCTTCCTGTGAGTTTCTGAACTTCTTTTATTGACCTTGGCTCTTGCATTTCTGCTATTGCTCTTATTTTGTCAGGGTTAGCCTCTATGCCCTTGGTGGAAACTAAGCATCCCAAGATTTTTCCTTTCTGTACCCCGAAAACGCATTTTTCTGGGTTTAGCTTGAGCTTTGCTTGTCTTAGGCGGGCGAACATTTCTGCGAGATCCGTTATGTGATCGGATCTGACCTTGCTTGCCACTATTATGTCGTCGACGTATGCAATTAGGTTTCTATTGAATTGGGGGCCTAGAACTTCTGCTCTCATCTTGTAAAATGTTGTGCCTGCGTTTTTTTAGCCCTTCTGGCATTCTGACGAAGCAATAGATTCCGAATGGAGTGGTGAAACTTGTTTTCTCCTCATCGGAAAGCCGCATCCAGATCTGGTGGTAACCTGTGAATAGATCAAGCAATGACAGCATTTCGCTACTGGCGGCCGTATCCACCACTTTGTCGACTCTTGGCAGGGGGTAGTCGCTCTTTGGGCAAGCTTTGTTGAAGTCTGTGAAGTCGAGACACATTCTCCATTTCCCATTCTTTTTCTTTACTGGAACTATGTTGCACAGCCATTCTGGGTACTCAACCTTTCGTATGACGCCCGCATCTAGTAATCTGTTTACCTCTGCTCTCATTGCTTCCATTCTGTCGTCCGACATTTTCCTCAGCTTTTGCTTCTTTGGTTTCGAATCGGGCTTGACTTCGAGTTTGTGCTCTATGATGCTGTTGACACCGTTTTTTGACACATTCCAGAGCCGATGTCAAAAAGGAAAGGGAAATGTGTTTTGGAATCAGAATCGGACGAAGAAGTGGTTCCAGAATCGGAGAAGGGCAAAAGAGTTGAAATGGTGACTGATTTGGAATCGGACACATCCAAATATCGGAAATCCCATGTGAAGGAAAGATGACATCGGACTTTGATCATTGAACAAAACCTTGCATACAGACTGGCATTGCGACATGGATCGGTACATTGATTTGGAAGCATAGGAGCCGATCCGATTTGCATACAGCGGGAATCCGATGGGGACGGCAGATGGTTGCATATATCAAGTGATTGCCGATGTTCCGACCGATGTACATGGAAGTCTGCCGATTGCTGATTGCCGATGTGCTGTCACACCAGCGTGTGTGTTAATGAGCCAATGTCCGTGTGTGTACAAGACGTACAAAGCAGAGGCGATTATGTGCGTGCAAATGTTGATTAAGAGTGAAGGCGAGTGGGCCAGATGACTCACGTTACACAAACAAGGAGGAATTATTTTCACATGATCGTGTGATTATATTTTGGTCAGAAAAGAGAGTCCAAGGAGAACTTACACGTATTGATGGATTAGGAATATTTTCCTAATTAAGGTTGGGATTCCAATTGCATCACGGTTGCTAGTTGAATAATGAGCGTGGAGATAAAATAAGATATGATGCACGGGAGGCACGGAAGAGTCCAACTAGCTTGCTTGTGCTGCATTTATATCCTCCGTCGGCAAGCATAGGCTACAGATTAAAAGGGTTTTTATCAACACAAAATGCATAGCATGTGGGGAAGTCAGCATCGGCAGGGAAGTTCCATAGAGAGACTTGACTTAAAGGAAAAAGAGTCCATCGTATCTTAGTTTTAGTCTTTAGATTTTTCTTCTCTAGCAAGTTTTGACGTGCGTGGTTAGCTAAGGCATTCAGGGTATAAATAGAGACCCTCTAGCTATTGTAAAAATTTTATCACAGCATCAATAAACAAATCTTTATTACTTTGCATTTACTACCGCAATTTATTTACAAGTCGGCTGACTTCGCCAAGCTTTTTCTCTTTCACGAGTTCTCCTGGGCTAGTCGAGGTGATCCAGATCTCCAAGGCTTGCTCGTGAGTTCCGCTTCTACCGAGTAATTTCTGGGCTTTAACCTCCGGGCGTATCGCTGAGGTTTCGTCTAGATTTATTCAACAGTTATCGATATTTACTAGATCTGCAAGTTTCATATCAATTCTTGTTGTTCTAGTCTTTATCACCAATCTATCCTGTTTAGATCTAGATTGTTTTCGGCTCATTATCAAGTTATCTGTACGGTATATCATCAGCAGTTATAGCCGACTAGATCTGTTTCTAAACATTATTTGCAAAGTCTCGGTTAATCTGTTAGCCGTTTAATTATCTGCGCAAACTCGATTACAGCCGACCGCTTGCACAAAGCGTCGCGCTCTCAGCCGATTTCATCAAGAGGCCAGTCTCGGCAGCCAGCCGATTCGGCTAGTATTTTACGATCCTGGTATTCCTTGTCAATCAACAGGTCAGATTGACTGGCACGCCCCGGTTTTCAAGGCCACGCCTTCGCTCGTGCGTTGACGCATCTGTTAAGTCCCGATTTTTGCGTCAACACACTTTTGGCACGCCCAGTGGGACACGAAGAAAAAGCTCATGTATATCACGCCTGAATTAATGTGGTGAGGTGCTGAATATTTATTACAAGATTTATGAATTCATATTACACGCAAGTTTATGGAGTCCATGCACCTGCCTACTGGCCGATGGTTCCTCAACCATCGCATCAATGCCAAGACAATATTCAGATGCAATATTCTCCACAAGTATTATGGCCGATGGTTCCTCATACTCAACCAGTGTGTCGGTCACAACAACCAGAGAATTATTAGTTACAGCATGCTCCCCAAGTGTTTCAGTCTATGCCTGCTTATTTGCAAGCACCAGTTCAGATGCATCATGTGGAGAATTATCAAATTCAGCAAACTGCCTCAGGCCTCTAGGCCGATGAGTTTTTATTCAGATCGGTCGTATCAGGAGAAGTATCAGGAAAATTTCCCAGCAGTATGTTCCTCATCAGGTTATACAACCGATAGCTCCGATTGCTCAATATCAGTTCAGAGCTCAAAAATAGAAAATTGTCAGCCGCAACATGCTCTAGCATCGGTTCGAGATCAATCGGAACTAACAGAAGATGACCTTGAGCAAGATGAAAAGAAGCTTTGGAAAGAGCCATCGAGGAATATAGATTGGTATGCCTCAAAACATTTAGTTTTAATAAGGAGGGAGGTGTGATCCAAATATGTAATTTTCCCAAGCCAGTGGTTTCACCTCAGCAATCATTGGCTAAAGATCGAGGAAACTGTCAATTTCAGATTGAAGATATCCAGCTGCAGTTATCTCCTCAGGAATCACAGCCGACGGTTTTGCCTCAACAGTCGATCGTTCAATTTCAGCACTCAACGATTTTATCACAACAAGAACAATCGGGCTCAAGTCAGCAGCAAGACAAAAGCCGATCGGTTCAAGAAGAGCTTGTACAGCCAGTGGATTTTAACAAAACATTGTTCCCAACATATATGGTTAAAAAAAGCTACCAAGATAGAGAAGTTGATTCTGGTATGTTGAGCGCCCAATTGAATAAGTCAGGAGGCAGATGTCACGAAGCACATGTCCTAGTTGATGAGTTCAATGGTGGAAACCAATGTGGAGGAGAACATAATTCCGAAGAGCCTTACAAAGAAAAAGTTACAACTGATAATAATAAAGGAGAGAGGCAAGCTAGCAAGATCAGGGGCAATATTATTTACGAGACAACACATGATACCTACAAAAGTTATAAGATGTCTGGACCAATGGAAATTGCTATGGTTGATGACCGTCTGCCAAGAGTGACCAGCATTTTATTCCTCCAGCTGTTGGGAGAAACAAAGATAACCGGTGTACGGATGGAGTTTGCAGAAGCATGTCAGAAGATGGTCTCTTGGAGTACTTATTACTCGCTACCAAGAAATTTTGCTCATAAGTATTGGCTGCTTGGAATTTATTTTCCATGGGAGCCAGGTGGAAAAGCTGCTATCAAAGCTATTCTAAAAATTCATCTATTCCCAGCGCTGTCATCCAGATCGGCCTTCGCTTGGTATCCTTCGTTGCCAGCAAGTTTAGTTGTACGATGGGCTGATCTAGAAAAACAACTCCACGGGTATTGGTTTGCTGGAACACAAGATGGAAGGTTCACAGTTTATATTCAAGTGAACAAGCATGTTTGACAAATATTTCAAGTTCATTAGCCAAAGGAAGAAGTAATCATTGGACTCATCGGCTTGTTGGGGTTAATTCAAATCAATATGATATTCCAATAAGAACAGCCGATGTAGCTATCCGCACAAGAATATTGGTTGTTGTATTCAAAGTTAGTTCCAGCCGCTGTTGAGATGCGTGATTGACTAAATGCTGCTAAGCTCTAAAGGTTTAAATCTGGCATGGTCTACGACAGAATATTTAGCTAGGACTCCAACTTTTCTTATGGGCAACAATGATAGCTAAAGAACTCTTAGGCCGATGGAATTATTTTGCATTGTCGGTGGAACGAAGAAAGCCGATGGACAATATATCAGATGGTGTATGCCGAATTGGCTAGAGAATCGACATCTTTCCCTACTTTCATATATCGGCTGATGGGACTATTTTTCAGCCGACGGGAGAATAGAATTATTTTTTCATTGGTTATTCAGTGCTAAATGAGCCGATAAAGCAAAACTAATGCACTAGCGAGATGAGGTGACGTTACTGATTGGCCAGACGGCAGCGATGGTGATCGGCTCGTAACATCGGCAAATATATTAAAAGGATGTCTTGCTATCAGTCGCAGGTACATCAACATTGCCGTGCCATGTTATTATTCCCTAGTGGCTTGCTCAGAATCTCGTAGGCGAATATGATATATGATTGCTACTTCATCGCCAACGCCGGCGTAGGTTATCTCAAGAAGGCATGGTATATACGTGGGAAGGAAAGCAAAAAGATGATATGGAATTCAATTCATGAGAGATATTTTAATCAGTGGCCAATGGTTTCATCTTCATTGATACACCAGAGGTTTTCTCTTCTCTTGACTACTGATTTTATTCTACCCTAAGTAAATTTCTCTTAGATCTCTTCGTTGGTGTCCTGTTCTATTGTCATATGCAAAACAACCGGTGAAGACAGCAAAGTTGAAATTATTTGATCGGCTTCCTTTTTCCACAAATTGTTGCAAATAGTGCTGGATATATTTCATTGGCCAATGGAATTGTCCATGAGTCAAATACGGTGGTATTGGAAAGAAATCAAGTTCAAATGAGCAGACATAGATGAACTGTTGGTTTCAAATTTATAAATGCAATTGATGATTTGGCAACATATCGATTACTTATGGTTCAGAAATTGTTTCCAAGAGTTGCATAAGTAACCGATCTAGCAGGTTCCAATAATGGATTGACGATTTTGTCAAGGAAAATTATTTTTTGGGAAAGTCATCATCATATTTGGGGTGTATTAACAATCTGTTATTTTCTGGATGTCGATTTCAAGTCTGCCAATTGGGATTTTGCCGATGGAAATAAATGATCAACTAGACCAGATGATGATTCAGTTCCGGTGTTAGTTAAGCATGGAATTGTTGACATTGGATTTTTGGCAGTAAGACCGATATGCGTCAACGTTAGCCAATGGAATCGGAAAGAATCGGCAGGAGGAATCTATGGTCCGATTTAAAACCATGTAGTCGGTCCAATTTGTATGAAGCCGATCCGATTTGTAGAATCGGCAGGAGGACTCTGTGATCCGATTTAAAAGCATGTAGCCGGTCCGATTTGCATGAAGCTGATTCGATTTGTAGAATCGGCAGGAGGATTTAAGATCAGATAGTGTCAATGCTAGCAATACCGCTGATGCTACTACTGATACTCTCTGATGGAGGTACAGCTTGAACTGATATTCTAGTGACTGAAGCTTCGAACCTTAGGAGGGGTTCACACATATTGCAAGCATGCATCACATCGGTTGGCACGTCATGCCTGGCGTCGGGGCCGAGCTATCCATCTTGCTCGTGCTCGCGATCGTCGAGATACCAGAGGCCGTGGAGTGCTTGACTGAGTTCAATGCCTCGGCTGACATATCGGAAGACAGTGATGAAAAGAGCTAATAATAATGGGGACAGGTTAATAAAAATGTGTCAGCCATAGCTCAACTAGCTCCCTCATGGATTTTAACATCGGATATCTATTTTTGATGATGGTGGTATTCTTGCACGCTGCCGATGGTAAAGTGTTAGGTATTGTCAATATGGAATTACAATACAGCAGCATGTTATGAAGAGAATTCACAATTTAATTGCTAATGAGAAGCTAATCAACCAAGAGCCTATATATTACCAGCGCTTGTATGCGTATGGATTTAATAATTAGCTGGTGGCATGATTTCTTCAGTAACCATATAATCAATGTCACTGAGGTCATACTTCTTCGATGATGCCTTGATCAGTGGATATAGAGGCGTGGATGCATGCCAGTGCATTGGCCATAATTGGTTATCTACTATTAATCATGCGTCAGCCTGTTGAATGGAGAAAGCCAACCGAGCTTATATCAGATTAATGGTGTATGCTGAGTCTACTGAAGAATCGATATCTTTTCTTCCTTCTACATATCGGCCGATGGATTAAATTACAGCCGATGGGGAGTATTTGAAATCAGCATATTTTGGAATCAAGACATGAATCAGTGAGACCTTCCATCATTTATTCAATTGGTGGAGCTAACACAATGGACATTATTCATCTGATTCTCCAAATATATTACTCGGCGTTGATATTCCTACTACCAATTTGATTCATGTGGAAACTGTCATCGGCTATGTACCCTTCTGTCATACAAAGGAAAAAAGCCCCAAGATCATATACATGAAGAAGCAAGTCTAATTAAAGGAAGTTTGATTGAAAAGGCCGAAGCATGTGAGCCGGAGAATCGGCTGCTGAATATGCAAATCGGTAATAAGCATGCATATGTGCAAATCGGCAAGTACAAATCGGCGACAGCATGCATCATGGGATGCATATAGGCAACAAGGCAAGTGGGCAATCACGGCCGATAAGTTCTGCCCACGACCGATTTCTCTCTAATTGGCTTTGACAGATCGAGATTAAATACATGGAGGCTCATCGACCAGCCAATAGCCGATGGTCATATTTAATATTAAAGGAGAAGCGGCTCAACGAAGGAAAATATTCAACAGGGTCATGCACTCACATGCGTGAGCTGTTGAGTATAGTACACATATAGATGTCAGGGGGGGCCTGGAAAAAGTCAAGCTCTTCTGCAAAAACTTGGACGTTCAAGATTTAAGATCGTCTCTACCATGATAATCTTGCGGTCGACAGCCTTGCAGCACCAACTGATTCTGCACGCATTCGCTTATTGCCACGACCGATGTTAATTTTCGGCACCGACACCACCACATAGAGGAAACTCCCGCGTCGGTCTGTAATTTCCTCATATCCATCTCGAAGGTCTTACTCAACATACTATTTTATCAAAGGAAGGAAGGATACGATGGAAGAGGTGATTATCAATCTGGTTTCAACAGACTTTGAAAGCTGGTAAATTATATTTATCGGTTCACATACTATAGGTGTTAAAATAATTATAGAAGAGATCATGGAATGTCTGGCCTACATCAAGGTTAAGCCGATGAACGCACTATTCATCTTGGCTCTTGCATTGGTTTTCTGCTTAATTGCATCTATCTATCTATACCTATTCTAATCATAGACTCTCTAGAAAATCCCACGTTAATCGGAGAAAAAGAAAAATATTTAACCATTGGATCAAACTCTAATGGTTTAGATCAATCACAACTGTCTATGTCAACGTGAAGGAATCCTGGTCGATAATAACAAGCTATTTTCGGTCCTTGCCTAAAATATTGATTTAAATTAAAACAAGGTAGAACGTAAGTTAAAGTCCTGTCCAAGTTGAAAAAAAACCACCGGCCGACAGAAAAGGAAGTGCTGTGTTGAGAAAAAAATAGAAAAGAAAAGAAAGTCTTCCATATATGGTCATAAGTCGGTACTCTAAACATGCAACGAGTGCCAATTATTAGAATCTGCATGCGCCTATACCTTACTCACCTTTCCATTGTCACGGCTTTCCCTGCATGAGTTAAATTTCTTATGACACGAAAAATTTTAGCCACCTATATATTGTCGAGTTAAATTTCAATGCCTGAGATTAAGAGAAAGAAAGTTCTATTAAAATTACCTAGCATGCCATCAATTAGTTCTTACAAAAATTAGTCACCAGCATGAAAGCCCTAACTTAGAATCATGTTTGTGTAGGAGAGTCCAAAACCGGTGGTTGTATTATCTTCTTTTACTTTATTAGAAGTACTAAGAAATTAAGAAAAAGGAAGACCTCTCTCGACTGCTAGACATGCCAAACTTAATGCGCATAAAAAGTGAACTTCCTTCATGTGAGGTGGAGTCTTCCATATATAATGACCACGCCAAAACTGGCTCAGTTGTATCCATGGCAGTTAGAAAAAACCAGCAATGATGACAAAGGACAGCTCAGTAATAAAACTGTGTATCAACAAGACAACAACCACGCGTTCGAGTCATGTTACAAACTTGCAGTTCATTAAGGCCACGTGCATGCAGCAACAATGTCTAAAGGATTGCCAGTTAATAAAGTTATAAGATGTTGTGGTTGAACTTGGTAGCCACAACAGTGTCTAATGATAAGATGTTGTAGGTGCTAGCCCAAGCAATGAGGAAACCATTGTGGCGTGGTATTGTGAGGTTCTTCTTCAAGTCGACGGACATTGTGTCACTGAATCTTAATGCTATCTCTCATTGGCTTGATATGTGAGAGGTTTTTTGTTTCTTTTGGATAAGAATGTGTGAGAGGATTAACACGCGAGATCAAGCTAGGCCGCAGCTGAAACACCACCATAAAAGATACTATAATCATCCAATTATGTAAAAATGTCCATCAGGAGATAAATGAGACACGAACAAAAAAAATAAGTACAGGCTGTCGGAGCTGGAAAGTGAAGAAAAATATGTGAAATTCGTATGACTGTATTTTATAATTGCCATGGTTTTAATCATTTGATTTCTACATGAGAGTTATATATAAGTAATTGATTAATGAAAGAATTAGTACAACAATTATCATTTCCATATATACTTATAAAGTCAAATTTTCCACACAATTTTATTTGCCCTACAAGGTCACTCTTATATGGTTGCATGCCTTTATTCATTTTTAAATAATTTATAAATTAGCCCGTGCATCGCACGGGTTCACGGCTAGTATGGTTAATCAGCGAAGCGTTATGCTATGGCCTGATGAGTTAGACATTTTGAATAACTTCGGTGGCTCCTGTGATTGGTCTTGGGATCAATATGATTATGCACAGCACACTCTACTTAAATGGGATGGTGTCATTGATGACAACAACAAGGCTGCATAGCTCCCAGAACGGACACGTCAGTGTTTATGGGCACAGCTACAAGACCAAAGCCGATGCAAACAAGCCACATAGTATTACTACCTATAATATTACGTATACGTACCAGCATTGGTTATGCATCGGAGTTCGAAAAGGAAAAAACTCAGCATGTCAATGGGAAGAACAAGAAGCTGACGATTCTCGAGCAGCGAGAACTGATGAAGCACAAGATGGTGCTGCCAACACCGAAGTTGTTGCCGATACTACTATTGTTTAGTAGGAGGAGTAGAATTGACTTGATTTTCAGATCGGCTAAAATATTATGAAAAGTAAGCATGAAGGGAGACATCGATTATGAAAAGTAGCAATGGAGAGATCTATATATCAGATATTAAGGCATTCGACTTATAAAGTTTCAGAGCATGAATCCTCCATACTCCGAAACTGGAGGGCCTGTGTTGACACCGTTTTTTGACACATTCCAGAGCCGATGTCAAAAAGGAAAGGGAAATGTGTTTTGGAATCAGAACCGGAGGAAGAAGTGGTTCAAGAATCGGAGAAGGGCAAAAGAGTTGAAATGGTGACTGATTTGGAATCGGACACACGCAAATATCGGAAATCCCATGTGAAGGAAAGATGACATCGGACTTTGATCATTGAACAAAACCTTGCATACAGACTGGCATTGCAACATGGATCGGTACTTTGATTTGGAAGCATAGGAGCCGATCCGATTTGCATACAGCAGGAATCCGATGGGGACGGCAGATGGTTGCATATATCAAGTGATTGCCGATGTTCCGACCGATGTACATGGAAGTCTGCCGATTGCTGATTGCCGATGTGCTGTCACACCAGCGTGCGTGTTAATGAGCCAATGTCGTGTGTGTACAAGACGTACAAAGCAGAGGCGATTATGTGCGTGCAAATGTTGATTAAGAGTGAAGGCGAGTGGGCCAGATGACTCATGTACACAAACAAGGAGGAATTATTTTCACATGATCGTGTGATTATCTTTTGGTCAGAAAAGAGAGTCCAAGGAGAACTTACATGTATTGATGGATTAGGAATATTTTCCTAATTAAGGTTGGGATTCCAATTGCATCACGGTTGCTAGTTGAATAATGAGCGTGGAGACAAAATAAGATATGATGCACGGGAGGCACGGAAGAGTCCAACTAGCTTGCTTGTGCTGCATTTATATCCTCCGTTGGCAAGCATAGGCTACAGATTGAAAGGGTTTTTATCAACACAAAATGCATAGCGTGTGGGGAAGTCAGCATCGGCAGGGAAGTTCCATAGAGAGACTTGACGTAAAGGAAAACGAGTCCATTGTATCTTAGTTTTAGTCTTTAGATTTTTCTTCTCAAGCAAGTTTTGACGTGCGTGGTTAGCTAAGGCATTCAGGGTATAAATAGAGACCCTCTAGCTATTGTAAAAGTTTTATCACAGCATCAATAAACAAACCTTTTTACTTCCAGTACCTTTACTTTTCTGTACCGGCGACTTCGCCATCCTTTTTATTTTCTTCACGAGTTCTTTCAAGTTCGTCGGCTGCATCGCCTCGATCTCCGGCTTGCTTGTAAGTTCCGCTTTTACCGAATAATTTCTAGGCTTTAACCTCCGGGCGCATCGCTGAGGTTTCGTCTAGATTTATTCAACAGTTATCGATATCTGCTAGATCCGCAAGTTTCATATCAATTCTTGTTGTTCTAGTTTTTATCACCAATTTATCCTGTTTAGATCTAGATTGTTGTCGGCTCATTATCAAGCTATCTGTCCGGTATATCATCAGCAGTTATAGCCGACTAGATCTGTTTCTAAACATTGCTTACAAAGTCTCGGTTAATCTGTTAGCCGTTTCTTTTTCGTTTACTGCGTCTACACTGATTATCTGCGCAAACTCGATTACAGCCGACCGCTTGCACAAAGCGTCGCGCTCTCAGCCGATTTCATCAAGAGGCCAGTCTCGGCAGCCAGTCGATTTGGCTAGTATTTTACGATCTGGTATTCCTTGTCAATCAACAGGTCAGATTGACTAGCACGCCCCGGTTTTCAAGGCCACGCCTTCGCTCGTGCGTTGACGCATCTGTTAAGTCCCGATTTTTGCGTCAACAGATCCTAGACTTACTCGAGGACGAGCAAGGTTTAAGCATGGGAGGATTGTTGGCGCTGTTAAATGACACGCTTTTAGTGCCATCTAAGTGGAGTTTTTGGACTAATCTTTATACTAACCATGTCACTTGGCATTGAAATAACCCCGTTTTCGCATGTGCACATATTTTTGGAGGCTTTTGGTTTACGCAGGTTATTTGGCTATTTTGGAGCGAATATGGGCTGAATCTGAGAACTAGCAACAACACGGCAAGATGAAGGCCAAAAGCCTAATGAAGCCCAAAGAGACCGAAGCCCGTTTATGCTCTGTTTCAACGGGCCAACTTCCAACAAGGCTTAATTGAAGATAAGGCCAAAGTACTTCGAGATCAAGACAAATCCAGCGCAGACTCAGAGGACCCATCAAGACCCATCCATATCTCGGAGCAACCAACGTCCAAAGCCCACAAGAATTGGAACATGAACTCACGAACATCAGAGAAGATTGCACGCAAAAGATGGGCCCGAGGCGAGCCAAAAAGGGCCTAGGCCAGCCGGCCTAGGGCCCCCTTGGCCGCGCCGCCCAAGGCATCTTTGCACCGCCTTGGCCTCCCCTTTGAGCTAGGGTTTCCTCGGTGCATAAATAGCTCATCTTCCAGAGGAGGGCGGCATCCATTCACCAGAAGTCGGCGAAACCCAGAAGTGAGTACCGGAGAGAGACGACGGCCACCGCAAGTCCTCGAAGTTGTCTAGAGAATGGCCTAGGCCGTCCCTAGCCGCCATGGCCACCCTGCGTGGTTGTGCTATGGTGGAGTTCAGGATCCAATCATTCATCGTCCATGGTATGGCCTCGGAGGTGATGATGTAATGAATACTTCATTTGAGTAATGATCATCTTGTCATCTGATTCTTTAGCGATCAAAGTGCCTCTCTTTATGATCTTGTGCTTGCTTGGGTTTACTTTACTTTCTATCTATTAATCGATATAGATTGCTCGGGGTGTTCTTGTAGCCATGGGGGCTAGGGGTTCATACCGGATCTACCAAGGAGTATAACACGTTCTTCGAACGTGCCCTTGTAATTGCTATGCTGATAAGGAGCGTCGTGACAGGGCGTGGCCGGTGTAAGGTGGTAGTTCTTGGGGGTTTGACCGGAGGTGGTGATTTAAAGAGGCTTCGAATGAGATGCTTGATGTGTTTACCGTTCTTGGCTAGAACTACAACTAGAAGGTGATAGGCTTAGTCAATCTTTGGTTTACCTTCAGCTTTGCCTACGTTTGGGGATGTGATCAACCTTTATACCTTAATTCATATCTATTAGGTTTACCCTCTATATGCAATCAACGCTTCATATTAGGATTAGATCTATTAGATTAGATGGAAAGCCCTAGGTAGTTCGTTGTCGATCCATGGATTGATAACCTTGGAAGAATACTCTAAGGGAAAGGCTACGATGATCCGTGTGCTTGCGGTGAATCTTGGTGCGCGTTCGGCATGCCAACAAAGCCCTCCTAGGATGCCATCAAGCCGAAGCCCACGGAGGTGAAGAAGGTCCCGCTGGGCCTAGAGGACCCATCCAAAACGGTCACCATTGGGGCCAAATTGGACCCCAAATAGGAACTCGTGCTCATCTTGTTTCTGAAGGAAAATTGGGACATATTCATGTGGAAGCCACCCGATATGCCTGGTGTCCCAAAGGGAACGCACCGAGCACTCCTTGAAGATGGACGTGAATGCCAAGCCAATCAAGCAGAAGCTTCGTCGATTCGCGTAGGACCGCAAGGAGGCTATTAGGGTACAAATTAAAAAACTGCTAGCTGCTTGTTTCATCAAAGAGGTGTACTAGCCCGACTGGTTAGCTAATCCAGTTCTTGTAAAGAAAAAGAATAAAGAATAGAGAATGTGTGTTGATTACATCAATCTCAACAAACACTGCCCTAAAGACCCCTTCTCTCTCCCCTGGATCGATCAAGTCATAGATTCCATGGCAGGCTCTGTACTGCTCTGCTTTCTCAACTGTTGCTCAGGCTATCATCAGATAAGTCTGAAGGAAGAAGACCAGATCAAGACGTCCTTCATCACGCCTTCGGTGCATACTGCTACACAACGATGTCGTTTGGGCTAAAAAATGTCGGTGCGACATGCCAACGAGCCATTCAGGCTTGATTGGACAAGCAGATCGGGCGTAATGTTGAAGCATACGTGAATGACATTGTGGTCAAAACTAAGAAACGTGACGAGCTAATTCAGGATCTAGCCAAGATGTTCGAAAGTCTGCGACAATTTCGCTAGAAGTTGAACCCAGAGAAGTGCGTACTTGGCATACCATCTGGTAAACTACTTGGCCTCATCGTCAGCTATCATGGCATAGAGGCAAACACGGAGAAGGTGCTTGCCATCACTCGGATGCTACCTCGTACATGCCAAAAATACGTCCAAAAGCTCACAGGCTGCATGGCCGCGCTCAGTCGCTTCATATCACGACTCAGCATACACGGTCTTCCCTTTTTTAAGTTACTCAAAAGGCAGGACAACTTCATGTGGGATGAGGAAGCTCAGCAATCCTACCAAGAGTTGAAGGATTACCTGCAGAAGCAACCAATCCTGACACCTCCCAACCCAGACAAGAAACTCTATGTGTACATATCTGCTACTCCCCTAGTGGTTAGTACGGTACTGGTAGTCGAGCGCACCGAAGAAGGGCACTCCTATGGGGTATAGCTCCCGGTCTACTTCATTAGCGAAGTCCTAACCGAGTCCAAGGTATGAAGCCCCCATGTGCAAAAACTCCTCTACGCCGTCCTCATAACTGCCCGGAAGTTGAAGCACTACTTCAAAGCCCACAAGATCGTGGTAGTGTGCGGCCACCCGATCGGCGATATACTCCGTAACTGGGACGCCAGTGGCCGGATCATGAAGTGGGCTATAGAGCTCGCGGTGCATGACATCGCATTCGTCCCTCGCAATGCCATCAAGTCCCAAGTTCTTGCGGACTTCGTGGCAGATTGGACAGAGAACCAGATGCCAGGCCCTGCCGAGAAGATAGAGTACTAGGAAATGTACTTGATGGATCCCTCAAAATCAAGGGCAGTGGTGTGGGTGTACTCTACATATCTCCCAAGGGAGAACTGTTGAAGTATGTCCTCCAGATTATGTTCCCGGTCTCAAACAATGCGGCCGAGTATGAGGCGGCACTGCACGGTCTACGGCTCGCCATATCACTAGGGATCAAGTGGTTAATGGTGTGTGGCAACTCTACTTTGGTGATCAACCAGGTCAACAAGGACTGGTCATGAACTAGCAAGAAGATGGATGCCTATTGCAAAGAGATCCGCAAGTTGGAAGACAAATTCTATGAAATTGAATTCCATCACGTGGTGCGTGACTACAATAAGGCAGCGGACGCACTAGCCAAGATGGGCTCCACTCGGGAATGCGTCTCTCCAGGGGTGTTTATCCAGGATTTGATCAAGCCCTCCATGAAACAGAATCCGGATGGCACCGTGGTGGACTTCACTCTAAAGGAGTTTGCAGTGGCAGCTGCCCTCATCTCCTTCGAGGCAAATGACTGGAGAAAAGAACTCGGTGATTATCTAAACGACGGCACATTACCGCTGGAAGACTCAGACAACCCGAAGGATAGCAGAGCGCTCCATCAAAGGATCATGCGGCACAACAAAAGCTACGTCCTCATTGGGGATAAACTGTACTGGCGCTCAAGGACGTCCCGGGTGCTGCAAAAGTGCATATCCTGCACAGAAGGGAAAAAGCTGCTGCACGAGGTCTATGTGGGCATTTGCAACAATCACGCGGACGCCCGCACAATCGTGGGGAAAGCATTCCGGTCAGGGTTCTTCTGGTCGATGGTAGTCGCCGACTTGGAAGAGTTGGTGTGACGTTGCGAAGGCTGCCAGTTCTTCGCTCGGCAGATCCATGCGCCGGCTCAGGAACTGCAGACCATACCATTGTCATGGCCTTTCACATGCTGGGGACTCGACATGATTGGACTCGTCAAGCAGGTACCCAGGGGATATGACCATATACTAGTGGCCATTGACAAGTTTACCAAGTGGATCGAGGTGAAACCCGTCAAGAAGCATACGACGGCAAAAACAATCAAATTTTTTGAAGAAATCACCAACCGCTTTGGAGTGCCGAACCGCATAATCATGGATAACGGCACTAACTTCATGGCATATGAGTTCAGGGACTGGTGTGCGGAATGTGGTATCAATCTCTGCCTCGTCGCTGTAGCACATCCAAAGGCCAACTGTCGGTGATATTATCTCCGGCAGTCTTCCACGGGGTAGCCCACGGAAGTGATTTGTAATGCAGGGAAGATCGCAAAGATCGGAAGCAAGATGGTTAGGATGGACAGACACAGGGGGTTAGACAGGTTCGGGCCGTCGACTCGACGTAATACCCTACGTCCTGTTTTGGGGTGTTGTATTGCGTGGATTGTGTGTTGAGAGATTTCGTCCTGAGACTTGAGTTGTGGTGAGTTGTTTTGGAGGGGGTCCCTGCCCGCCTTATATATCGGGGGGCAGGGTTACAAGTCGGTTTGTAGCCGATCCTATCTCTAAGAATCCTTTCCTTCTTTACAATAATTCCTATTCCAACTAGGACTTCTCCTTCCAGATCCTTCCTCCGTGCGCCGACTTGTCCCGCACGTCTTCAGGTCCAGAACGGTGGGCTGGGCCGCCCCCTTTTGGTGGGCTGCCAGGCTTGCTCGTGAGGTACCCGGGTACTATATCCCCCACAGTAGCCCCCGAGCACTTCTTGACCGATCGTTGGCTGTAATTGATTTGTCTTTTCTTGCATGATCCGAGTGCTCCCAAGTTGTTTAAGGTCTCATCCGAGTAATTTCGAAGAAGATCCGAGTGGTTTCGAGGAAGATTTGAGTGCATGATCAGACGCTCCTGAAAACAATTTTTCAATTATGGCCATAGTAAGGGGAAGGAGTGCTCTTTTTTCACGACGCGACAGCGAAGTGAATACACTTAGCCCCCGGGCTTTGGTCAATTTTAGTATGAAATTGGCCAAAGGTCTTCAACTTTTATTCATCTATATCTTGATCTTCAATGGCGTGCACCTTCAGGTGCACCCATTGGGTGTAGCCCCCGAGCCTTGAGCAGAATAGAATATTCTGGTCGAGGGTCAAAAATAAAATATTGTAAATCTCTTCTTGAACTTAATCCATCAATGGTGTGCACCTCCAGGTGCACCCATTGGGTGTAGCCCCCGAGTCTTGATCCGACTCGGCACGATCGTATCAAGACTCTGAAAGCTGTAGATCCTGACTGAATTTTTCAGCCCCCATGCTTCTGAGCATGGATTTTGGATAATTTTCTCCTTCTGGGGCTTTTTCGTTTCCCCTTCTTAAGGATTCTGTTCTCAAGTTCTTTGAACTCGGCATGACTCCTGAGTCGTGTCTCACGACCCAGCTTGACCATATGGTAAGCCACCTTCTTACAAGATTTATACTTGTCAGCACTTGACCCAGACTTCTGAGCGAATTTAGCGATAGTATCGCATGCCTTACGTAAAAATCAATTGCAAGGATGCAATATTAATTGCAAAATCAAATCTGGCCGTCGACTAATTTTAGCCTCACGACCGAGTGGTTTCTGCCCCTGAACACTAGCTCAGGAACCCACAAATTTAGCATAACAGAACCAAAAGGTCGTGCTACATTTCAGCCCATTTAGGCCCATTATTCCCACAAAGTCCGTTGTTTCCTAAGGAACCTAACGGTTGCTTCACGGAAGGCGAAAATATCGCGAGATATCACGATTCCTTACCGCACCTTTGAATTCAAAGCGATGGGACGTGCCTGCGTCGGTTGAGTTCCCGAGACACGCATCGCGCCGCGCGCGGGAGGAACGGTTCATTCCATTATAAGCCATCCCCGCCGCAATCTTCTTCCTTTACTTGCCATTTGCCTCCCCAACGCTCCAGTTCTCCTCCGCGCGCAAGAGCAAACCCTAGATCTGCTCCCGCAACTTTCCTTCTCGATCTTCAGCCCCCGCTCGTCGCCATGGCGCCCAAGAGGAAGGAAGCTCCGAAGCGGAAGGAGAGGTCGCCGGGAAGGGCCCGGTCGTCCAAGGCCAAGGCCACCGTCGAAGTCGCCGTGGATCGCGCCGCCGAATGGAGGGAGTCCATCACCACCACCAGGCGCCTCGAGCAACACGTCGTCGACGGCATCCTCCCCGACCAGCAAACCGCCGAGTGGCGCGCCGCCGCCGGTGAGTCTTTCCCTACCCCAAATTCCTCTGATTTGGTGGTGTTTGAATCTTTCTTTCTTCGTGGTTTCGGCGTGCCCGCGCATCCTTTCCTCCGCGGGCTGCTGCACTTCTATGGGATCAGTCTTTGCGCACTGAATCCCAACTCCATTCTTCATATCGCCATCTTCATCAACCTCTGTGAGGCCTATCTTGGGATAGAGCCTCACTTCAATCTTTTTCTTCATCTTTTTCTTCTAAAACCTTATCCCAGAACCGAGTGCCCGCAAGTAGTCGGGGGCGCCGGATTCCAACTCCGCGAGGGTCGAACTCGGGAGTATTTAGACATTCCTTTTCTTACCTCCAACAAGGGGTGGCAGTCCGAGTGGTTTTACGTAGGAAACCACTCGCCTGCCATCTCTCCTGAAATCGATTCTCGTCCTGTTCCCTCCCAATCCTGGACTGCTCTTTCCAAGGAGAGTGAGATGGATCAGGTTCGGGAACTCCTAGGTCTCATAGCCCAGTTGAAGGACAGAGGGTTGACTGCCGTCGGAGTGGCAGCCAACTTCGTGCTGCGCCGGGTCCAGCCCCTCAAGCAGCGGGCTCATCCGGCGTATGAGTACTACGCCGAGGGGGACAACACACGTGAAGCCCCCGAGCGCGTCGACAAAGTCCAAGCCGCAGCTCGGCTTAGCAAATTCTTCGCGACAGGAACCTCCTTGAGGACTACTGACTGTCCTCCGGCGTTCAACTTAGGGAATCCACGCCCTGAGGTATTTAGTCAATCTGCTGTTGTTTTTTATTTCAATTCCACCCATTGGGTGTAATCTCAGAACTGAACCCAACTTTTGCAGGGTCAAGCTGCCTTTGTATCCCTCCCTCCTTTGCCTGAGATGCCGAAGGGAGTGGATCATCCGGCTCGGCGCCGGGCCGTTAGTGCTGAAGAAGCAGTCGGGGGAAGTGAGAGTGACCTGCGCGACTCTGATATCACTCTGTCGTCATCTCCTTCTCCCGACGTGATGTCACCGAGTGGTGGGAAGGCTGCCCCTGTCCCGAAGAAGCGGAAGATCTCAACGGGGATCGTGATTGGGGATGCGCCAAGCCGCCGCCAACTCCTTATCTCTGAGTCGTCTGACTCGGAAGAAGACGAAGCTGGCGGTGTCGAGTCGTCAATCCTGCCCCCAATCACCAGCTCGGAGCAGTCTCCCCTTGCAGTAGAACCTCTGAGTGCTGTAAGTCCGAGGGACCTCCCTTCCCCCACTCGGAAAAGAAAGCGCCCGAGAATGCGCATATCTACTTTGTAAGTATCAATGTCGTCTCTTCATTTTCCTTTGTGTTCATCTGTTAATAATCCATATGTCCTTTATCCTGTAGCACGCCGTCTGAGATCCCCTTTGCGGGTCCTGCGTCTCAGTCGGCTGTTGAGAGAGAGATCTCGTCAATCCAAATGCCAGAGGTGCCGATCCACTCGGCTGATCTTCTCAGCGATCAGCCTGTGGGTCCGCCACCAAAGTCGTTGCGAGCACCGACCCCACCTCCACCGAGTCCTACACCGGCGTCGCCGACCCCACCGCCAGTTCCTCAAGGCAGCCCCCAGCCTGCTCCTGTGGTTGAATCAACTGCAGCAGTGGAAGAGCCCCAGACTGCGGCGGTCGAAGTTGCTTCTGCGGTGGACGGCGTTTGAGTGGTAGTGCTCCCATGACTCCTCTGGAGGAGTTCATGTCGCTCCATCTTCGCATGGGCCAGATAGCCAAGGTATTTCCTGAGCCACTTATCTTGTTGATGTCAAGTACCAAGTGGTACATCAATTCATATTGTCATCTGACTTGTCTTTGCAGGACTTAGCTGCTGATGCCGTGGCAAAGGCCTCGGTTATTCAAGAGCTTTCTTCTGCAGTTGCTAAGGCCGACTCCTTGGTGGCCCGAGTGACTGAACTCGAAGCTGCTGCGGCCCAACGCCAGGCTGAGTTGGAGGAGGCCCAGCGTACCACTCGCGATCTACGCGGAGAGGTAGAGCAGGCTAGGCTCAACGAGGCCCAGGCCATGCACGAGCTCAGAGGTATGTTATTCCTTGTTTGGTATTCTGTCAGACGTGAATGTTTTATCCAGATCTGACTTTCTGTAGATTATCGGTATCGGATTATATCCCAATTCGCAGAGCTCACTGCCAAGGTGGCTCGGCTGCAAGGCGAGGCTGAGGCACTGCGCACCGAGAGGATCGCGCTGGAGGACGCTATCCGAGTGGTGGTGGAGGAGATCGAGCCGGAGGCGTCATCGTCTTCGACTTCTATCCTCGACCGAGTTCGGGCGCTCCCACGCTTCTTCCGGCGACAGCTCTGCTCCATCAGCCAAGCAAGCTGTGGTCATGTCCTGGCGGTGCTCAAGTCGCTGTTCCTGGCGTCGGACCTGGAGCCACTCAGCTGTGGATACGCTGCTGGCACCTCCGAAGATGACGTGGGCAGACTGCTCCTTGAAGTCGAGCCTATCGCCAATGTCCTGTCCAAGGATGTTGTTGATGACTCTGATGAAGCAGGCCCCGTCTGGTGTTGGAGATCCTGCAGTGTAATTTACATAGAATATTTGTAGTATTTGGTAGAAATAGTACTGTTGAACAATGTTTAAGCTTTTGATATTGTATATAAGTTTTTATAGGGCTACTACTCCCTTTCTTTCTGCGCTGGCCTTAATTTCTGAGTGGTTGACCTGTTACGGAGTAGATTAGCCTCGTTGGTCTCAGTCTCATGCCGCAGAGTCTTTGTCGTACGTTTAGAGCTTTGACTTGGCGAGTACTTTCCCTCTCGATTTAAGGTTTGTTCCACTCATACTTTATGTGCGTGACGCGAAAGAGGAAATACGAGTAGTAGAAATATATGAACGATGAAATCAACTTTATTGATAAATTATTATAAATCTGCCGAGTCGTGGCTGGAGGTAAGTACCTTCCAAAATCACTCGAAAAAAATCGAATCTAAAATAAAAAAGATAAGTACATAACTGAATCAGGCGTAGAAACGTTGTAAGTGCTCGATGTTCCCTGGATTTATCGATGTAGGCGTTCTACTACGTCCAGAGTCAATTGATTCATATGCGCTTGAATCGTCTTCTGGTAGGTTGCGCCGGCGTTCTTCAGACCGAAGGCCAAAAAGGCACCGAACGGCGTGATGAACGTGGTCTTTATCTGATCTTCCAGCTTTAGGCCTGTCTGGTAATAACCTAGATAGCAATCGAGAAAGCAGAGCAGGGCGGAGCCTGCCGTGGAGTCAACGACTCGATTGTTGGCCAGGGCAGCTGCCGCGTTGAGGGTTTCCTGTTCGCATGTGTAAGCGACTCGGATGTCCCCCAAGACGGTGATTATGCCTTTGGGTCCTGGCATCTTGACCTGTAAGTAGACGTAGTGGGAATCGCCATGAACTTGGCGAGCGCCGGCCTCCCAAGGATGGCGTGGTATGCAGTTTCAAAGTTCGCCACCGTGAACTGCATATGCTCGGTCCGGTAGTTGTTCCGGTCTCCGAAGGTGACGGGCAGTGTGATATGCCCGAGTGGTTCCGCCCCCTCTCCTGGTATCAAACCGTAGAATGCGGATTGGGGGGGACTTAGGTCGAGAGTAGTCAGGCCAGCTCCTTCAATGTGTTAGCGAAGAGGATGTTCAGGCCACTGCCACCGTCGACTAGTACCTTGGTGAGCCGAACGTTGCGGATCGTCGGGGCTACTACCAAGGCATGGGACCCGGGCTTCGGTATGAAGTTTGGATGGTCCTCCCGGGTGAAGGTGATCGAACTTCCGACCACTTGAGGTACTCAGGTACTGGTGGTTCCCTCGCGTGCATGACCTGGCGATGGGTGAGCTTCTGCTGGCGCTTCGACTCGAACTCTGGTCCGCCATAGATCATGCGCACCACTCGGTCGGCTTCCTGGAAGTCCTCGCCGGGCTCATCATCCCGCCTCTCGTCTCGCGGGGAACCATCGTTCCTCTTTCTGTATGGAGGGCCTCTGTTGCCCCCAGTGAAGGCTCGCTTGAGCCCGTAGCACTCTCGCGCCGAGTGCTTGTGCTTGTGGTAAGGACATTGCTCATCGAGCATGCGCTGGAAGTCCTCTGGAGTTACCCGGCCTCTGGACCGGTCCAGGGCGGCGACCATATCTCCCTCGCTCTTCTTCTTGCGAGGTTGGCTGTCAGTGCGTCGATGGTCGTCATGTCGGTCTTCGTCCTCGCGGCGGTCGCGCTTGCGAGTCGTCTTGTTCTCTTCTTCCCAGCGACTCCTGATCTCGCTGAGTTGTTCCTTCTCCGCGATCTCTGCGTCCGCCCACGTGCTAGCGACCCGGAACATGTCATTGACAGTCGCGGGTGGCTTCCGAGTCCACTTGTGAATCAGTCTCCCGTCGGAGATGTCGCGCTGGAAAGCTGATATCACCTCCTGATCCGTGACGTCCGTGATGGAGTTGCGCTTCTCTGAGAACCTGCGCACGAAGTCGTGCAGGGTCTCGTTCTTGCGTTGCCTGATCTGACCGAGGAGCCGCTTGCTCCCGGGCCTTTCCCAGGTACCGAGATAGTTCCCGATGAAGAGTTCGGTAAGCTGCTCCCAGTTGTCGATGGCGTCCTGCGGGAGTCCTGCCAGCCAGTTGCGGCAGTCCTTGGTGAGCATGATGGGAAGGTAATTCGCCATCACGTCCTCGTCGCCGCCGGCCGCTTGCACGGCGGTGTAGTAGATCTGAAGCCATTGAGATGGATCAGATTTCCCGTCGTACTTGTCGATGTCCGACAGCTTGAAGCCTCTGGGCCATGTCACGCTTCTCAAGCGCTTCGGTGAACGACTGGAATCCGCCGATCCGACCTCTAGGGCGGAAACCGCTCGGACCCGATCCGTCTGTTGTTCTTGGGGGAGTGCTATCCCTCCTACGATCCCGGTCCCTGGGCGGGGAACGGGTCCTCCGATGGTTCCGAGTCCTGGGTGGAGTTCGGTCCCGTCGGTAGGTTCTGCTGCGTGGTGGAGTTCGCTCCCTTGGTGGAGTCGGTCGCCTGGGTGGTGGGAGCGCTCGTCCGCCGTTGTTGCCGCGCCTTGGACTACCGGAAAGGTCAGAGTAGTCTGACTCCGTCGAGTAGCCGCTTCTGTTGGAGTTACGACGGGGATTTCCATGATCCCGATCGTATTCTTCGCGCCGTCGGATTTCCTCACGATGGCGCTCTTCGGTGCTGTTGCGGATGACATCCCTCGCGTCTCGATCTCTGTTGATCGTGGTGCGAAGGTCTTCGTCACGATCCGATCCGCCGCTGGCCCGGTGTCGAGACGGACCGGGCTCAGGAGCGTCTGTGGTTGCTCTGCCCTGCATCTGGTGAACCTGGACGGAGGCGGCCTGCACGAGAGCCCTTACCTTTTCTACGCCTGGAGTGCTGGGTGGCAGCCGACTGATTTCCTCATTGATGGTGACGAGGTTCTGGACTGGCGTCTCGTAGACGTCGTATCCGTTGAACTCGAACATGCCGTCGCGCATCAAGTTCCGGGTGCTCCTCCTGTCGTGCCGATCCCGTTGGCGACGATGATCTTCAGAGCGTGGTTCCTGGAGTCGAGCAGTGCCAGATCCTGACGCGGTGGCTCCGTGTGGTCGTGCGGCTCTGCGAGTCGCCCGACTGGCGTTGCGTCCACGACGCTGGTCCCTGGCTTCAGTCGTCTCCTCGGCCGGAGTGACCTCGTCTTCTGAGACAGGGTTGGTTGGCGTTGCTGGCGCCACCATATAGCAGTATGATCCGACCCCTTCTTGCGCGAGGTAGTCTTCCTCGGACTCGGAGAAGTCGGATGTGGGCGTATAACGCTCCAAGCTACTCGGAGTTAGTTCTCCGAGTGATCCTAGCAGTTCCGGCTCTGTAGAGGCGTCGGACACTGTGTATCCTTCCGGCAGATCATCCAGGATTGAGGGTCCCTGTGGGTCTAACTCATAGGAGTCGCTCCCAGAGAGGTAATCATCCACCTGGACGATGTCCTTCATCTTCTGCTTCTGAGCAAGCGCGCAAAAGCCAGGGGTCTGGAGGGTGATGACCTCAGGGCTCTGGACGCGCGTCGGTTGAGCGTTTACGCTCTGAGATGACTCGGCGACGCGGCTCTCAGGAGCCGGATCGGAACCGAGTGATTGTAGATCTGTTCCCGACTGATTGGCCTCGCGTTTTGCGATGGACTCAGCGGGGTAGAGTCGGCGCGATCAGATGCGATCGGACCGGACTGGGCCGTGATGGCCGAAGTCGGCGCCAGAGAGGAGACCTCCGTGGCGACCGTAGATCCTGCCGCTTGGGTATCCAAGGCGGCGGTGATGACGTCCCCGAACTGGATCTCGACTTCGTCGACGTCCGGGAGGTTGCAGCTGTCCAAGATCTTGACGCGATCCATCGAGCTTACCAGATTGATCTCGGCGATATCCCCTACCTGGCGCGCCACTGTCGGTGATATTATCTCCGGCAGTCTTCCACGGGGTAGCCCACGGAAGTGATTTGTAATGCAGGGAAGATCGCAAAGATCGGAAGCAAGATGGTTAGGATGGACAGACACGGGGGTTAGACAGGTTCGGGCCGTCGACTCGACGTAATACCCTACGTCCTGTTTTGGGGTGTTGTATTGCGTGGATTGTGTGTTGAGAGATTTCGTCCTGAGACTTGAGTTGTGGTGAGTTGTTTTGGAGGGGGTCCCTGCCCGCCTTATATATCGGGGGGCAGGGTTACAAGTCGGTTTGTAGCCGATCCTATCTCTAAGAATCCTTTCCTTCTTTACAATAATTCCTATTCCAACTAGGACTTCTCCTTCCAGATCCTTCCTCCGTGCGCCGACTTGTCCCGCACGTCTTTAGGTCCAGAACGGTGGGTTGGGCCGCCCCCTTTTGGTGGGCTGCCAGGCTTGCTCGTGAGGTACCCGGGTACTATATCCCCCACACCAACGGTCAGGTTGAGCGCGCCAACGGGGCTAAACTCCAAGTAGTAAGGTCCCACATATACAGGAAACTCTAGAAATATGCAAGAAGGTGGCTGAAAGAGCTACCCATAGTAATCTGGGGGTTGTGGACCCAACCGAGTCATGCTACAGGCCAAACGCCATTCTTCCTACTGTACGGCTCAGAGGCGGTCCTCCCAACGGACCTCATGCACGAGGCCCCTCGGGTGGAATACTATGAGGAAAACGCTGCTGAAACAGTGAGGATTGAAGACTTAGACAGTGTTGAGAAGGCCCGAGTGGCAGCACTCATGCAGGCGGTGCATTACACGCAAGGGCTATGCCAGTATCATGACAGAAACATCCAGGACCGCGCCTTTGGCGTTGGCGATCTCGTGCTCAAGAGGATACAAGACACCAAGGACTTGCACAAGCTCGCCGGCTGGGCTCATACTGGCTCATGTGAGAGGACTGGACCAAGGTCCCGAATGCTTGGAACATCGAACAACTGTGGCGTTTCTACACTTGACGAGCTATGTACCTTGCCCTTTAGTTTTTTGTTTAATAAATCCGCCGAGTGGTATTCTGAAACCCCAAGCCACATACAAGCTTTACAGCCACGTATTATGCTTGGGGGCTCAGATGAGTTCCTATGGAAATTAAATGAACAAAGTTTTCCTTCTTCGCTCGTTTTTAGCTTCCTACCTAATTTTTCCCATGTCAAGTCCATAATGTATTAGTAGCACACACCTTAAATCGAGGGAGTTAGTTCATCTCGCCAAGTCAAGGGACGTAGGCATGAACGAGAGTACGCCCTCTATGCCACGAGCCCGCAACCAACAAGACTAATGTTCCCTGTAACAGGTCAACTACTCGAAAATTAAGACCAGCATAAGGGAAGGGTAGCACTCACACATATACATGGCAAAATAATTACTTGTTTTTCAAAATACTGTCAGGACATGTATGTTATAAAAACTACATAAAATTCTCTACTGTCCTATTGCAGGAGTTGGTGCATCTTCTTCTTCAACGGCCATGACGTCCTAGGCGAGGATCTTGGCGATGGGCTCAACTTTGATCAGGAGCTCGCCGACACGCTCCGGTGTTGTCCCCGCTGCATAGCCTGTCGCTAAAGACGACAAGTTGCTGCTCGAGAATAGGGACTTGAGGATGCCAAGCACGTGCCCGCAGCTGGCAACGCTAATGGAGCTCATGTACTCGGCGAAGAGCCATGGCAAGCTCCGCAGTCGCTCCACCACCGGCACTAGTAGCCGGTACGGCACCCCTGGTGCCCTCTCACCCCTACCAATGTTGGCGGTTGGGATGATCAGGTCAGCGATCTCCAGTGCCACCTCCTCCAGTGCCCGGTTCTTGGCCTTGTCATCCTCTAGATGTCGGGTGAGCTCTGCAAATTGGGCAAGAACCACCCAGCGATAGTCTATCAGAGGTCAGATCGTAGACCAAAAGGATGCCCAATATGAAGGAAATAAGGAAGCCACATGACGTCACTCACCATGGAGATCCTGGCCGGCCTTCTCCTCGTTAAGCCACGCCTGCTCCACTTCACCACGGAGGTCTCGGACGGTGCGTTGCGCCTCCTGCAGGTCAGCTTTCAGCTTCGCCCGCTCCTCTTCCCGGGCTACAGAGTATCAATGTCGCCAAGGGACAACATTAGACCCATACAGATAGAGCAAAGTAATCATAGAGTACCAAGGCTGAGCGGACTAACCCTTAAGGTCTTCCTCAAGCTTGGCGGTAGCTTGCTTGAGGGACGCCGATTCCATGCCTGCCACCTCCTGTTGCTGCAGCACCTCCTGCTCTAGCTGGGCCACTCGGGATGCAAGGGCGCACCCCTCTTCTGTGGCTGCAGCCATTTCCTGGATATGCGTTGCTTTTGCTGTGGCACGTGCCTCCAAGTCTTGAGTCATTTAAAGTGAGAGCCACGCACGAGACAAACTACTCAACACATTCAAGATTGGATGGAAAGATGGGAAATGTACCTGAGCAGTCGCTAGTGCTTCATGTAGGACAACCTCAAGTCGTCTCGCATGCACTCCATCCGCAGCTCTGAGTGTCCTAGACCCCACGTCTACGGAGGAGAGCATGGCAAGGCCCGTGTCAACCCCTTCCATAGCATCAGGTGTCCCAGAACCACTCGGTGCCACGATTGGAGCACTCAGCGGTGATGCCATAGTACCCGGCTGCTATTCCCTTGTGGCGGCATCGTCCCCAGCCTGAGGCTAGGGGATGTGGGGAGAGGCCGGACAAGTCGGTGTCGCAGCAGGATGTGGAGGGGAAGACGTGGCTGGAGGTGTCGCGGCGCGAGGCGGCAACGCCGGTCCTACTGCCGTGACCCTATCCTTTATCACGTGCTCCTCAACCATGGGTGGTGGGGCCTCCAACGGCAATGGCTGCGGAGTCATATCATGTGCAGGAGCCAAGTGCTCAGTCTCGGCCTTTGGCTCAAACTCAACACCAAAGGCGGCCTCCGATGGCAGACTACGAGATGCAACACTCATAAGACAAAAAGGCAGTAGCTAAATAATAAAGATAGGAGCCAAAACTTACATGGTGGCGGTACGGATCCTTGGCGCCCGCCGAGTGAAAGCTGGAAGGTTTGGCGGTGAGTCAGGCTGCGCGGCTCACAGTGGCGTTGCTGCTATTGGCGACGTCACAGAGCTGATTACTGGTAGGGCTGAGGATGACCCCTCGCTGTGCACCTCATCGCACTCTAAGTCGGAGGACTCAAATTCGACCAGGCATCACCGCGCTAACTCCTCCCACACCGGCGGCCCTCCAGCAGCGGCCGACGCATGCTCTGCAGTCACTTCCTTGTCCTCCATCATGGGGGGTCCACCATGGGCGCCTTATCGGACCGCAATCTCTTGCGGTGAGGCGACGATGCTGGAGATGGTGGTGCAGAAGCATCCAATGCCGACCAGTCATACTGGTCAGCACCATCATCACCCTCCCCCTCAGTGGCAGCAGAAATCGCCTCTCGGGCACGTGTCATATGCTCGGCACGCGTCTCTGTCTTTAGCAGATCGGCACCGTGAGGCAATTCGGGGAGGCGTGGCTACGACATGTAAGCCACGTGATCCTACAATGATTAAAACATAAGAACATGTGGTTCTCTCAACAAGCTGAGTGGTTTTGCACCCAAAGGGTATAGCTAAAACCTTAGAAATTCAAAGGGTACAGAGAAAATAATGATGATGCATACCGCGGGGCGGGGTTTTCCAAGGTTGAATGGCAGTGGACCACCCGTGGTCTTCAGTGAGGTCCCCCTCACGAAGAACTTGATGAGGTGGCCACACGCTTCAGCCCTGCTCAGACACTCCGGAGCCTCTCGGGAGAAATCGCCCTCGCCGGCATACTCGTACGCAGTCGTGGCATGGACCTTCAGGGGCTAGATGTGGCGCAGCATGAAGTTCGCTGCCACACCAACTCCTGTCAGCCCGTCCTCCTTCAGTTTGGCGATGAGCTGAACCAGCTCTGTCACCTCTAGCATCTCCTCGGGTTTGGGCTCCTCCAGCCAGGCGGTGCACTTGGCTGGGCGGCGGTCGATCTTGGTGGAGATGGCTGGCTCGTGGTTAGCGGTTTAGAACCACTCGCCATGCCATCCCATGTTGTTGTCAGGACCGGGGACGTTAAGATATTTAACCCCGCGTCCCTCACGGAATTGAAGGCCAGCACTGCCCACCACGTTGGGGCAGTGCTTGGAGGGATGGGCCTTGAGGCAGAAGAAATAGCAGAAAAGGTTGAAATGTGGGTCTATACCTAGGTATGCCTCACAGAGGTTGATGAAGATGGCGATCTAGAGGATGGAGTTGGGATTGAGATGGCAGAGTTCAATCCCGTAGTAGAGGAGGAGACCCGGGTGGAAAGAATGGACGGGGAATCCGAGCCCTCGGAGGATGAAGGACTCGAATGTGACCACTTCGGTGGTCTGAGGAGTAGGGTACTCCTCACCGGTGGCTTGGCACCATCCGCAAGTGGCGGCATCTGGAAGTACCCCATCGATGACGAGGTTCTCGAGCCACGACTGGCTGGACACCGACCTGCGCCACACCTGATCCAGGTGCGGCGTCAGGGGTGTGGCTTCAGGACTTGTGGCACCGCGGCTCCATGTCCTCCTTCTCCCCGATGCAGCACTCCTTGGGCGCTTCGCCATGGGTTTCCAAGCAAAGCTTAGGGGCTCGCGGCAGAGTCAGATCTAAGGATAAAGCAAAGCTTGGGGGCTACGGTGGTGAGGAGGGCCGGAGTGGCTAGGTGTGGTGGCGAGGTGGCACTGTGATTGGGATGGTGAAAAAGGAAGGCTGGCGACCGAGCGCTTGTACAACGACGGCAATGGCAGAATGAGTACGGAAAGCCATGGAGCAGTATGGGAAACACTCTTCTCTCATGCGCCTTCTGGTCTAAAATGATAACGGCACCGTCTACGCCTCGAATAATACACGGCTAAAGCCGAAGCGGCGTGCTGTAACATCATTAAACGGCGTTGAAGCCGATGTGACACGTGGGGTCCTCTAGCAGGCACAGTGGCGCACGGGATGGCGGCTTTTGGTCTCTGTGTGCGATATCTCACGAGATGGTGCGGGATGACCTTTTGATTTCTGCTAGAAGACGCGACCCTAGGGTTCCGTATGTTGATGGGCCTAATGGGCCGAAGAATTAAGACGATGAGGGAAGCCTATTTGTCAGGCTTTTTCTGGGAGTGGTCCAAATATTCTGTCTGAAATAGATGGGATTCTTTGTGATGCCTTAAGTGGACCATGCGAGAGCTCTCGCTAATGGATAACCACTTGGACTGGTTGTCCAGAATAGGGTGCCAGGCTATTAGAGCAGCTCGCATCTGCCCTTGGGTCGGGTAGGCCCTGTAGGAAAACTGCATCCTCATAGATGTTCATCCTGAAGGCATGCGTCGTATAGCCAAGTTGATTTGGAACAAGCTTTCCCGATCAAGTGCTGGTAGGGATGGTTTCTATGAGATGGCAGCATACCAGATGGTCAAACCTGGGTCATGAAGACATGACCTAGGTGCTGAGCCAGGTTAATAACTTGAGGATGACTCTCCCTGGAGGGATGATGTGCTTGGTTGCCGCCCTTATGGGAGCTTTAGAAAAGGCTCGAGGGTCAAGTGAAATCTTTAAAGCCTATTTTGAGTCTCGGTATGGCTATTCTAGTCATCCCAAGCCTCAGGGGCTGCACCTAATGGGTACGCTAGGAGGCATACACCATTGATTCTTGACGACTAGAGATGAGTTGGTATCAAGATTATGCTGATCCTTTTTGGAGTCTTGGCACGATCATTCTGATCATCCCAAGTCTCGGAGGCTGCATCCAATGGGTGCGTCAGGAGACGCACGCCATTGAGAAGGGATTTTTTACTGAAGACTATGATGTTTCTTGGATCCTTGGCCAGCTTATTCTAAACCGACCAAGTCTCGGGGGCTAAGTGTATACACTTCGCTTTGCAGTGTTGTGTAGAAGAATTTAGGCGGGGTGGTGCTCTCCTCACGCTCTCTGCAACAGCGCCCGAAGCACTCGGCCAGCATGATAAATCACTCGGCCGATATCCTATGGCTAGAGGATGGTGAGATGAAGAGATCCAGGAAAATCACTCGGGCTACAAGGAAATCACTCGGACGGTGTTGTTGGTCGGCTGCGAAGCGCTCGGGGGCTGCTGTGGGGGATATGACCCCCGGATACCATCAAGACGGGCCTAGTTGCCCACCATGGGGGGTGGCCTGGCCCACCCCGATGGAGCCTGGCGGCGTACGGAACGAGTCGGCGCATAGCGCAAGGCACATAGGGGTAGAGGTTGGATATGTACAGATATGCTGAATACTTGGCAGCCAAGAGATTGCCCGCCAAATCAGTAGAGATAGGGCAGATCAACCAACTTGTAACCCTACCCCATGGACTATATAAGGTGGGTAGGGACCCCCACCAAAAACATACATACACATCTCCTGACAACTCATACGCAATACAACACCCCCAACAGGACGTAGGGTATTACACCATCCCGGTGGCTCAAACCTATCTAAAATCTCCCGTATCTTCCTCTTTGGCATACACCATCTTGCTCCAGCTCATACGATCCCCTCCAAACAATCTACCGCCGTGGGGATACCCATGGCGGACTGCCGGATTATTGCACCGACAGGGTGCAGCAGATCTCTGAGTTCATTGCGTTGTGCAAGGGATTCCAAGGGATTGACCCGCACTTCGATCTGTGGAGGTATTTCTTCAAGGTCGAGCTACAGAAGTGGAGCGGCCTGACGACCTCCATCGGCCGCATCGGAATCCAACTCTGCTCTACTCGGGCGAAGGAGTTCATGAAGCTGACTAGCTGCAAGTCGAATTGGGGGTGGCACGACGCGTGGATCTACCTCAAGAATAATGAGTCCATGCCACTGCCGAAGTTCACAAGATGCGTCATCACGGAGGCCCTGGAAGAATGGGGGAAGTTGCCTACGAAGGAGGAGCAGGGTCGGCTTGGTTCGTTGATCGCGGCCATCAAGACCCTGAAGGCGCTCGGCCTCACGAGAGCCGGCATCGTCAAGGCATACCACGAGAGGCGGCTGGTGCCGCTGATGGTGCACCAGCTCTGCATGCACTAGATGGTGGCTGGGTCAGAGGAAACCGGGACATAGTTGTCTTCCGACCCATTGGGCCCGTCGGAGGTCGGTCAGCACCTTAGGAAGACTTTGGAGAAGTATTCAGGGGACTACCTGATCGTGGGTCACCCTTCAATGAGGCCCATGCCTAGATACGTCAAATTCATAAATGGATTTCTTTTCCTGAGTTCAGGACTTCGTCTTTCTCCCGTTCCCTTGCTCTCGTGTTGAACTGACCTCCCATCTTGCAGCCGGATCTCTTCGTCGTCCCGTCCCGACCCCCGCTTGGAACCAGGAAGTCGCGGAACTATGCTGATGCTGAAGGTCGGAGGAGACAGGAGGGCAATAGTGAGGAGGTCCTGGGCGATAAGGACTAAAGGGAGCTCGAGGAGGAGGAGAAAGAAGGCGACGACATCGACTAGAATGTCGTGGTGTCGGGAAGCGAGGATGAAGCCTTGCCACGAGCGGGAGACGGCTCCAGTGCCTTGTCCAGCGTGCAACCTCCTCCAGCCTCCAAGACAATCCGACCCGCTGTATGATCATGGGCCATGGAGAGTCAGGGCATCGTGCCCCTGATTCCGAGCCTGCCCGGAGGCCCGCAGGCGACGCGTCTACTCCCAACCGCGTGCTGGGCGCCGTGAGCTCAACGTGTGTGGTCTCTCCCATCAGCGGGGGTCGAGGCCGGAAGCGGGCGCTCGACGACCGGGGGGAAACAGCTTCCCTCGAGCCACTACCGAAAGTTTAGCGCCCGGTGGCCCTCGGGTGAGTTTGGGGATAGCTCCCACTTCGTTGCGCTTATTGGGCGTCGAGTTTACATTAGGGTGACATAGCGGCTTCCTTTGTATGTTTCGGCTGTGGCCGGGCATGCTATCCGTTGCCCCCTGGAAGGCCCCGTCGGAGGGGCTTCAGCGGGATCCGGTGCCGCCATGGCGTCGGACCGTGGCATGGTGGACTCGACTGAGCTCAACGAAACACCCCTGCCTCCGCCGTCCATGTTGGCAAGCGCAGGGTCGTTGTCTTCCCAAGACGCGCACACATCCCTCGCGAAGGTGGTAGGCGCTGTTCCCAGAGCTCCACTTCGGAGTCCTCGGGTCGACAGGAAGAGGTTGAGCACCGTGGTGGTGGAGTCGGGGTCGGACAGGACAGTGTCTATGGTCCCTCATCTGACATTGTCGAGGTAAGTTTCGTCAGCCTTTTATCGCTCTCTATGTAGAACCTTGGGCATTTGACCATCGCGAACTCTTTGCAGGCCTCGAAGTGCTAGGGAGAAACCTCCCCTTGCCCCGAAGAAAGTGCCCCGCCTCGCCCCTGAAGTGACCTTGGGGTCGAGCGGAACATTAGTGCAGACGGCGCCATCGGATCGCCTGCCGACTCGAGATTCGTCGTTGCTGGTGGCCATCGAGCCGGTAGTGACTCCTTCGTGGGCGGCCTTGGAAGCGCCACAGACGGAGGTCGAGGCGATGGAGGTCGAGTGGTCCTCCGAGCCTGCGACTACCGTGGTGCCAGTGGTGGTGGCCTTTGTGGATCAGGTGTCGACCCAAGGCTCGCCGGTGGGGGCGGCCCCCAGGGTAGCGGTGTCGTCCTCACGGGTGGCCTGTGAGGCGCAGCAGATGTAGGTCGAGGTGCTGGAGATGGAGCAGTCCTCCAAGCATGTGGTCCTGCCCCCCTTGTCGCTGGCGCAAACACCAGTCATGGGGATGACGAGCGCTATCATCTCCGCTGCATTGGAGGTGGTGGAGGAGAATGCGAATGCTGAGGAGAGGAGGGAGGATGTTCCCCATGTAGTTGTCACGGAGGGAGCCGTGCCAGCCTTGTCACCAGGGCAGGAGCCGGTGGCCGAGGCTGCGCTGACCTCGTTCGCCGAAGCTGGGACGTCGCAGGTCTTAGCCTTGGAGGGGTGTTGGCGCTGTTAAATGACACCATTTTAGTGTTCTTTATACTTCAATTTCATGCTTATTCTAATGCTAACCCCGCCACTTGGCACTGAAATAACCACGTTTCTACTTGTGTCTTGTATTTTGGAGTATATTGTTATTTTGTAGGAAACTCGACACATTTGGGCTAGTTTTGGTGATTTGACGATGGGCTTAAAGCATACATAGGCTGATGACGTGGCGAAGGATCAACACGCGAAAGATGAAGTGGATCAGGGCCAAGAAAGGCCCAGGCTGTGCGGCCCAGGACCCCCCTGGCCGGCCGGCCTGTCCCATTCTTGGGCCCAAACGTGCTCCCATTTCTTCGAGGCTAAGCATTCGTCAACCCTAGCGTATATATGAGCCGCCATTCGCTAGAGACGAGGAGAGCCGCACCAGAGGAGACGAAGACATCAAGCAACCACCAGGGATTGATCAAGATCCAATCTAGAAGCCATCCACTTGGAGGAAGCGGAGCCGGAAACCCTAGCGGAGGCGCCGGCGACGCTGAACCCTAGAGGACAGTGAGGAGATCGTCTTCACAAGGACTTTACCACCATGATTAGCGCTTCAACACTGATCTACATGGGGTAAATCCTTCGTATGTTCATGGGGTTGTATGGTGATCTTGAGATGTAATCATTGAATTCTTGTTGTGATTATTGATCTATCATATTCTTTTGGCTATGTTCTTCATCTATCTTATGCCCTTGCAAGGCCTTGATTTGGTTTGCAACATATGCTCTGCTCACCTCAGATCATTTAGCAATGAGTTTGATCCTCGTAGCTCAGTAGCAGATTACCCCTGTTTGGTGACAGCTTGTGGGAGGGAAAACTGCTGAGCTTGGTTCATGTTTATCTTTGATAGATTAGATCAGTTCTTTCATGTTATACGATGCATCTACAAGTGACCCTAGACCCTGTGAACATCCGTTCCTCATATCTTGCTCTCATCATCAACTGTTTTAGCTAACCTAGACTAGATTGATTTTCTACATTACATAGATTAGATCCAATTCATATATAAGTCTTTACCAACTCGATTAGTGCTTAGTTAAGTGTAATAACCCACTTGTTCTGTGGATTGATAACCTTGGGGGAGTACTCTCTTGAGGGAAGAGCTACAACTGATCCGTGCGCTTGCGGTGGATCTTGGTGCGCGTTCGGTGCGCCAACAAGCTTTTCTGGCGCCGTTGCCGGGGAACAAGCTAGTTATTTACGTTTAACTTTGTATTAATTTTGTTGGGTACTAACATCTAACTTTTTCTATAGAAATATTTTTGTTTTTGTTTTATTTTTCGTTGTCTAGATGGGATCTATCATCCAGCCCATTGGAGAACCAGAGAAATCATTGAGAGATTATGCAAGCCTGCGCATTGAGGATTTCAACATACAAAAATCAGATTCGACGCTCGAAGCAACCAAATATGAGATTAGCACGGAGATCATCAGGATGGCGGCTGCAAATCCATTCAGATGGGTGGAGACTGACAACCCATATGGACACGTTGCGCGTTTCACGATGCTATGCAATACAATACAACAAGAAGGTGTTCCATTAGCTTGGTTCAGGTGGAATCTTTTCCCTTATTCACTTGCAGATGAAGCAAACAGATGGTATGCGCTTGCATCCTTCGAAGCTAGAGGAAACTTTGATCTATTAATGCAAAAATTCTGCGGGAAGTTCTTTCCCATAAGAAAGGTGCAAGACTTGAGGAAGCAAGTGATTAATTTCAAGCAAGGAGAAGAAGAGGGAATTGATCAAGCCTGGGATCGTTTTAACGGATTAATTGAGCAAGGACCGAAGCTTGGATTCACCGGTGACATATTATTGCATACTTTTTATTTTTCCCTAACCCCCGAGTGCATGCAATTTGTTTGTATGTGTTCAGGAGGAGATCTCATGGATAAAACACTCACGGAAGCTGCTCAGATCCTTCAGAGAATTAGTAAAGGGGCAGCAACACAAAGAGACTGGGAATCAAGGCTTTCGGGCAATGTAGAACAAGAAACTCGAGGAGGAGTACTTGCTGGAATTTTTAGAACTATAGCCCCGGAAGTGAAGAAAGCGGAACCAATCAAGCAATTAACATTGGTGAAGATGAAGGAACCCATACATGATGAAGAAGAGTCGTTCCGAAGCGATAAAAGTGACAAACCGGAGACATCGGAGGCCAGAAGTTTAGCAAATGCGAAGTCATTGCGAGAGTTCGAGCAATTGGATTGGATTCCCATAGACTTTGGAGAAATATTCAACAAAAGAAGACCGTTTCCAATGCAACAAGGTTCAGTGCAAGCTATAGAAGTGCATTTTCTGTCAGATAAACACACGGGATACGTCTTGGACAAGGAATCAGCTGGAGAAATCATTCAAAGATTATTCAAGGACGAAGCAGAGGTAGATCCTGACTACGTTGCAGAAGTAAAGAGGATAATGGGAGCAAAACCGGAGTCCTCTCCTTTCGCAAGCTTGGCCAAGATTTATGCAATAAAAGGAGAAGAAATGGAGGAAGGACCACTACCTACACCACACATCCGCTGCATGATCAATGGAGAATCAATCTGCGATGCTTTATGCGACATCGGAGCCCAAGTAAGTGTCATATCTTCTAAAATTTATGATGAGCTTTATAACAACCGACATCTAGGCTACAACAAAACCTTAGACTTAGCTCCAACTTCTACAAGATTGATTATGGGGGATGGTAGAATTATTAAACCTTTGGGTATGCTTAAAGATTTAGTTGTTGCCATGTCTGGTAAATCGATTCCAACCGATTTCTTTGTGATTGATGTCTACAACAAAGAGCATGATGATATAATTCTTGGTAGACCTTTTCTAAAATTGGTTGATGATGTTCTTGATGCTGGGAAGGGTAAAGTAACCATTAACCTTGATGGAACTAAGTACACATACAACTTTCTACCCGCTTCCCGTATTCCTTTACCTCTCCCTCTTGACAACGAAGAGAAAGAGAGTATTTGCTTTGTTGAGAACCTTAGAGACCCACTTCAACGAGCGTTAGAGGGCGAGTCACTCGCCCACGAGCAAGATGAAGAGTTAGAAGAGGCAAAGGAAGCATTGGAACAACAAGATGGAAGTTGCGAGAATTCGTTTGAGGAGATTGGAAATCTGTTTCAAGAACAAGAAGAGGTGCGTGATGTTGAGCTAAAGCCACTCCCTAAAGGATTGAAGTATGCGTTTTTGGGGAACGAGAAGATATATCCGGTGATTGTAAGCGAAGATTTAAGCTCAGAGGAAACGGGGAAGTTGCTGAATTTATTAAGAAAACACAAGAAAGTGATTGGTTACACTATCAAGGACTTGAAAGGCATTAGTCTAGCATTTTGCACGCACCGTATACAATTGGAGGACGAATACAAGCCAGTGGTTGAGCATCAGAGAAGTCTGAGCCATGATATGCGTGAGGTTGTAAAGAAAGAAGTGATTAAGCTTTTCAACGCTGGAATCATCTATCCAGTGCCTAATAGCGAATGGGTGAGCCCTGTACATTGTGTACCAAAGAAAGGAGGACTGACAATAGTGAAGAACGAGAAGAATGAATTAATTCCACAACTAACTATAACGGGCTGGCGTATGTGTGTCGACTACAGGAAGCTGAATAAAGCAACGAAGAAGGATCACTTCTCGTTGCCATTCATCGACGAGATGCTCAAAAGATTAGCTAAACATTCACATTTTTGCTATCTAGATGGGTTCTCTGGATTCTTTCAAATCCCTATACACCCAGATGATCAACACAAGACCACATTTACATGCTCGTATGGTACCTTCGCCTATAGAAGAATGCCTTTTGGTTTATGCAATGCACCAGCTTCATTCCAGAGGTGCATGATGGCTATATTCTCAGATTTTATTGAAGAAATTATGGAGGTGTTCATGGATGACTTCTCAGTGCATGGCACAAGCTTTGAAGATTGCTTAGAAAACTTGGACAAAGTTCTAAAGAGATGTGGAGAGGTTGATCTTGTTCTTAATTGGGAGAAGTGCCACTTTATGGTGAGACAAGGAATAGTTTTAGGTCATGTGATTTCTGAGAGAGGTATAGAGGTGGATAAAGCGAAGATCGAGACAGTTGAAAGACTACCACCTCCAACTGATATTAAATCATTGAGAAGCTTTCTCGGACATGCCGGATTTTATAGAAGATTTATTAGAGACTTTTCTAAGATCACCAAGCCATTGACACAACTTCTGCAGAAGGACGTGACCTTTGATTTCAATGATGAATGTCTTAAAGCATTTAGAACTTTGAAAGAGTCACTCATAAGTGCCCCCATCATCCAACCTCCAGATTGGAACCTCCCGTTCGAGATTATGTGTGATGCAAGTGACTATGCCGTCGGAGCTGTTCTTGGGCAGAGAAAAGAAGGGAAAGTGTACGCAATTTATTACGCGAGTAAGACACTCAATGAAGCTCAAGTTAATTATGCTACTACTGAAAAAGAGTTGCTCGCTGTGGTATTTGCTTTCGAAAAATTCAGATCATACATTGTTAATTCGAAAGTGATTGTTTACACTGATCATGCAGCAAACAAGTACCTTTTGACAAAGAAAGATGCCAAACCAAGGTTAATTCGCTGGATTCTCCTGCTACAAGAATTTGATGTGGAAATCAGAGATAAAAAGGGTATAGAAAATGTTGTGGCCGATCACTTGTCAAGAATGAACCGAGAAGATAACCAACTAGAGCCTGTTGAAGATAGAATGAGAGATGATCATCTATATAGAGTGTTTGATAGAAACAATTGGATGGGAGACATCATACGCGCATTAAAAGGGATTCCCCTAGATCATTTGGATAAAAATTCTAAAAGAAGAGTGTATGCGGAGAAGAAAAAGTACTATTGGGACGCACCGTACCTGTACAGATATGGAGAAGATGGAGTGCTAAGGAGATGTGTACCAAAGGAAGAAAGAGAAGAAATATTAAGAAAATGTCACGCATCGGAGTACGGTGGACATTATGGGCACTTCAGAACTCAGGCAAAGGTATGGGCTAGCAGATTTTATTGGCCAGAGATGCATGAGGGTGCAAAGAGGTATGTTGCAACTTGTCCTGAATGTCAGAGAACGGGAAATATATCACAAAGGAACGCAATGCCGCTGAATTATAATTTGCAAATTGATTTATTTGATGTTTGGGGCATAGACTTCATGGGACCTTTCGTCAATTCACATGGATTCGAACACATCCTAGTGATGGTGGATTATGTGTCAAAATGGGTGGAAGCACTCCCGTGTAGAAAAGCATCAACCGAGGAGTCAATTCATATGATAAAGATGGTTATATTCCCTCGATATGGAGTACCGAGAGTCTTGATAAGCGATGGAGGAACTCATTTCACTGGCAAGGACTTTGGCAAATGTTTAACGAAGATGGGGATTGAACATAGAGTTTCTACTGCATATCATCCTCAGACAAATGGGCAAGCAGAAACCTCGAATAAACAAATTAAAGATATTCTAAAGAAGACAGTGTTCAAAGGAGGAAAAGACTGGGCGAAGAAGTTAGACGGAGCATTATGGGCGTACAGAACAACACATAAAACACCCATAGGTATGACCCCATATCAATTCGTCTATGGAAAACATGTCATTTGCCTGTTGAATTAGAACACAAGGCCTATTGGGCTATTGTCGGTGCCAATCCTGGGAGAGGCCCTAAAACAGCGATGATCACCAACTAAACCGCCGGAACCAATTAACCAAGCGAAAAACAAGTAGGGAAGCCTTGATCCGCTGTCGAGCTCGAGGGTGTCCTGACCCCCTCGAGCGAGGCGGAACTCCGCCTCGCTCGAGACTTCTCGCTCGAGGTCCGGAGGCCGCTCTCGATGCCCTACTCCGCCTCGCTCGAGACCCCTCGCTCGAGGGCCCACTGACGGCTCACCTACCCGCAGACAAGAGCATTGAATGGCTCTGCGCGGTCCGGGGCAAGGAAGTCAAGCAGCGAATCATTAGCCCATCCCCGGTCACCTCCGCCAACCCCTGACCCCGTGCGGTCATTTCCGACACCGTGCGGTCATCATCTGACCCCCTGCGGTCATCCTCTGCGTCATGCGGCGTGGTGAACCTGTGTGGCGTCAGGGGCCCAAGCGATATGACAGCCCTGTACTGTCACGCTCCCCCGTTCTACCAACTCCGGTACGGGGACCCCTCGAACGAATAGGGGGAACCCTCGAACGGGCCCGTGGCCTACTGTACTTGATGAAGACGACCCACACCGACCCATAAAATCAGAAGCATAAGGAGCGCACGTCATGTACAGGGAACGTCGCGTCTTCCGCCAGAACGCCATACGCCGGGGAGTCGCCTAATCCGACAACACAAGCCAAGACAAAGGTCACGCCCGAGGTCACGCCCCGTCGTACGCCGTCACTGTACTAAGTACTGTCCTCTTACTGTTTGTAACTGCCCCTCTTTGAGCTATAAAAGGAGGAGGCAGCCCCACTCATCACAAACTATGCTACAGATTTCAAACTGCGCAGAGATTTGTATTTGAACAGATTTGAATCTAGTTTGAAATCTACACAGAAAACTCCTATACATGCTTTCTATAAAAGGTAGCACACAACACAGTGAGTCCAACACAATTGGCCTTGTATTTTTTTGATTTTCTGTGATTTTTAGTCGATTTTCAAAGTTCCCAGCTTTTGAATCTAGATCTGAAGAATCTATTTCTACAAAACCCCCTGAACTTTCTAAAACCTTCACAGATAGGTCCCTAGTTTACATTAAACACCCTGGAAAGAGTTCGATCCTCGCGAGGGGGTCCTTGGCCATGGCCGGCGGCGGGAAGGCCGAAATCCGGCGAGGTGAGGCCGCGGAACTGGGCGAGAGCATGGGGGATCCACTCACCGGCTCACCTATTGTCGATCTTGTGCAGGAAGGAGGGGGAAAGGCGGTGCGACGGCGGCGGTGCTCTGCTTCTTCCCCAATGCCGGCGGCGGCGGTGGGGGAGAAGCTCGGCTAGGCGCTGGGCGAGCTCGAGGGTGGGCAGTGGAGCACAGCGGCGGTGTTGGGCAGCTGCGGAGCGGCGCGGAGGCAGTAGCGCGGTGCGGCAGCCTGGCGGCGGTGAAGGCGGCGGCGGTGGAGCTCGGAGCGGCGACAGGAAGGGCTATTTATAGCCGGGGAAGGGGCGTGGCGTCGAGGTGAAGCTTAGGGGAGCGGGCAGCGCGGGCAAGCGGCTGGGCAGGGGCGCGGGCACGCTCGCGGCGTGGGTCGCCGGACGGCGAGCACGTGGCGGCCGCGGGGGTGCGCTGACGCGGCTGGGCAGGGGCACGACCGTGTTGTCCATCCCACTTGCCTGGCCGTGGCGCAGCAGGCGAGGCGAGGCAGGCGCACAGCGGCGACGAGAGGCGGGGCCGCCTGCACGGCGGGGAGGAGTCCGACGCGGGCGCGCGCGGGCACTGGCCGGGCGAGATCGTGCCGTGGGCGTGGGGATTGCGCGCGCGGGGTTGGGCGAAGGGCGCCGGGTGGTTGGGACAGCGGGCAGCCGGCCTCGGGTGCGGAGCGCGGCGTGGCGTAGGGCTGCCGCGTGGCGGCCGTCGTCTGCCCGCGGCGCAGCGAGCAGGCGAGCGCACGGAGCGAGACCGAGGCGCGCGGGGTCAAGGACGTTCTGTCCCATCGCCAAGAGGGCCCACCAGCCTCGGCGTCCGGGTCCGGGGGCGGGCGGCACGGGGCACTGGCCGCGGCGGCGCGAACGCGACGCGCTCGGGGATGCCGGCGTGCTCGGGTCCTTTCGTCGAACAGCTGCGGGGTGCATATTCAAGCGGCCAGTTCTCGAAAATTTTGAACTGAAGTTCAAAATATCCAAACACAAAAGTTGTGTTCCCAACTACTATCTACAACTTTCACAAAGGGTCACCATGGAAAAAGTTCCTGGATTGGTGGGGAACGTGGGGAGAAGTTTGGATGAACTTCTGATGAACTGGGTGTGAACTCAGAGAGATGTTCTGGCTTTGATCGAGTTTTCAGGCATGAAACACTCAAAATCTTGAAGTCCACCAATTGACAAAGTTGTGTCCCTCTAAAAAGTGAACAACTTTTATATTGGCAGATTTTTAAGTGTTTAAGTGAAATTTGGATTTTGAACCATGCCAACCGAGGAATGCCAGAATTTCACCACGTGATAAAGGGAATTAGATGAATTTTTCTTAAGTGAAAATCTAGGTGGGGCCAGGGTACATCTAATTAAGCTTAAGCCACCTGAATTAGAGATGATTAAGCTAATTAAACACCTAGATTGTCACAGTTATAAAGGTAGTTTTCGGGTTTGTCAGGAAGCATGCTGTGAGACATGGTCAATCAAGATGGAATTTGCCCCTCTCTATGTGAGAGAGATATCTCTGGCCCCCTCGAGTGATCGGATCAAGAAATGCATGGCCGTGCTAGGTTAATTGTTAACCTCTTGAAGGATCCGACTCACAGGTTCGAGAAAGAGAGGTCAGCTTGGAGAAGCTAGACCAAATATCGTGAGGCAAAGGGAATAGCTTGTACATAACGTTGTGGTGGTTCGTCTGATATGATCTTTGTGTGCGCATAGGAGTTGACACGTCTTGCTAGAGGCCACTGTCAACTATTGGTTGAGTAGGAGTACTCGAACCATGTCTATGTGTGCGTGAACCCATAGGGTCACACACTTAAGGGGTTTGGAACATTGAAAAGCTTGACTAAGAGATTGTCTCCAGTGCAAGTGGGAGATTGTTGGATATATGCCCTAGAGCCAATTGGATTTGATCCACTAATGGGCCTTGAAAGTGGAAGCCCATTAGCATGGCCCATTAGCAGTAGAGGGACTACACCATCTATTAGTCCCGTATTGCTAATGGACGAAGTGATGAGAGGTTTTCCTCCTCATGTATACATGGAAGGGGCAAGGGTGGGCGCCCCAAGCAAGTTGTGCCGCCCCAAGCCCTAGCCGCCTCTCCCTAGCCGTCGCCTTCTCCTCTCCCGCCGCGCGCGCCCCGGTGCTGGCACACCGGCGCTCGGCGTTCCATCCTCGTACGTGTGGATACCTCAGAGGTGCTGCGCTTGGAGCACCGGGACGAACCGCACGTGCCGCAGGACCAGACGGACGTTCGCAACTTCACGACACTGCTACCTCGACGCGCTTCTCTACACCGAGACGGTTCCGCTGCATCTGCGCGTCTAGTGGTAACGATCTGAAATCTATAACTGCAGTTGTTCCTGTTTTCGGGGTATACGGTTTTGTATTGTGCTAGCGTAGCCTCCCCAAATCCCTACACCCTGGTAGTCTGGTACAGCCAATCAGCGTAACATATCCAAATATTCAGTTCAAAAACCGGCATGTTTCAATTTCTGACAGCGTAGCAGCTGCCGAGTTCAAGCTAGGCAGAAGCCTGAGATCACAATTGCAATGCAAAACGCGGCAACACGAAGGATCATCCATCTAATAGCAACAGCAACGACATGCTACTTATCATGGCACCACACAATTTCCTTGCCGATACAAAGATGGTTAAGACGAGCCGTAACACACCTCAGGGTTGCAGATGAAACACTGCAGACATCCAATCGGTTTTACAATACAAGTACACGGGCTACTTGCCTCAAAACCACCAAATTCGTAAGAGAAGCAGAGGTATGAGCAGGGTACGATCATCGTGCCAAGAAAAAAGACTACCTAACCACAGATAGAGCGGGGGATACACATTACCCAGATTATTCAAGACAAATGGCTTTGACGACACCCTCCTTGTAATTAAAGGAAAAGCAGCTGCATAGACAGTTCTCACTTGGCACTGGCGAGCTGGGTGCGGATGAGCTTGGCGGCAGAGACCATGTTGGTTAGGGCGGGCTTGACCTCGGTGTACTTGCGGGTCTTGACTTGAGACCGCAGTCAGGGTTCACCCAGAGGATGTTGGTGTCGAGCACCGCAAGCATCTTGTTGATGCGGTCGGCAATCTCCTCCGTGGATGGGATCCTGGGGGAGTGGATGTCATAGACACCAGGGCCAATGCCAGCACCGTACTTCACACCCTCACGGAAGACGGAGAGGAGCTTCTCGTCGGACCGTGAGTTCTCAATGGTGATGACATCAGCATCCATGTTGATGATGGAGTGGATGATGTCGTTGAAGTTGGAGTAGCACATGTGGGTGTGGATCTGTCAAGAGAATGAAGTCAGTTGGAATGTCAAAGGGCATGGTACGAAGATATGACACTGCCAGGGTTCCACGGGTCAGTTGAAAAGTTTACCTGGGTGGTGTCCTTGATCTCGCAGTTGGTGATTCTGAAAGAGTGAACAGCCCAGTCCTAGAAAGCGTGCTCAGCCTTGCGGAGTGGGAGACCTTCTCTTAGAGCAGCCTCGTCAATTTGGATGACCTGCAAAGAACAATGACGAGATAATATAAGCAATATGATCAGCCATAACTATGCATAAACCTCTTGATTAAATGAGAAACTGAAAATGTAAAAAGTGCCAACCTGAATACCAGCAGCCTCAAGATCCTCAACCTCCTGTTGAGTTATGATCCAAATTCAGCACATTAAAAAGCCGACTTCTGACGGAGCGTAGCGGAGGCCCGTCGCCGGAGGCTTTGTGGAGTTGATTCTTGCATTAACCTGTTTTGTGATAGTCAAAGTGCTATATATCTTACTAAAGATCAGATGTTTCATGAGAGGACAAAGCATATTGATGTCAAGTATAATTATGTCCGTGATGAGATCGATAAGGGTAAGCTAAAGGTATGCAAGATTAGTACTCATGATAATCCTGCTGATATGTTGACAAAGCCTGTTCCTATTGCTAAGTTTGAGCTTTGCTCAACCTTAGTTGGTATAACTGTATAGCCCAAGAGGCTATTTGGCGCCAGAAGTATTTTGTTTTTCAGTTGATGTGTTCAGGGTGAAGGTATTGATTTATGCTACAAGATGGAATTTGTCTCAAGGTGGAGTTTGTTGAGTTATGATCCAAATTCAACACATTAAAAGGCCGACTTCTGACGGAGCGTAGCGGAGGCCCGTCGCCGTTGGGATTATTCTCCGTTAGGGTTTTCTCTTTGAGATTATTCTCTCATATTCTTGTAAGCTGCCGCCGTTGGCGTTGTAACCGGACTCCCCGACATAGTAAAGTTCTTGCTGGCTGGTGCCCGTGGTTTTTCCCTCTCGCATTGGGAGGGTTTCCACGTTAAATCTCGTGTTCCTTTACTGTTTTGATATTTTACTTTTCATCGATCTGTCGCCGTCGTTTATAACACCTCATTCTTGATTGCAAGAGCAATCTGGTAGCAGGTCTCAAACCTGGAAGGTATGAGCCATAAGTCAGCCTCTAAAAGAGGAAAAGGATGTTCAAAACAGCATAATCATCAAAGTTACTGACCTTGGCTGGTCATTCCTGACAAAGGACCAGTTAAGGATTGTGACTGGACCAGTTAAGGATTTGTGCTCGTGGGAGGGAGTTCGTGTGGAATTTGGCAGGAAAAAATGTTGTTGGTGGGAAAGAAGAAGAAGAATGACCGGATTGGAGAAGGAAGGAAGGAAGGAAGGACAAGTGGCAGCTCACGAGAAGGCGCTGATTCAGCTCGAGCTATCTCCTGATGGCTATCTCCTCCATCTGCCAATCCGTGCCTTATTATCTTGTCCATCCAAGTGTGGCTCGTCAACTGATCGCCCACCTGTTGATGTTAGACTCCCAATTTGATACCAGCTCAGTCGCAGTCAGCTGTTTACTTGTTTAGGCAGGAAATAAAAAATGCTTGCTTTCGTCGGCACCGTTCAGGGACGGGACCATGGATTTCAGGTGTGTACTTCCAATTTGATCTATTCACTCGTGCGGGGGATTTCCACTTTCGAGTGGCTCAGGAGTTGCTTGACACAGGGACCGTATTACAGCGGCACGATCGCCTGAAAGCTCAGCCTCTGTTCTATCTATATGAACCTACTGATCGATCGAGCACAAATCGACAAACAAGATTATATTCATGCATTGGTATGGTAGACGAGACGTAATTGTCTAGTGTAGACTGTAGAGATGGCCGTGTTCTGCTCGGCGATGCTGCATCTATCTGACACGTACTGTCAGTCCACACTCGACCAAGGTTCGGACAAGCTAGCTAGCTAGCTACAATTTCTGACTGCGCTGCGCTTGTTGAGTACGAGCTGAGCCAGGAGACGACCAACCATGGCCAGGGAAGTTGGGCCATACACTGCTAGCTACTAGGTCAGGTGGTTACCAAGGATGCTCGACCTTGAGTAGATCGATCAGATGCCGACATTTATCCAGTCATAGAGATTATTAGTGCTTGTCTGCCAGCCATCAACCTAGGAACAATTCAATCCATTCAGGGAGGCCATGACTGAGAGCACTCGATCTCCATGTGCGTGCACACATACCTGCAATTGCAACAACGGATCGGGCCAGCCGGCCAGTACAATCAATTATGCTCAGTAGTTTCGCTTCGTGCTCGTCAAGATCTCTTGACCTGGGGTGTGGAGTTTGGCAGGTGAATCTGTTTTGTTCTGTTTCTCTTCCTCCTTGCCGGTGACTGCTACCAACTCTTTTTTTTTGAACGGATGGTAAGAGCATTGCCAAATTTTTATTATAAGAGAAAAAGAACAAACAAGAATAGAAAACAACTCCAGCAACTACCTAGATGACGGCATTGTTGTTTCCTTGTTTATTATATATCGGTACAAATCATTTGCTGCTGCGTCACTTGTCCATGTGTACACAAATGTAGTAGCAGATGAAAAGGTAGCTTTCATCAGCAACAGACACCCAAGATGTCAAGATTTTCAGATAATAGAATTTTTTGGCCTCTACGGTTTAGTGTACACAACCTTCAATTATTATATTTTTTCTAGCTTCAATCGCTAGATAAACAGGAGAGTAAAAAACAAAATTAAGCCTGACAAAGTCTATTATTATGCTTCCATCCATGGCTCACAAACAGTTCTAAGGCTACTATCTCCAAAGAAGTGCTGGCCTTCATGAACAGATCCTTTGTCCTCTCCTCACGCTGCAACAGTGACCAAAATCGCAGCCAATACGTTCCCCTGAAAATAACTTGCATAAAGGATGAGTGTTTAATGTTGTCAAAGATAATATCATTTCGACAACGACATATTGCTCAACATAGAGCTGCTACCCCTGTTAGAATAGTAATGACCACTTGAGTATTAAAATTTTGAAGCCAATTCCCTAGCATGTGAGAAATTGATCTAGGTGGGGTCAAACCAGTAGCGATTTGTACAGTCCTCCAAATTATCTTTGCATGTTGGCAATAAAAAACAAATTACAATTGTAATAGCTACACTTTTGACTGCCCTGCCAGTTTTTCCTCAAAAGGTTATTCTTGGTCAGAATGATCCCTTTTGTAGGTACCAAAGAAAATTTTAATTTTTAAGGGAATTTTAAGTTCCAAATCAATTTATGATGGAAGGTGAAATTGTGGTTAATCAATTGAAGATACATAGAGCAAATTGTATATTGTCCGCATTTGGTTAAATACCATCCAAAAGTATCTCTTCCATGAGTCAAACTGAAATTGGAAACTTGCGCTACAAGTCTTAGCCATTCATCAAGTCTCACCCACCAACGCTCTTCTAAAAGAGATGCTCAAAGGCACTGAACTCATAACATTTGCCACCCAAGATGTCAAGATGGAATGCAACTTGAACACTAAGACGATCGAGCAGTGACAACACAGTGTCATGCAAGCAAGAGTGAGAAAAGAAAAAGGCTGAAGTGGATAACACTGCTCTGGCTCTGCTGATCCCTCCTCCTCCTAGGGACTAATGAACCATTCAGATTTCAGACACTTGAGACTGCCATGGACGGGACCTGAAAGCTCCACCACCATCACCACTACCCCCGCTAATTGTTCCGCCTGAATTCGGGCCTGACGACACTGTCGCGGCGTCCGTCACAGGTCAGATAAGCGAGTGAGCTGCAAGAAGATGCTGCTTCTGAAGGGGATGCAGACAACAGCAAGCGGTAGCGGCGCCAGGGCCCATCCAGAGGACAAGCGGCCGTGACCGGTGACCATCCATAGCTTGGCTTGCAGCTTGGTCTGTACCCAGGAGTTCAGGGACAATCGACGGTGACCAGCTCAGGTTCTCAGCTGAGGTTATCACAAAATTCACTGTCATCCCGTCGACAGGTTTTCGAACTGCATGCAGGCCGTGTTGTTGTTGTTTCTTAATTCCTAGGGATCTTCATGGATTGGACTCCATTTGAGCTTTTCCTAGCTGTTGGGTGGGTGCAGGGCGGAGCCAGGATTTGAGGTCAGGGGGCCAGGGGGCAATGAACAAAGCAAAATATAATCGATAGCCACACCATTTTGTTTTAGTCATATATAGGGGCGTTTGGATACAAGGACTAAAGTTTAGTAGGTGTCACATCAAATCTTCGAATGCTAATTAGGAGGACTAAATATGAGCTAATAGTAAAACTAATTACACAAATGGAGGTTAATTTGCGAGATGAATTTATTAAGCCTAATTACGTTCATTGTAACAAATGTTTACTTCACCATATTGTCAAATCAAAGTCTTATTATGCTAAAAAGATTTGTCTCGCATTTAGCCTCCATCTGTGCAATTGGTTTTATAATTAACTTATGTTTAATACTCTTAATTATTGATCAAACATTCGATGTGGTGGGACTGAAATTTAGCCCCTAGGAACAAAACGGGCCATAATAGCAGCATGTTTTACAAGTCTCAACTAAAAGAAAAGGTTACATATCTATCAACTTAAATTTAGCTATATGGCTAGCAACAAGATCATAGACTGTGATAATATCACCGATACTAATTAATGCAGCCAATTCTTTCTCAATATAAATTACTAAACAATCTCGTAGAAATACTTCTCAATATAAATTACCAAATAAAACAGCATAAATGCATACATTAACTATATAATATAGAGGAATTAACTACATAATGTAGGAGAATTAGTAGGACACTGGGGGCTGCCCCCCCCCCCCCCCCCCCCCCCCCCCCGCCACTGGGTGGGTGTCTCTCCTGAACATTGCTGCTTCAGAATCAACGCTTGTTCAGATCCAGTCATGTAAAAGTATCGTCAGAGATCGATTTATCAAATCCCGTAGGTTTGTGATCAGCCCCAAGAACTTTTCTCTCGGGGAAGGTGACAACCCCATGGATCTGATCTCTCTGTGTGAACGTATCAACTAAAATCCCCGTGTCAAGTACAATTAATTATGCCTGCCGGCACTAATGTAATACTAGCAGAGTCTGCAGAAAGCTCTGAACTCTGATTAGACTAAGCTGCATGCAAAGACTCTTCACGCATGCTTGCCTCAACCTCAACCACTGGCCGTGATCTAGCTGTGAGGTCAGGAAGGTGACGAAGAGACCGATGACCAAGTGATCTTTGCTTCTCCACGCATGCATCAACTCCAACTACAACTAGGTTTAGCTGGACACTGGCCAGTGATCTTGCTAGCTCGGTCATATCTGCAGAATGAATGTTCTTGCTTGGTTTGCAGTGCAGGCAATGGTAACATGTATTGATCGACTTTTCTGGGCAAGTTGAGGTTGGGGAGTTGGTTTGTAGATGCACTTGCAAGTTAAGTACTCTCACTAATCATGGATCAAGTGATTTGCCACTAACATAACATGGTGCCATTAAACTAGTAAGTAGACTTGGTGTGCCTTTTGACTTCAGTTCACAGGGTCGATCAAGGAACGACTCTGATTCGAGTACCAACTATCAAGAGCCAAGCTCAAAAGAAAACATGCACTGCAGCTGCTGCAAAGGTTCAGAGAAACTAATTAAGCATCTCTATCAAGAGCTGTCCCTTCCCTCCATATGATCGAGCCGGAACGTCTGATCTGGTGCAGCTTCTTCTGCAGGCGACGGATGCTCGGAGGCAGCTACGTTGGAGGCCAAGCGGATCCGCCGGAGCTCGCCATGCATGCCCAGCCGGTGCGAGCTCCGTCGCGCGGTCAGGTCTCAGGTGTAGCCGCGACCGGCAGAAGCAAATGGGCATGGATCTTTCTGTGAGAGGGGAATTGTTGGGTCATACGGGTGGGGCTACGCTCCGCCGCCGCCGGCGGACGGACGGGAGGACGACGCGGTCTAAACAAGGGGGCTAAATGAAAATATCAGGGGTATTTTCTAAATAATACGATCGCGATCAATAATCGTGATCCAAAATAGGGGGTTAAATGTAAATATTCGGGGGTATTTTGCAAATAATCGGATCCCGATTCAATCCAGGGTGGTTTCTAGAAAAATTCCATATCGCGATTTGGAATCCTCCGCCGCGGCTCGCCGGAGCGCCGGGCATCCCTTCCCTTCCCTTGTGTTCGTGTGCGCGTTCTTCCTCTCAGCAGTAGCCCAAGCTTTCGCGGAGCAACAGCTATCCCGAGCCCAGGGGACGATCGGTGTCCGGTCTATCTGACAGGCAGGGCCGGCTCTAGGGGGTGGGCAGCCGGTGCGACGGCCTGGGGCCCATGGAGTCGGGAGGCCCATCATAGTATATGTGCTTAATAGTTAATACATGTAAACCTTGGCAAATAAGCCCACTAGCAAATCAACAAATCTGCCTATGAATCGTACAGGAGAGGAAACGATAGCCCATGCACATACATACATACAGCCAGGAGAGGAAACGAGTAAACGACGTTTAGTTTCCTAATCCCTGATCCCTACGACCGGTAGACCGCCGCCAGTAGCGACGTTTGACGTTTCATCTTCGCTGTTCGCTCATAGCTTCTCACTCGGCGACGGCGATCGGCGAGACGGAGACGGCGAGACGGCGAGCCAGCGACCGGCAACGGCGAGGACGACGGTCGACGGACACGGACGCACACGCGACAACCGATCACAGGATTCACTGTAAGTCAGTAAGCGCCACACCAACAGTCCTTTTTTCTCTTCTTATTTTCCCAACAACCATAGGTTCTGATTCAATGTATTTATTTGTATAGATTAGATGTTGCCTAAGAAGCATTTATCGGGTGCTCATAAAAGAAAGAAAAGAAAACAAGAAGATCAGCTCATAGAATCACATAGAGGTGCTCTACACAGATTTTTTCCAGTTTCTAGTAATACTGAAGCCAGCCAAGATCAGGGGCAGGAACATGTTGATGTTGTAGAAGTAACCAACGAAGGTGCTACAGAAGAGCAAAATTTAGGTGCTGAAGTTGATGTCAATGATCAGGCTCCAGGAAGTGACACTAGGAAGTTACTATAATGTTGATACTAGGAAGTTAGATCAATGGGCCCTTATCTTCTAGCTTGCCCAAGGGCCTTTGAAATTCTAGAGCCGGCCCTGCTGACAGGAAACGTCGCTTGCCGCGCGCGGCTCGCCTGGTGGCGGCGCCGCACTCCGGCGGCCGTTCCTCGCTTCCAAGCGCCTGCGTGAAATCGACGGCGGCGTGACTCACTGACCACGCCCCGGTGGACCGTGGACGCGGTGGTAGTCCGCCACCTCCTGCAGACTGCAGTTTCAACTTCCATCACAAGTTCAGAACAAAGGAAAGTTCAGAGTTTCAGACTCGACAAGAATTCAGAGTTAGGTCCAAATATTTGAGCATGTAATAATCGAATAAGGCAAGGAGAGTTTGAAGATTGCCACAGATCCTGCAGGTTTTGAGAAGCAATTGTCAGCTCCTACTCACCTTGGGTTGGGACGCATGCATACAGTATGTTGCTGCTGCAACTGCACCATGTCCTAGTGTAGTAGTGTGTTGCTGCCGGATGGATGCTCATGACTTGAGTCATGAGTTGTTGAGGTTGAGGCATGACAGAACCTGGAAGCTTTACCACTGTCCACTAATTGCCTTGTACTACTACACGGTCATCATGATCAAACCCACTAACCCTGAATCTGCCTATGCAATTGGGCCGGTGGCTGCACAGTAAATGCCTGACTGACTGAATTTGTTTCGACAATTAATTTCAGGTGGCAGTATGAATCACCCTGCAGCTTCTCAACTCGATCCAGCGACGGTCTTTAGTACCTCGCCGGAGCAGGAACGACGACGGTGTGACTGACGAGGTCTCCCTTCCTTCCTCTCAGAAGCATCCCAAGCTTTCACGGAACAACAGGTTTCCCGAGCCCAGGGGACGGTCGGTGTCCGAGGAAACGTCGCTTGCCGCACTCCGGGCGTTCCTCGCTACCAAAAGCACCAGTGGTAGGCACGGTTGTTGTCCGTCAGACTGCAGTTTCAGCCTTTCAAGCAGCCGCCTCCATCGCAAGTTCAGAACAAGGCAAGTTCAGATTAACTGACAGTTCAATTCAAAATTAGCTCCAAATATTTGAGCATGTAACCTTAAAAGAGAAAATTCTATATTTCACCCTTCAACTATCATGTTCGTCTGATTTTCACCATCGAACTACAAAACTAGATGACTTACACCCCGCAACTGCCCAAACCGGATAAGTTATTACACCCCTTAGCCAATACCACCTCGGTTTTGATTCTACATGTCACTAGATTTTGCCACATCAGTTACAGTGGGCCTGACCACGTCAGCCTTATCCTCTCCATCTCCTCCTTCTCCATGTGCTCTCGCCCACAGCAAGCAAGGCTTCCGCACGGCGCCAGACCGCCGCCCGCCGGTGGTGCATGGACAGGTGGTGGGGGGGACGACGACGACGACTGCGGTAGCCATGAACGTGGCGTGGGGTAAAGTTGGTGCCGGAAGGCAAGGGCCCCCAGATCCACTGCACGGACATGCCTGCTCCGCCTCGCCCCAGGGAAAATGGCATGACTCAGTCACGCCATTGCATGTGGCGTGACTGACGAGTACCACATCAGCATAGGTGCCAGTGTGTATATTTAGTCACGCCATCCCATATGACGTGATTGTAGTATTTGTCGTGCCAAATCGTTTGGCGCCAACCAAAAAGAACTGGTTCTTAAAATTTTAGTTTGAAAGGAATTATTTATAAAATATTAGTTATAAAAGGGTTAAAATAAAAAAAATCCTATGTGCTGCCATCTGTCCGTCGGAGTTTGCGCCGACCATGCAGCTAGCTTAACTAGCGAGGTGGCCCGTGCAATTTGCACTGGTGGCTAGTATTTTTTTAATATTCTATGTCCTTTCAATATATTTTATTCTTATCTTTTATTGTTTTACTTTTTATGGATATTTTCCCCTTGTCTTAGTACATGGTTTTTTTAATTACCATGATCTATAGATGATATTGTTCTGAGGTTTAAGATACAGGTAACATGCAATCTAAATAGAAGAAAGCCACCTAAAACGTTGTTTTTTGGCCTGGTTTGCTCCTTCTTCCTCCACTCGTGGCCTAATGGTACAATTTGTTTGTAGCCAGATTGGCCCATTTGGCTATTCCCCACCCCCAACTCGATCTTCTCTCTTCCGAGCTTCTAATCAAACCTTATCGTGGCGGGGTGGCCGATGGCATGCGGTGGCCGGCAGTGAATGGAAGACTTATGTTGCTGTGGCAGAACCACCCTAAATTATGTCAGCTCAAGTGCATTGTCCCTTAGCTAATGCAAGCAGTACAACACACTCGCACTTCAACTGACATAACCGTGTAGTTGCTGTCGGGTATCTCCCGATTACACCACTGATCACATTGTCGAAACCAATACAAGGCAAGTCTCACTCGAACATGAGCACAGATGATTAACGAGTCACAAATTCTTACAACACATGTACTCATGGATTTAATTTACAAACAAGTCAACTTATTAAGTTATTACAACACAGAGTTCGAAGTGCAGCGGAAATTTAAAAACAACACGAGTCTAACGATGATACATAAATATCGCAAAGGTAGCCCAACCAGCGATATTACTACCTCGGCTCCACACCCGTAGGAGCCGGAATGAACTCCAAATGGTAACCATCCGGAACACCAAAAGGAAAAGCTTCTGCAACCTGCTCGGCTACCCTAGCTTCATCATCATCATCTGAAAAATAATCCACAAGCAAGGTTGAGTAATCTAATACTCAGCAAGACTTACCCGACTCTAGGATATCCTTAGAAAAAGACTCCTAGTATGCAAAGCTTTTGGCTGGGTTTTTGTTTTGCCAAAAAGAAGCAACTAAAAGTAGATCCTTACTTTCAAGTTTTAGCATCCAAATTATTGTTGAGCTAATTATTTCTAGATAAGCATTTGTAAAAACTTTTCAAAAAGAGCAAGCACTTGATTAAATCAATACAGCATGTATATATATCATCATCATATTCACTTTCTTAACTAGCGATGCAGCTCAGTGATCAAGGGCTCAATACCGTGAGTACGGCGAATCGATCCGATTTTATACCTTGCAAGGTTAACCTACCCACACGGCATAAGCGTACCCCATCGAGTCGCTCATGCCAGCCGTTCCTTTATCCAACACTAAATACTTGACCTACCCTGCGACCCTCAAGTAGCAGTCCTCACCGATACCAACGACGGGTCAGCCATGAGTTATTTCTCTAACCGGTACATGAATAGGAAGTCAGGCGTAGTTCAATATACCAGTGCGAGCTAAAGTACATAAGTTACCAGTTTCAACTATCTCTTACTCCCAGCATGTGAGGTAGTACAATTCAAACTTGATCCCAGAGCTAACAACGAACGGGCCTTAATTGACACAGGCAGAGCTACACATTCACATTCTTTTTCCTACCAAAACTCTCCGCCCGGTCTAAATCATTTTCCAAGTATCTGATATACACAACTCTTTTTCTGATCAAGGTAACCATCCTACCTCTCGCGAGTGACAGGCAATCACTCGACTTCTACCGTTTAGCAGGCCTAGCAATTCTATCGACCTACACATACTAGTATATCTCTAGGTTTCCTATGGATTATGCAACTAAGATTTCATTCAACTCCTATGAAAACTTAAATGCATATAAAGAAACTTTGAAAGTAAATAATTGAATTGTAGGCTGATTCAAAGGTTGCATGCTCCAGTGCTTGCCTTCACTGGCCTTGGGCCCTTCCGAGTCTTGGCTCGGGTCTTGCTCAATATCAGCAACAACAATATTAGCCTCAACCTGTTGTTGACGCTGTTCAATGACACCCTTTTAGTGCCATCTAGGTTATATTTTTGGACTAATCTTGATACTAACCCCGCCACTTGGCACTGAAATAACCCCGTTTCCGCTTGTGCACATATTTCTGGAGCATTTTGGTTTACGCAGGTTAATTGGCTATTTTGGAGTGAATATGGGCTGAATCTGAGAACTAGCAACAACATGACAAGATGAAGGCCAAAAGCCCTAATGAAGCCCAAAGGAACCGAAGCATGTTCATGCTCTACTCCAACGGGCCACTTCTAACAAGGCTCAATTGAAGATAAAGCCAAAGTACTTCGAGATCAAGACAAATCCAGTGTAGACTCGGAAGACCCATCAAGACCCATCCATATCCCAGAGCAACCGACGTCCCAAGCCCACAAGTCTTGGAATATCCACTACTAAACATCAAAAGAGCTTGCACGCGAAAGATGGGCCCGAGGGGAGCCAAAAACGGCCTGTGCCGCGCGGCCTAGGGCCCCCTGGCCGCGCCGCATGAGGCGTTTTTGAGCCCTCTCGGCCACCCCTTCGAGCTAGGGTTTCCTCAGCATATAAATATCTCGTCTTCCAGAGGAGGGCATGATCCATTCACCAGAAGTCGACGAAAAGAGGAAGACACACCGAAGGGAGCCGCCGGCCGCCGCTAGTCCTCGACGTTGCCTAGGAGATGGCTTAGGCCATGCCCTAGCCGCCATGGTTGGCCCTGCGTGGTGAAGCCATGGTGCAGTTCCGGAGCCATGCCTTGGATCTATCAAGGCATTTGTACATTCAACATTCGATGGTGATATCAATCTAATCTTGTCTCTACTTTTATCTACTTCGATGTATGCCTTCTTTCATCCATATGTGAGACGTTCATATGTTCTTAGTAGGAATAGATCTAATCGCGGTGATTAGTCTATGTCTTGCGGATCATCGTTGTAGTGCACGGGAAGTCGGCACCGATTATCCTTGCTTGGTGACAGCTTGCGGGAGGGAAAAGGTCGAACGAACGTGTAATGTTGAGTAGGATCAACGGCGAGTATCGTGGGATGTCTTTGCAGCAGCTATCAAGAGGAGGAGCTCGAGAGAAGAGCGTTTGGTGGTTGTTTGGGGGGTAAAGCTAGGGAAACCTAGGCGTTGCATCAATGCACCTTGCAGGGGCGCTCATGGGAAAGTTCTTAGAGATTACTCTTTATCATATCTAGATCTTAGATTGGTTTCACACCTTGCCTGGAGTTACAACTAGAAGACGTATGCTTAGGCTACCTTTGGTCGTGTTACCTTGCGTCGACTGAAGGTAGCGTGATCATCCATTATCCATACATACTCAAGTTTAACCCTCTCATGTGCAATCTATGCTTAACGTTAGGATTAGATCCGTTTAGCTAGATGGAAAACCCTAGGTAGTTCACTGTCGATCCACGGATTGATAAACCTTGGGGGAATACTCTAAGGGAAGAGCTACAATGATCCGTGCGCTTGCGGTGGATCTTGGCGCGCGTTCGGCGCGCCAACAAGCTTTTCTGGCGCCGTTGCCGGGGATCGGCAACACGAACCCTAGGGAGATCTATCTAACTTTTGGACTAATCCTAATTTTATTATTGCATATACCCTGCATTTTTGTTTGTGTCCATGAATGCAGGTAAAATCTTAGACACAAGGCGATCGAGAAGCTCTCAAACATTCGGGCCTCGACAAGTTCAATGTCATTTCAACACGATCATGAAGACGACAGGATTAAACTCTTTGGTAGTAGGTGCTAACTTTGTTAGTGGCCCAGCATCCACCATTGAGTAGACACTCTATGCAAGAAAAAGATGAATGAGGTATGCCGTTGTGTCATTTAGTTTTTAAGACTAATATTTTTCGAAGATTTGTTTGTTCAAGCACTAGTAATTGGAAGACACCATGTCAAGCAAAGAGAAAGAGTGAGGAGAGCTCTTTACATTGAAAAATATGATTTGGAAGAGATCTACATTGATGGAGAAGATTAGAGGATCAAGGGAGACTTATGCATGAAGTAAATTGATAATCATCCTCAAGATCAATTCAATCTCGGAATTATTCGCGTCGTCCAGGACAGGGCTGCCTTTCGGTGCAGATTCGGAAACCTAAATGGCCTCCAATGAAAAAAGTTTGATTACCAAAGTTGTAGCCATCGTCGATGGCTTCGATTTGGACCTATGGAAGGCATGATTTGGAATTTTGAGCTAGGAGATATGGCCCCCGAAATACATGCTGCGCAGAGAGTTCAAAATTAGACAGATTATCATACTATGCATTTTCAGGGATCTTAACTTCGTTTTCAGGCCAAGTCATCAACAGAAAAGTTGGAGAAAATTTCGTGCTACACAATTTAGGCTCTGAGTTTGCCCTATTTGAAGTCCAGACGTGGGAGATATGACATCAGGAAGGAAGGACTTCGAATCTGAAAATTCTGGGCGAGTTGGATCTTAAGGAAATCAAGTTTGCTTAACTCCCATACAAGATCTCGTGCAAGGAAGGATGAGGAGCGCCCCAAGGCTTCCCCTATGACTCTCTAAGCACTAGGACACCATTAGTCTCCTCTAGCAAAGACACTCAAGAACCTCCTATGGCGATTGAGTGACAAGACCAAGAAAGAAGATCGTTCGGATCGTCTATACGAAGTGTCAGCACCTCCTCTCATCTCATCACTTTGGTTTGATCAAAAATCATGGATGAAACACACCAATGCCACCGCGGAGTCGCTGGTGTACCAATGGTGTTGACCTTGAAGCCAAAGGATGCGCGACATGATGCCCTAAAGACGACAAGATCAAGACATCAACATCTCCGGATCGATACATGAGAAGATACAAATGTCATCAGGTTTTTGCATGACCTCAGAAGCAAACAGTAGGATATATATAGATTTTAAGAACCACCATGAAGTTTATGTTTCAACGGATCAAGCGGCAAGGCAATCGGAGGTTCCTACGAGTGGTAATGGCCAAATCATCCAACGTCGCACGTCCTGAAATCAGCTCGGGACAGCACGCAGCGCCGGAATAGAATGAGCATAACTCCCTCATTTGAACTCCGATTTTGATGAATGACCACCCATTGGAAAGGTAATTTCATGAGCTCTTCAATAAAATATATTTCAGTATATGTTCTGTTCTGTATGCAGGGGTAAAACCATGAACAAGAGATAGCAGCAAGACGATGACAACAAGAAAGAGGAGATGGAGATGATGATCATAAAGAGAAGATGGGGCAATGGTTCCATGATGCGTACATGATCAAATTCAGAAGCTTAGAACAAGAACAAATCCCCTGGAGCATTGATGAATGAAGACACAAGCGGACAACCTTGGAAATATGAAGATGTTGCAAGCGAACCACGACGAATCATACAAGGCGACATCAAGCTGCATGGATTACTTCGGATTCTCGCACGAAGGACCATGGCTTCACGACAATGAAAGGTACGTGAGAAAGTCAAGCTCTATGACTTTAAATGAAGCGCTTTGCGGGAGGCAACCCGTTGTTTCTATCTATATATATATATATATATATATATATATATATATATATATATATATAATACTACTCTATTTCCTACCCTGGGTACGGAATATTATTTCGCACCCGAGTCCAGCCGACGAGCTTGGGTCGCGTCGCGACTCCCCACGTCCCGAGCCCCACGCCCGCACCTCATTCCCCAGTTTTTTTTCGTTTTTTTCCCCCACGATTTCACCTGGCTTCCGAACGTGGCCCCCTCAACCTCCCCCGTCGGTTCCTACCTCCGCCCGCCCCCGTCACCGCCGGCCTCATGTCACCGCCGCTCCCCGCGATTCCACGCCACCGCCTCCAGTTTCTGGCAGCGCCGCCCCTCCAGTTCCTCGCCCCGCCGCCCCTCCCCTACTCCGTATTCGCCATCCCTGCTGGAGAGTTGCCTGTGCGAGCTCGATCGGTGGATCCAGCGCCGTCTCTGCATCTTGCATCGTCTCTTGGCTTCGGTGCCGAGCCCACATTCGCCGCCTGCGCCGCCGGTAACCAGCGCCGCCACGAGCTTCACCCGTGCTGCCTTGTGTAGCAGGCCTATCCCGTGGTGGACACTGGCTGGAGAAGGGAGCTCGAACGCCGCCGTCCATTCTTCGCCCGAACTCAGGTGCTCCCAGCTGATTCGAGCCTGACCGCCGCCGATTCGTGGCCATACGAGGTTCTCCCCTACTCGACCGCGGCTACCACTGCGTGAGCTACTCCCCTGCTCAAGTCCATCTCCGATCCAAGCTCGCTTCCGGGGTCTCCGTCGCCCATTGTCCCTCCGTCGCAAGGTCGTCAGGCTGGAATGTCCTGCAGGAACTCCTTCTGGCGGCAACTTGTCCCCTCCCTCGAGCGGATCTTGCGCATGGCGGAGCTCCCTCACGCAGGTTCACGGCTGGTTCACGCGCAGATCCGGTGAGTGCTGATGTGGCAGGTTCCTGCTGCGATCCCCTCATTAGGTGACTTTTCATCAGAGACAGTGGTGAGATCACTGAACTGCTCAGTCCCCTTCCCCGTTTCCTCGCGGTCACAGCTCGATCTTTCATTGGACTGCATACATGTGCGTGGTTCAGCGTTGATTTATCGATTGGTCAGAACCATACTCTACATTATCGATTTGTGTAGGTCCCTTGAGATTCTGCACCATGAATTGGTGCCAACGTTTGTGTTGTGCTCCAGATGATTCATGTTTCTATAGCCTGTAAATGTCAATTGAGCTGTACAGAGTATTTGGTTTGAACTTCTATTTTCTTGGTCTGAATTAATTGAGTGAAAGTAGATGTTCTATTATTCTGCTAGTGATCAAATACAACCTAAATGTTTACTTATGTTTTCTTAAACCTGTCTACACCCTCGCTAGTACAATTTTGCAGTGCTCCCATGAATTCTGCCAGTGATGTAGAAATTTTATTTGTTCGATATTAGTGTAGAAGAAACAGATAGGTCTTGCCTTGCCTTGTTTGTTTTTTAATCTTGCATGTGAATCTTGGGTTCATGGATGCTCTTGCCATTCTTTGATCTTGCGAATGATTTATTAAATACTCATCTCATTTTCTTATTTTAATGCCTGCAGACTCGAGGCCTTACAGCCGAACTCGTCCTCTATCAGAGTAATTCTCTTGATTTTGTTTTGTGACAGAATGGTTTAACCTCCTCAATTGAAAAAACAAATTGTTCCCTTTCCTAGAGGCCCCAACGTCTTGCGCTTCATGTACTCGTTTTCTGCTTCAGATAATTTTTTTGTTATGCTGGACAGGAATTGTGGGGATTGGTGGCTCTGGACAGCATCTCTTTCTCCGTCTCTTCCCTCGTCATGCCTACTCCACATCGCCACCGTAGCATCCGGGAGATCACAGATCAGGTCATGCTGTCCCCACTGATGACGCTATCCACAGATTATAGTTAGTTTAATCTATCCATTATTCTTTGCATGAAATTCTCACTCCGTTTGTTGCCGCCTGATTTCCCTTGCATAGCCACAGTGATTAATAGATTTCATATTCTAATTTTGGTGTCCTAAATTCCCTTCTCTGATAATCCCAGTGATTAGTTGATTCTTACTTTTATTCAGAAAGTTCAGTTGCATAATTGATAAAAAATTGTATGATTATAGAAGACAATTAAAACTTGTGATGGTTTTTGTTAATTAAAAATGACCTTGTTTCTTTCCATGGTGATAGAAATGTGATGTTTCCAGCATGTAGAAGACTGGATTGTTTTCTTGTTATCTGTCATGAACAATTTAGCTTTGCTGTTATTTTCTTACAAAGCCCACTTATATTTAAAAAAGGATGTTTTCTTTTGCAGTGAGCTCTGTGTCAGTTGAACCCAAAATTATCCACTTGTAATTATCTATTAGTTTTGTTTCCCACTATATTTTATTTTCACTTGGTTTGCCATGGCCTCAAGCTAGAAATTTCATTTGTTTCATTTTTCAGTATGCCCCTGTGTTTCTTTCCTTTCCTGAAATTCTGCAGCATCACTTTGGCATAATATGTGGTATCAATAATTTGTGTGATTCCTGCAAATATATATCTGCTAAGATTTCTTTCATGTTAAACTACTATTTTGATTCTTCAGATCATCCATTACTAGCTTTCCAAATCACATCAGTCATAATTTGCATTGACGAGTGTCAATATGCTTGTACTAGAATAATAGTGATAATTTATTTCTTCCAGTCACTGTGATGAACGATCGTTCACTAGAGAGGCTGACCAAAATGACCTATATTTTAGAAAGACCAATATTTCTATCTGAGCATCTAGGTGATTTTGGCTGTTATCATGCACATCACGAGCATGAACCCTGGTTACGGGTAGTTACTAATTATCCAACTAGTTAATCGTGTAAAGGATAAACAGTGCTGATGGAAATGGCACCGAGGGCCATTGTTTATGAACAATTTTCAGATTCCATATCCCCTGTTCTTACATATTCGAATTACTATTGCACTACTTTAGCGGTGAAATGTGTTGGATTAAATGTTTTTTATCAGATCTTCATTGATATTTTTTTCTAAATGTTAACTTCAGTGCGGTTATATGGCCTCTTTAGCTGATGTCAATGAATCATTGAAACTTGATCTATAGTCTCTTCTTGGCTATTCTCATTTGGTTTACATATTTGTAACTGCATGCGTCAATTAAAGTAATGGCAACCAATATCGACTGTATCATTTGGGTGTTAGGTCTGTACACATTCAATATTTTATTTTCCTGGTTCCATTGCAGGCTACAAATGCTATTGGGTAACAGGGTAAGAGGTAAAAAGCCAGCTGAAAGAACGACTACAAGGGACAAGATTGTTCTTGAAACAGATAGATTTATCATTCAATTTGTATTCCTTGATTGCGTGGCGTTAGTCTCAAGTATTTCAGTGCCACTACCTGTGAACAATGGTTTCTGTATTAACAGAGATGAATGTGATGCGGGCACCTAGATTGTAGTCTTCATGATCTTACACTATTTGCCTATGGTTTTGCTACTCCTTTCTCAAACGTCAACTTTGAAGCATTTAAATAAGCACTAGTTTCTCTTTAATCGATGTCCCCATGCCGGCACAGATAAATTCCTTTTAATCCGTGTACGTACTATCGTTGTCATCAAACGTCAAAAAATCTACTCCATTTTCTAGAAAAATTCTCCATTAGGAAGATGCATGAGTGGAAGATCTTTGATTGCAAGTAGTCAAATACCAATGTGTCTCAGATTATAAAACACAAAACAAAGCAGATCAAGCTTATGTCACGTAAACCTTCTGCATGTGTGACCGAGCTTATCCCACGATTTCTCCAGAAAAAGCAATAAGCAACATCCAGTCAAACGTGGGTTTCGGTTGGACAGAGCCAGGGCGTCAAAAAAAAAAAACTGGGTGGACCGTGGGGTGATTTTCTGTCGGCCTCAGCGCGGGGTGGCAGGGTGGGCTGGCTCGGGTACTGAATAATAGCGTAGGCCTATATATATATATATATATACCTATGGGCTATTCTGTACCCAGGGCGTTGAATAGTATTTAACGCACCGGCGGAGCACCGCCCACTGCCGGCGAACTATTTAATCGTCCGCGAGGGTAAAAGGTTAAAAAAACCGTAAACATCCACAAGAAGCAACGACAGCAAGCATTTATTGCTTTGCTTTCCATACGCCTCCTTAATTGGCGGGATTAATTATCTATTACCTTTAATACTCTCCTCGTCCCCATCCTCCTCTCCCTCTCAAACACCGAGCGATAGTGCAGCTCATGGCTTCGTCCCTCGCTGTCACACCCATCAACGATGGCTCGGCTGGGGATGGCGACGCGGCTCCGGTGATCCGGACCCGGCAATGCGCGATGAGTCGTCGGCGGCGTGGCAGGCTCTCGTCCGGCGACCCAGCGGAGGCGGCGGCGAGCATGACGGCGATGACGACGACCTCAGTTGCGCCCCACGACTGATCCGCCAGGACCTTTGTTCCTGTGTTCCAGATCATGCTCTGGCAAGTATTATGCGCATATATCCTTTTTCTGATTATTGCAACTAAAATTGATCTCGTATTGCAGATCCGGTGCCCGGTGGTCACAGGAGCTCTTGATCCCCATAGGAATAATTCGTTGCTTGGAGCTCCGCTCATGTGCAGATGTGGGAGATTATCCTTTTGTCAGTAATGCTTATTAATCCAATTACCAGTTACAGTTGCCATTGATTTGTTTTTCTCGAACTAGTCTTCTGTCGCCCGAACATATGTTACTGATTTTTCGTCAACTGATTTTTTGACAGGGACAATCTGGTTGACGGAAGCCGATTAATGTGCATTGGCCATGACTCACTATGTACAACAAGTTATGTTAAAATTTTAGAATTACAAATAACGGATATTACACCTTGTTAGGTGACACAGTTGTAGTTTAAAAGATTATTACGGTCATGTTGTTAACAAAATACTTCCTCAAATTCTACAATTACTTCTTTCCTATTATTGTGGATATTATTACTTCTTTGTGTCAAAATTACTTCTCGTGATTCATGCGTGGCTATGTCTTTATATTGAAACAGAAATGCACGCGTACTTTTTTTCAATAGTAGAGGAGTAATTTTTCAAGGTTTTAAACGGTGTTATTGCAACTGATGGAGTAACTGCTCCTTGTTTCTGTGACAAATTACTCCCAAGTGCGGGAGAAACAAATCTCATAGAAAATTACGCAAGTATATGATATGTGTTACTGTTTGATGGACTGCAAGAATATTTTTTTGCTGTATCACGTTTAAAGTAAAGATGGAAATTCAGAGTAGTACTACTGTGGTACTAACTATTACTCAGAAATTAGAAAATTAAAATAGATACACAGGAAGATCATTTCTACTGTATGGGAAAATACGTCTCTAGTTTTAATCTACTGTATGGGAAGATCATTTCTACTTGTATTTGGAAAATTACAACTAAAAAATTAGGCAAATTGGCAAAATTACTTTTTGGTAGGAAAATAATTACTCATTCGTAGGAAAATTACTGCCCGCCATATACTTTTGAAATAAACTGAAATGATTTCTAGAACTATAGCAGCAGCGAAATAATGTAACCAAATGGCAACTACTTGGCACATACACATATACAAAAGCAAAAACATTTGTGTGTATGTGCAGCCGACCTGCAGAAGCAACTCCTATGGGACCAATCGTCCATGGCGCCAAAACATAAGCAGGATAATTTTTACTACTTTGTGTGAAAACCGGCGCACGTAATCCATCATGTTGCACTCCATGTATTTACTGCTCGAGGAAACAATTTTGGTCAGATTGATTCTGAACCAGAAACGCGTTAACGCTGGCAGGGCGAAAAGTTGACACGTAGCAAATCGCTTGTCAATCAGACAACACGCGGCAGATACAAGCCACTACAACCCACCGCACTAGAATCATTACGTGATTGATGGCCAATAAACAAACGCACAATTAAAATAGACGCGTGATGCAACCGACCAATAATTATTACGCTCTAGCGATTTTTACTTCCCGTACAAACAGCACCGTAAACCAGAGGCTCGCCGGAGACCCGCCGGGGCGTTGAATAATATTCAACGCCCAGGGCGCTGAATAGCCCAGTCCTATATATATATATATATATATAAAGATGATCGTCTACATTGTGATAATTAAACGAAAACATCAAGTAACATTGTACCATTGCTCTAATAAACACCACAACATCATGTTGTATGATCTAAAAGTATTGAGAGAGCGCTTTGTTAACTTGATCATGGAAAACTTGTAGACCCTTTTTGTGTGCCTTTTAGTGTTTAGAGTCTTTTTCTTTGTGTCTTTTTAGAGAGATGTATAAAGTTTAGTACAACCCTTTTGATTCTAAACTTGTGGCTAGTTAACTTAGGCTAACTTTTGCTTTGTTTTAGACCACCACCATATCATGTCGTTCATTTTGTTAACCACCTCATGTTCATGTTGTTCTCGACCTTGCATTGCATTGCATATTTTGTTCAGTTCTAACCTTTGTCAACCTTTACCTAAGCCATCCCATAAACAATCCCACCTAAAATCGAAACCAACGAGGGTAGGATTGACTTGTGTTGATTAATCGATCGAGTCCCTTCTATGCCTTGTTTTAACTAAAATCTTTGACTAGCCTTCCTACACCTTAGGAAACATATTATACCTTTAGTCATCCCTCACAAACCATAGGTTTTGTTTTCCATCCAAAAATCTAACCTTTTAATTTTCTTTTTGTTTCAAAACCACCTTAGATAGAATTTCTATACCCGACTTCTCTCTTCAAAATTTTTGTTTTAAGCCAAAAATATAGGATACCCATAGAACCTTTCCCTAAGCCTTGTTTTCGCTAACTCTTTGCATTTTGCATGTTGCATTCATCTCATTGTTCCATCACGCATTTGTTAGCTTGGCTTCTCCACAAAACTTTATGATGAATGCTTATTATCCTTGTTAATGCTTCAATTGGGCGTTTTCCTTTGCAAATTTGTGTAAGCATGGTGTTTAGACAAATTTGCAGATCATCATCATATTGTTTTATAAGCCATGTTAATATTCATATTGCATTGGTTGATTTAAAAACTTAGCAATGCGCTCTATTTTTCTAATGCTTTAAAGAATTGTTGGCCTTGCGATGAGCGTGGTGTTTTGACCTTGGCTAATGAAACTTTATGGTTATGGAAGAACTGAGCAACCTAGTTGTAAACATGGTGTTTAGAACTTGCTGTAAACATTGTCTTTGTTTTTATCTCTTCCTATCATTTGCATGCTCACTTGCACACACGTACACTCACTAGGATTGACTTTTACTAAGCTAGCTATGCCACAAGTTTAGGTCTTAGGGAAGTCAATGGTTTGTTGGCATTTGTATAGTGGTGAGTACTCCCGACCGTCACCTCGGGGGTAGTGTATGCGCTTGAATCATTTTGCAGGCATGATGAAACACTCCAGATAGTTTGTAATGAAACCAAAATCATAGACACCTCCCAATCTCGGAAGGAATGCTGCTGTTTTCATCAATTTTAAGTACATGTTAAGAGATGTACAACAAGGGAAAAATGAATATTCAGAAGCACCATCAAGTTGTCGTTCCAATGCATCCAAGATCAAGGGATTTGAAGACCCGAGCAGGAAGTTATGGCGAAAACATTGAGCGTTGCGCGTGTTGAAATCAGCTCGGGACAGATTACGTCTCCGGAGTAAAAATAGCATAACTCTCTTGTCCGGAATTCGTTTTGGGCGAATGAGGACTCGTTGGAAAGATAATTTTGAGTAATTTGCATTGGACCAATAGTTCAGTACATGTTGTGTTCTGGAAGATGAAGAAAAATTGGTGGAAGATGAACAACAGTGAAGGAGAATGCGGAAGGAGGTGAGGATGATGTGAAGAATGATTGGGACAATGGATTAGGGACAACAAGAAGTTGAGGACAATCAAGGGAACAAAGGTGAAGAAGCAAGAAGATAATCTCTAGACATGGCAATAGGATTTCAAGAACAACAAGACGATTCGCTTTCTTCTTCTACGCTTAGCAACATGATAAGCATGGGGGAGGATTTGCGGGTCGAGTGCAGACAAGCCACTTGGAGTACAAGGATCACCACGAGATGCTCAAGACTTTTCTTCCATGCTAAGCACAATGCTAAGCATGGGGGAGGCACGCTTCACTTCACTACTAGCATAAAAAAGACGGTAACTCTCCCTCAACCTTCTCTTTGTCCTTTATTTTCTAAATGCCTGTACATATACATGTCATCGACCTTAGTGTAGAAAACCTTTGTATATCTCTCTTGTTAATAACATGGCTACTAGGAGGACAACTTAGTTTTATTTTTAATGAATAATAATCACCACCACTTTTGCGCTCACCACGATGATATCATTTGTATATGCTTTGCTTATGGAAAAGTGATGAAAGTTGCCGCTTTGTTTACCTATACTAGGTTGTATATGACTTGACTAATTGCTCTCAATTAAATGGATATAAATTGACATAAATACCGGCTCTTTAATTTGTGGAGGTTAAATGACTAATTTCTAGACCCACAACTTCTATGTTGCTCTTTGATTTAAGCTTACCGATGACCTTAAGCCTTGTGTTGTTTTATTTAAAAACTTAAATCTTATGCTATCTACATTCGTAAGTCTCTTGCAAAGTTCTACCTACCAAAGCCTATATATATATGCATGATCTTTCACGATGAAACCTTTAGATTGCAAACTTATATTTTGATGAGTTGGATTAGGATTGATTTCTTTGGTACGAGACTAAGAAGCTGGCCATTCCGTTTTGCGTAACCTCTTTTTGCTAGCCTTTCTGTCCATGCATTGTGAGTCTCCACATCGGAAATTTCACAAACCTCGCTGGGCATCCACCTTAAACCAAAAATATCTTGTTGTAATTACCTCCTTAACCACAACCCAAATATTGAGTATGGCAAATTATTTCGACGGAGATTCTGACAACATAGAGACATCAAACGAAGAATATACATTTGGAAGGACTCTACAAGCATACTAGAGAAAAATCAGAAGAATCAGAGGCGAGAACAGCCTGGGCGGCGTGGCCAGAGACCCTCTGGGCCGCGCGGCCAGGGGTATTTTCACCCCTGTTGGCCTCGAAAATTTTTGTGGGTGTCCTTCCTGAAGATTCAAGTCATTCTCTGCAAGATTACAAGATTTCATACTCTGCTCAGCGGTCATTTAATTTCCCACTCATTTGCTCGAGGACGAGCAATCGTTCAAGCATGGGGGGAAGGAGTCATCGCATTTCTCTGACTACCGCTGAGTAAGTATCATGTTACAAAAGGTTCTAAGGAGCATAAAAGAAAAAGAAAGAAAATAAAGATAAAAATGCTCCTTAGTTCTTTTTGTTTCATTAAATTCTTGGTGCCTAAAAGATTTATTCCATACTCAATTATTCCAACCATGTGCAATTCGATAACGAGGACTTCATTTGTGCCTCGCTGTCACCTGTTGCCATTTGCACATGTCCACCATCCAAATGTGTGTGTTCCATCTCTCTCCCTTCCCAACATTTATTTTCTCATGACCTTTTTGACGAGTCTCGGTAAATCCATTAGATTTCTCTCTTAGTTTGACAATATTTCGGATATAATGTTTTGCTAGGATTGTTTTGACCTACCAAGCAAAGCCTTACACTTTCATATATGAGTAGAATAGGTTGAGAATAATCTAGTATAGGCTTGAGCGACTTGATGAGATGAGAGTTTCCATGAACTTTTGCAAGAGAGCCTCACTTATGTTTGATGTGCATGTTTTTGAAAACTCCTCAAGAACAAGGTAAAGGTTTGAAGTTCGCTTAAGTTCGAGAGCATTATATTTATTTAATTGTGGCTTGTGCTTTATTGTTAGTCCATCTTCCATAAAGAAAAGTAGCCGGTCACAATTTGAACTTTAAATTCTAAACACTTGAGAGAGCAATGTGTCTTGTTGTGTATGACTAAGTGCAGGGAAGGCATTGAAGGGCAACGCTGATTTCTATGGTAAGTATGTTCCTGGACTTACTCGAGGACGAGCAAGGTTTAAGCATGGGGGATTGTTGACGCTATTAAATGACACCCCTTTAGTGCCATCTAGGTTATGTTTTTGGACTAATCTTGATACTAACCCCGCCACTTGGCACTGAAATAACCCCATTTCCGCTTGTGCACATATTTCTGGAGCATTTTGGTTTACGCAGGTTAATTGGCTATTTTGGAGCGAATATGGGCTGAATCTGAGAACTAGCAACAACATGACAAGATGAAGGCCAAAAGCCCTAATGAAGCCCAAAGGAACCGAAGCCTGTCCATGTTCTACTCCAACGGGCCACTTCTAACAAGGCTCAATTGAAGATAAAGCCAAAGTACTTCGAGATCAAGACAAATCCAGTGCAGACTCGGAAGACCCATCAAGACCCATCCATATCCCGGAGCAACCGACGTCCCAAGCCCACAAGTCTTGGAATATCCACTACTAAACATCAAAGGAGCTTGCACGCGAAAGATGGGCCCGAGGGGAGCCAAAAACGGCCTGTGCCGCGCGGCCTAGGGCCCCCCTGGCCGCGCCGCACGAGGCGTTTTTGAGCCCTCTTGGACTCCCCTTCGAGCTAGGGTTTCCTCAGCATATAAATATCTCGTCTTCCAGAGGAGGGCATGATCCATTCACCAGAAGTCGACGAAAAGAGGAAGACACACCGAAGGGAGCCGCCGGCCGCCGCTAGTGTTCGACGTTGCCTAGGAGATGGCTTAGGCCATGCCCTAGCCGCCATGGTTGGCCCTGCATGGTGAAGCCATGGTGGAGTTCTGGAGCCATGCCTTGGATCTATCAAGGCATTTGTACATTCAACATTCGATGGTGATATCAATCTAATCTTGTCTCTACTTTGATCTACTTCGATGTATGCCTTCTTTCATCCATATGTGAGACGTTCATATGTTCTTAGTAGGAATAGATCTAATCGTGGTGATTAGTCTATGTCTTGCGGATCATCGTTGTAGTGCACGGGAAGTCGGCACCGATTATCCTTGCTTGGTGACAGCTTGCGGGAGGGAAAAGGTCGAACGAACGTGTAATGTTGAGTAGGATCAACGGCGAGTATTGTGGGATGTCTTTGCAGCAGCTATCAAGAGGAGGAGCTCGAGAGAAGAGCGTTTGGTGGTTGTTTGGGGGTAAAGCTAGGGAAACCTAGGCATTGCATCAATGCACCTCGCAGGGGCGCTCATGGGAAAGTTTTTAGAGATTACTCTTTATCATATCTAGATCTTAGATTGGTTTCACACCTTGGCCGGAGTTGCAACAAGAAGAAGTAGGCTTGGCTACCTTTGGTCGTGTTACCTTGCGTCGACTGAAGGTAGCGTGATCATCCATCATCCATACATACTCAAGTTTAACCCTCTCATGTGCAATCTATGCTTAACGTTAGGATTAGATCCGTTTAGCTAGATGGAAAACCCTAGGTAGTTCACTGTCGATCCACGGATTGATAAACCTTGGGGGAATACTCTAAGGGAAGAGCTACAATGATCCGTGCGCTTGCGGTGGATCTTGGCGCGCGTTCGGCGCGCCAACACCTGTTCACCCTCGGTCTCAGGCACCAGATTATAAACCCCGTCAGCTAGAACGTTCTCTACATGAAAAATGCACATGTATGAGTTTATAAATGCAAGGACATAATTACATGATACTTTTGAACAACAGCAACTCAATTATGCAGTTTAAGTACAAAGATGAACACATCACACAAGAGAACATGACTTGGGTTGCTAATCACAAGTTTTATTCTTTTATAGAGTACGTGCAAAACTCTTCTTATAAAAGTTAAATTACTACTAATTAAACTTAGTTTGTTGGTATGCAACAGCTAACACACTACTGCATTTAATAACAGTTTAAGCAATCCAAACTATATATGCTAACTGAAAACATTAACATCTACTTAAGTTAAATAATTAAATTGGGAGGTAATATGAAGACAACTAAGACCACAAAGCTACACAAGCTGAACTGAGAATATGAAACATTCTAAATGGTACTCTGGTATCAAGAATCTTACTGAATTTTTTTAAACATTTTTATTTGACAGAAACTAATTATTTTGAAAAAGACAAAATGACTAGAAACCTATCAAAATAGTAGCAGCAACAAAATTATGCTTAAAAATATAAAACGACTCAGAAACATTGACTTTACAAGCTTCAGAACCTTCTAACAAGTATTTTTAATAACACCTTCAAGATTCCTATTTAGTAAATGCTTAATTCATTCTACACATACTGCATGTATCCAAAACTTCTGTTATGACCATATATGCACAAAACAAAGCTACTGTGAGTTTTCCACTATTTTTGGACATGCAGAAATATCTGTTTTGAAATAAAGCTATAGATCTAATTAGATCCTTATCACAGAAAATACTACACTAACATCATGATTTCATATTTTTCTTCTGTAACCAACGATGTCAACAAAATTGGTTTCACATTTTTATCACGTTTCCACGATTTACTATGCATTTTACAAGATCTGCTATTTATCCCGGGTTAAAAAAACGAAAAAGAAGAAAAATATTTGCAGATAAGCCCCTGGATCTAAAAGGTTCATTACCAACCGGTCCTTTCTTTACAGAATAACCCCTGGATCTTACGAGAACACCCCCAGAACTACTCCACCTTAACACTTAAACCCAGATCTTTGAGAGAAAACCCCCTAGAACTTGTGCATCTTTTAACCCATGATCCCTAGACCTTTCCCTCACGGTACTGGCGCTTGACCGGCCGGGGATCGCCGGAGGATGGACGGAAAACTTGTCGGAGATGCCCTACACCATGAGGAACCCAAGCCGCACCACCTAGGCATGAAAAACCCGAGGATTAGTGAGGGGAAAAAGGTCCTACGCGGGCGCTAGGGCTCACCGGAGCTTCGGAGTTCACGAGAAGAGTGGGTACGGCTTCAGGAGTTCAAGTGCATTCCATTTGAGTGGTTTGTGGGAGTGGAGAAGGATGGGAAGATAGAGTTGCTCAGCGAGTTGGAGGTGGCGGCAATGGCGACTGGTTTCTGTTGGTTGCCGGCGGTGGAAACGGAGGGAGACAGAGCGGAGTGGTCGAGGGCACGGAGTTACTGGGGTGGTGAATTGGATGGGGACAGAGGGACTGTGGTGAATTTCGCCGAGCGGTCGTCGGTGGCTCGTTTTGGTCGTGTCGACGACGGGTGGCGCCCAGGAGCTCGCCAGCTGCCCTTGCATGGCTTGGTGGTGTAGGTGGCGATGTGGTGGTGTTGACAAGCGTCTGGGACGAGTTGGAGGCACGGCACGTGGCAATCTCGGCGCCAGCGCATGAGCGCTCGCCCACTGCTCTGCTCTTTTGCTGAATCGACGAAGTCGATTCAGTAGCTGCACGAACCCTCCCCCAAACTTTGATTCAAACTTGAGATTTCGTGTATAAACTTTCCAAAATTCCTACACAAAAGTTGGAGAGGGTATATAGGTGAACAACTTTGATTATATGGACTTGGTTCAATTAGGTTTGGTTTGGGAGATATGACCATGAAAAATATTAGCCAAAACTCGAGTTCCAACAGATTCTAAGTGTCCAGAAATTTGTTTGATTTGGCTGACTTTGAGCCCGAAAATAAAATAGCTAGAGTTTGAAAACCTGAAGTTGTTCATGATTTTTGAAGAGTCCAAACTACAACTATTCTAGCCAGGAACTTGTTTTGGTTTGGTGTTGATTTAAATTAAAAGTTATTGAGCCCTAAAGTTGGTCAGCTGCTGCTGTTTTTAAGACTTAGCCAATTTTTCAGGGTGGCTGAAAACAGGGTTTTGATTCAACTTTGACCATCAATTTGAGCAAGTAAAAAAAAATGTTTTTGATCAAATTCAACATGCCTAGATGGAAATACATACTACAAAGTGTTACTTTCATGTTGGCCAAAAGTCACATGTTTAAATATTTTTCATTTTAATTAGGCTTCTAAAAGGGTTAAAATGAAAATACTATAACTTAACCAAATTTGAACCAAATGAACTCAAATTCGAAATTTGACTTTTGAATAGCCAAACAGACTTGCCACTGAGTTCAAAAGCATATTAAACACCAAAATTAAGACTTGATCATGTTATTCGAAAGTCTAGCCCTAATTTATTTAATTACCTCATGAAACTCACATGAAATAAAAAAATATTTATGCTTTGAAATGCACACTCACACCAAGAATGATGAGATGAATGATTTATTAAACTTAATCATTGTGCTAATCCTATAAGTGACACCGGGGTGTCACAGTTGCAGATGACACCTTGAGGGCCGCTGCTAAACATGGCCTAAGGGCAAGTATATTGTTGTCATTTTGGATAGCAACAACAATTCATATAATGTTGTGGAAGTAGTCTCATAGTTATTTGTCCTATTTTTTTTTACAAAATAACATTTTTGTATCACTTTGCTCTCTCTCCCCTCCAGATTATCAAAAATTCTTCATGGCACTGCATGAGACAACCTATAAAAATATTAATGTATAGCTATGTACTTGCACTAAGTTGTTATGAATAATATTTGGTAGAACTACTTCTTTTGTATTTTAATTCAAATATAAATGTTGTAGCTCATATGTCCATGGCGCCCTTGCCTAATTAAATTGTGATTTTATATTTATTTAAAAGGAATAATGAAAATTAATTTTTGGAATATCTAATTATTTCAACTTTCAACTTCGTTTTTCACAACTTTTTTCCTCTATTTTAACTTGATTGACTCCCACATTCTAATTATTCTAACTTTAATGTTCCATGTTTGTCCGTTTGTGGTCAACTGCCTCAGTTTTTTTATGCCATATCAAAACATCCTGTTAAAAAAATATTTAGTCTGTCATGTATAAAGATCTGTGTAATACTTGTACATATAATATCTATGTTTACTTTGTAGAGAGAAAGAAAAGATGCGACGAACCTGGGATGCGGCAAACTTCAGCGTGTGGTCCAGGTAAAAATTTTGATGTGCAAATCAATCCCAGCGAGAGAAGATGGGCCGGTGATGTTTGAGCAATAATTGGCGAGATTAGATGAACAATCCTTTCGCGGCCAGAAGTTTGGGTTGTGGTGAGAGAAGATTGGCCGGGAGATTAGGTTACGGCGAGAGAAGGTTGGTTAGGTTTTATTTATTGACCTTGGATTGCGACTTCAGGAATTGTATCTTTATTTTATTTACACGTAATCTCCGACATGGGAAGCGTTCGAATTCGAGTAAGCTTCTGCATATTTTTATTCGGTGCACAAACGTGTACTGAGTTAGGAACATATTATTTTTTTCTTGTTGCACTACTACAGAAATGATTTGTAGGTGCTGGCCATTTTCTTTCCAGGCGCGGACGGAAAGTCACACCGCACCTACAAATATGGGAAAGCACTGTAGCGAATGGTCCGTTGCTAGAGATAAATATGTAGGTGCGGACCATGAGGAGGGACGTTCCTACAAATGCTTCTTATTTTCAGGTGCGGGTGTTACTACCGACCTGCTAATGGTAACATTTGCAAGAACGGATCAAAAGAGCACCCGAACTCATAGAAAACATTCTAGCAACGGCTGATGTAACCAGCCGCGCCTGCAAATAGTTCCTACAAATGGCGCGAACGCCTCTGTTGCAACAGACAGGCAAGCTGCAGCGCGCGCGAAACGGGGAAGGTGCTGCCGGTTTTCCAAAAAAAAAAGTTTTCCCAAAAATAAAAGTAGATGAGAGGAGAAGGATTTCTGGAGTCATTGGGTATAAAGAGGTACGTATATGTGAATCTACAGTTGTGGTGTGGAATTTGCTCAAGGATCTCTCAATTACGTTTTTGTTGCGCATAGCAAATCCGTGGTGGTTTAGCTTTTCAGAACATAATTTAGTTCTTTTTTATGGATGGAGTTACCCTAGAGAACAAGATTCACCATTAATTTTACGTCAATTTCAATGTCTAGTCTCATTCATCAACAGAAGATGAGAACTTTGTTACTATACATGATGTTTCTGTGCACACGTGCCTTTGACATTAATGAATTTATTTTGTTTAGGTGAAGTGATGGATAGGTCATGGATGTACCATTCACCAAGGACGGGGGACTATTTCCGCGAAGAACTGGACAAATTTATTGAAGCTGTAGAGAACAACGCCTTAATAGAGAAGACAAAGGACATACATTGTCCATGTAGAATCTGTAAGAACATGAGAGTATTTAATGAGACAACTTCAATCAGATCCCATGTAATGGTTTATGGTTTCGTTGCCGACTACACAATCTGGCGATTCCATGGAGACAAAGCACCCCCATCCGTCGAGACCAGTGTGGATCCTCTTCAATCGATTATGCAAGACCAGAATTTCATTGCAATGAACGATGCTTATGATGAGTATGTTGATAGCGGAGATGATGGTGGTGGTGGTGGTGGTGATGGTGGTGGTGATTTTGATGTTGGTGGTGGCAGTGATGCCATTGACGGTGGTAGCGGTGATGGTAGAAGTGATGATGAATTAGATGATAGTGATTTTTTGGGCCAGTTATTGCAACAAACAAAAGCAGAAATATTAATTGGTAGTGCAAAACACTCTGCAAACTTTGAGATGGTTAAAAAGGCTGCGTCAGAAAATGTGTACGACTGTTCAAAGGGGTGTCCGAAACACTGGACCGTACTTCGATTCATACTTGAGTTGTTGATTCTAAAGGCTAAATATGGCTGGTCTGACACTAGTTTCAATGATCTTCTACGAATCTTGGCTTGGTTGCTTCCAAAGCCTAACAGAGTGCCCACCGACACATATCGTGCAAAGAAGGTCATTAGTCCATTCACAATGGGTGTGGAAAGAATTCATGCATGTCGAAACCATTGTATCTTGTATCGTGGAGATGCATTCAAAGACTTGGTCAAATGCCCGGTATGTCAAGCTAATCGGTACAAAAACAATATGAGTTATTGTGGGGAGGACGAGCATGGTCCAGGCGACAGGAATAAAAGGCTAAGGAAGGGTGCAAGGAAAGGTGTGGCCCCTAATGAGCATGCAGAAGCTCCTTTAGGCGGTGATGATCCTAAACAAAGAAAAATTCCAGCCTTGGTCATGTGGTACCTCCCAGTTGTTGATCGCCTTAGGCGTTTCTTCTCAAACCCTAAGGACGCTGAACTCATGCGCTGGTGGGATTCGGATAAGCGCAAGAAGGGGGACGGAAAGCTTCGCCATCCATCTGATGCTCGCCAATGGAAAAAGTTCGATGAAAAGCATAAAGATTTTGCACAAGATCCAAGAAATGTTCGGTTTGCATTGAGTACAGATGGAATGAATCCATTTGGTGAAAGAAAAAGTGTACACAACACATGGCCAGTGATGTTGACAATGTATAACTTGCCTACATGGTTGTGCCAAAAGCGAAAGTACATTTTGCTATGTATCCTAATACAAGGTCCAAAGCATCCTGGCATAGATATAGATGTGTTTCTTGAGCCTTTGATGCAAGAGATGGAAACTTTATGGAAGGTGGGTATCGACATGATTGATGGCTTTACAAAGTTGCCCTTCAAGCTAAGAGCCATGATATTCGTAACCATCAATGGTTACCAGGCGTTGTTTGTCTTGTCTGGACAGGTAAAAGGTAAGGCGGGATGTGTAGTATGCATGGATAATGACGACGGATGGTATTTCCTAGAAGGGTTTAGAAAGGGAGTTCACCTTAGGTACAGACGGTTCTTAGTGGAAGGACACAAGTATCGAAGTAAAAAGTTCTATAAATTCTTTGGTGGCTTGGCAGAGTTAGATTATGCTCCAGAGAAACACTTATACCTCTCGGTCCCTATATGCAGTTATCAAATTCAGAGGTGTTAAACCAGTCTTTGTGCCTGCTGTTTGGAAGGTACAAGTACCACCCAAAATTCAAGTGTTTCTGTGGCTTATGTCCAACAATAAGCTGATGACAGTCGACAATCTCCTAAAACGAAATATTGTGAACTGCTCTAACAAATGCTTTATGCCTTGTTTTCTATAAAATGGGGCAGGGCTCTCCTGCCTGTTACTCTAAAAACAATTTGTAGCCAACAAAAAAAAATTAAGGAGCTAATCTGGCAGTCTAGATTTCAAGAAATCAACCGAATAAAAATGCAGCTATTGTAGTAACTCAAGCCGTATATTGTGTGTATATAAACACAAGCGTTCAACAAACTAGCAATTTGTCAAGACATTGAAATAAGTGTAGATCGATTATTGTGCTCACCACTGGAAAAAGATTGGAGACAAGAGGCAGCAGCCGTAGCAGATCGGGGTGACGCTGGGGTCGTCGGGCGAGGGCCGGCACCCGCGGTGTTGGAGCCCGTGGCGGCGACCACTGGCCGGGACCCTAAGGTGTGGGTACACCGGCCTGGGCGGCCGTTTCCGGCGCGGGGTAGGGAAGATTTGGTGGCGGTGGCAAATGCGAGGCGGTTGAGATGCACGGCCGGCGAGTTGGAGACCGGAGGCGGCAAGGGGGAGAAGGGCGTGGGGGTGGCCGAATGCGGGAAGGGAGAAGGGCTTGGGGTGGCCAGATGCGGCAAATGGGGAGGAGAGCGTGGTGGCGGCAGGCTTGGAGGAGCAACTGAACGGCAACGGGGGCGTGGGCTGATGGAGCGGCCCAAACGAAGGGATAAGAATCGGTTAGGTCAGCACAGTTTTATCCGACGCTCCAAGATTTCATCGCTTCAGATGAAATTGGCAACTGCGGGTGCAACGGTTTAATCCGACGCAAGTAATTTATCAGGCGTCGGATTAAACGGCTGAGCCAAATAAAAAACGACATTAATACATAATATAATCCGATACAGGGCAACTGTGGGTTAATGTTTCATCCGACGCAAGTAATTTATATGTCGTCGGATTAAACTGCAGAGCCAAATAGAAAACTACATTAATACATAGTATAATCCGATGCAGGTTATGTTTCACAGGTCGGATGAATTAAGTCAATTTGAGATCATCCGGCGACAGTCAATTTGAGATCATCGGTTAAAACCTCAGAACAAAATTAACTAACAAAAGTAACAAAGCATAATCCGGCACTGGTTCACGTTAAAACTTCGGATGAATAATGTACACAAGGGGAGCTAGGCCCCTTTACTCACTTTCTTGGGCACTCTCACACACATCCAGTGGAAACACGATCTCGAAACCTCATGGTGGATGTAGCCCTTCTGGCTTAAGAAGTATGACTCCTTGTGTGTTGAGTGCTACCCATCGATCACGAGAGTAGCGCGGCGCAAAATTCAGAAGCCGGTTCGAGAAACACCGAGAGATGACTATAAGGCTTAGGATTAATTGGATCTATCCCTTCATATTTTCCAGTGTTTTGACCCAAACCACTACTATTTGCGCTGCATCTATCATCATATGATGCGCAAGAGAACACAGGCGTGGCGTGAGTGGACTCTCTTTTGGGTCTCCTCGCTACCGGCAGGTCTCGAGCACTCACAATTGTCTTTATGACCGGTTGGATCTCTTCTTTCTCGCTTCGCCCAGTGTACATAAGGGGAGCCAGGCCTCTTTATTCACTTTCCTTCGCATTCTCACACACATCAAGTGGAAAGACGATCTCGAAACCCCAGGGTGCATGTAGCGCTTCTGCCTTAAGAAGTATGATTCCTTGTGTGTTGAGTGCTACCCATCGATCACGAGAGCAGCGCGGTGCAAAATTCAGAAGCCGGTTCGAGAAACACCGAGAGATGACTATAAGGCTTAGGGTTAATTGGATCTATCCCTTCATATTTTCCAGTGTTTTGACCCAAACCACTACTGTTTGCATTGCATCTATCATCATATGATGCGCAAGAGGAACACGGGTGTGGCGTGAGTGGACTCTCTTTTGGGTCTCCTCGCTACCGGCAGGTCTCGAGAACTCACAATTGTCTTTACGACCGGTTGGATATCTTCTTTCTCGCTTCGCCCAGTGTACATAAGGGGAGCCAGGCCTCTTTAGTCACTTTCCTTTGCATTCTCACACACATCAAGTGGAAAGACGATCTCGAAACCCCAGGGTGCATGTAGCGCTTCTGTCTTCAGAAGTATGATTCCTTGTGTGTTGAGTGCTACCCATCGATCACGAGAGCAGCACGGCGCAAAATTCAGAAGCCGGTTCGAGAAACACCGAGAGATGACTATATGGATTAGGGTTAACTAGATCTATCCCTTCATATTTTCCAGTGTTTTGACCCAAACCACTATTGTTTGCGTTGCATCTATCAACATATGATGTGCAAGAGGAACACGGGCGTGGTGTGAGTGGACTCTTTTTTGGGTCTCCTCGCTACCGGCAGGTCTTGAGCACTCACAATTGTCTTTACGACCGGTTGGATCTCTTCTTTCTTGCTTCGCCCGGCCAGTGCACGTAAGGGTTGGATCCTTGCTTCTCTCTGAGTAACACTTGATATTTAGAAGTGCATAATTCACTTGATCCTTGCTTCTCTCTGAGTAACACTTGATATTTAGAAGTGCCTAATTCACCCCTCCCCTCTTAGGCTAATACCAACTCTAATTTAACACGACAATTTCTCACTCACACAATTCTTACTGAATGAAACACTAATAAATGACACGTATCAAGTCTAGCACGACATATTCTCACTCACCACGAGCATTAGCCACTCTAGACACGAACATGCCAACCGAGTCACCTAAAACCACAAGCAAAACAGCTGCAATGGAACGCCAGCTGCATCCTCCGGCGTAGCACGAGCGGTGGCGTGGCAGATCTACACAAGTTGGCGGCGGACCAGGCTGGCGCACTGGTGTAAGCTGTACAAAAGGGTGCTCGACCTGCTGCGGCGTAGCACGAGCTGCAGGGTGCTCGAGCTGCTGCGGCGTAGCACGAGCGGCGACGCGGCAGATCTACACTAGTCGGCGGCGGAGCAGGCCGACGCACTGGTGTATGCTATACAAAAGGGGGTGCTCGGGTAGGTTTATCAAGACAAGAGTAATGTATGTGGGCCAAGATGTCTAAATTGGCGACCGACGCTCACAGTTTCATCCGGCGCAGGAAGAATTGTGCACGGCAGCTGAACCCCTATTTATCCGGAGCTACTACGATACGTTGTGTTATACAACGTCGTGACTGTCGGATGATACTCCGCATCAGTTCTGAACCAGGCCATGATGTACAGTTTTATCCGACGTTACCACATTTGACCGGCCTGAAACTTAGACGCGTCATACTATCTGATGCATTCGTTCATGTAGCAGCGTCCAGCACCGTCCGTAAATCTTGGTAACTCAACAGTGTCTCACAGTTTCATCCGATGCTCTCTAATATGCATGTGTAGTATGATCAGCGTTTCGTACAGCGGTGCCGTGGCCTGGCAAACATTTGCAAGGGCGGGCATCCTTGCTACCCGCGCTTGGAAATGGAGTTGTAGGTGCGGCTGTTCTTATTGCCCGCACCTGGAAATGTCTCGAGTATATATATGCCCACATCTTGGTTGGATGAGGTAAAAAATTTCACTTGAGCGCGGTGAGGCGAAGCCCTGCCAAAATTTTTGGTGAACTCCCGCCGTCGGCCTCTGCCCAAGTCGCCGGCGGCCGTGCCCCCTCCGCCCATCCGGTCGGCGCCCCTTGGATCCGGTCGGCCACTCCGTTGTCCCCGTGGCCTTTTTTGGTGAACTCCCGCCATCGGCCCCCGCCCAAGTCGCCGGCCGTGCCCCCTCCGCCCATCCGGTCGGCCCCTCCACCGTCCCCTTGCCCCCTCTGCCGTATCTCTGTTGGTACGGTCCACCCGCATCTCGATCCTCTCTGGGTCTTGTTCTTTGTTCAATTGCAGTAGTAAAAAGTTCTTTCCCTCACTTACTCGGGCATCCCTCTCAAAATTGTTTCATGTAGGCCTAGAGAATGGACTCCGAGTCCGACGAGGCATCCCACCCTGGAGACGATTGTTACAATATTGCAGAACTTGCTACACAAATGGCTGCGTCCCAACATGATTGGGATGGCAGTCAATGTAGTGCGGAAGATGCGTCCGAGGAAAGCAGTGATGAAGAAGGAAGCCTAGGAGTTGGTGGTGGTGGCAGGTTCATGGATGGAGTATGGCAAGATCCAGAAGATCCACACCCTGTTCCAGCTAAGGAGCGTCGTTTGGAAATCGATCCGGATTACAATCCAATTAACGAGGTATTGCTGAACCTCAATGCAATATATTTGTATGCTTGATACATTTTGAATTGTTACATGCTAATAGTCTCACTTGCATCTTATTTTCTCACCAGATGCCTGCGGCCAAGAGAATTAAGCGTCGCCGACGTCGGCCAGCACACCTAGAGCCAGAACAAGAACAACAGGACATCGATACCTCGTCGGCACCACAGCCTACATGTAGTACCTCTGTCAGTCAAATTAAAAGGAAAGGGGGCAGCGAGGCAGGAACAAGTACCCTGAAGGCTCTTGGCAAGTAGATGAGGTTAACGCAGTAGGGGTGCCATTGCTGCCACTAGAGGTTGTTGCCAAGTTTCGCAATGCTGTAGGAGCAATAATCAGAACAAAAGTGTCAGTGGACCCTACAATCTCTTCCTAGAAAAAAGTGCCTAGTGGGAAAAAAGATGAAATGTGGAAGCTCCTGTCCAAAACATTTACCTTTCCCAAAGGCCTAGTGAAGAAAGTACAGAAGTACACTATGAAGCAACTAGGTGAGAGTTTTCGCCGTTGGAAGTATGAGCTAAATAAGAACTATGTCAAGGAAGGGCGAACACCTTTTGATGAGTATGGTGGTATAACACATGCACAGTGGGATGAGTTTGTTCGGCAAAGGACCACCGAGGAAGCTTTAGCCAAAAGTAAGGAGAATACAGAAAAATGTCTTTTGAACATACATCCAGTTCACCTTGGTCCTGCTGGGTACAATGGGAAGATTCATAAATGGCGAGCAAAGCGTGCTGCAGCATTAGCTGCAGGGGAACCGGACCCATGGGAAGGCTTGAATGAGCGGGCATATAATTGGCGTGAAGCAAGGAAGATGGTTGAAAATGGTCAAGTTAAATTCTCACAGCCAGAGACTCAGGCAGTGGCAACCAGGATGGCAGAAATTGTTGAACTCCAGAGACAAGGCAAGTTCACAGCAAGTAGGGATAGAGATGTGTTGAGTGCTGCTCTTGGCTCGAGGGAGCATGGAGGCCGCGTTAGAGGCTTGTGCTCAAAGATGAGCATCAAGGAAGGCTTCCCAAATGATAGACATTGCTACAAGCGTCATGATCGCTACAAGGAGGAAATAAAAGAACTAGCTGAGAAAGCATTGCAAGAGAAGTTCAAGGATTATTTCATAGCTACACTTGCAAAGCAGCAGCAGCAAGGGCTAATATTGAACCACCAACAACCAACGATTCCGACAGAGCAAAATCAACTAGTGCTCGTCCCTCAAGTTTGTCCAGTAGTAAGGACACAAGAAAATACACTGCAGGCTCGAAGCAGTGTTGGCTCTACCACAATGTCATCATATCCAGTAGATGATATAACCCTCAGTACTCCTTGCTCGTTGCATATTCCAATCGGCAGAGCCGGAAAGACAAAGGAGGTTGCAAAGGGGATGGCCAACCCATGCGAGAACAATTTGTTCGAAGGACGGCCCATTGAACCCCTATATGCATGCGTGCAAGTGGTTTCAATTGAACCGGATCAAGCTGAATTTGAGATAGACTTCTCCACTGCAGATGGGATCCAACTCCTTGGGCAAGCCGTCGGAAAAGAGATATTATGGCATAAACGAGAGATCATATTGGATCAAACACCACCATCTCCTCGGGATCCTACCTCAGCCACACCTTGTTCCAATGAAACAATTCATGATGATCAACATGCACATGAGGAACCAGAGTCCTTACAACCAACAGTCGAGGAGCACCATCAAGTAGAGGATCGTCCTTTCCCACAAGAAAATGAGGCCACACCTGAACCTACACTTGCGGCTCCAACTGTACAACCCTCGCCGGCACAACTAAAGGTGACCACGTCTGAGGCTACACTAGCGGCTCCAACTCTACAACCCTCGCCACCACAAGTAAAGGAGACCACACGTAAGCTTCCACTAGCCCCTAGAACGCTACAGTTTGACGCAAGCCTAGTGGCCCCGACAACTCAATGTGACACTGCACCATGTGCTAAGGTGGTGGAAATGGAGGACAAGCATAGCAAAAAGAAGCAAAAAATCATTCCAGATCGTTCAAGCGAGGGTGATAAGGATAGAGTCCTCAAAACCAGCATTGGGGTTGGTGATATAATGGATTTGCCTGATTGTCCGGTTGACTTTGAGTATGGTAAACAGTTCCTGCCTGATTGGGCACTTGCAGTTATTCCATATGAGATGAGGAAGTTCCATAGTTGGTACCTTAAGGCACACAGATTAGGGCTACAATCAATATGGGCACGATACCCGCCACATATTTTTGGTCCCAAAGTTGAGAAACATGCTGACATCATATTTGATTTCAAGTCCATCCATGCTATGTACCGCCTGAGGTCATTGGAGATAGACCTCATGAGGCTATGGTGCATGTAAGTGTTGCATTTCCATACTAACCCATATGCAATTTTTCGATACTCACCATATACCTCATGACTTGTGTATTCATTATGCATAGGATGCAAAGCCAATTATCAGATGTGTATAATGCAAAGGTGGGGTTCCTTGATCCTTATGCTATTTGCCAAGCAAGGCATTCTGAACCCACCAAGTGGAAAGATGATGACGACTATCTAGCTAAGTGTAAGATGCCTGAGGAGAGACAAATTGTTCGAGACAAAGCTCACAAAGAGGCAAGGTTTGTTGTATCGGACTACATAACACATATGATGCAGCAATGGCAAGACAAGGACATCATCTGGGCCCCATACAACTTTGAGTATATCAATTTGCATATCTTCTATTTTTATATATGTGTTTGTGTGCATATTTTGCTACTTATTAATAACTAGATATTACAATCATGCAGCAATCACTGGATCGCTTTAATGATTGCTCCAAAGGATGGTACAATTGTGGTCTTTGACTCATTGGATTACTCAAGAAGATCATACCATGAGTTCATATCCATCATACAAAAGTAAGATAATCCTTAACTTATTCATATATCATGATTAGATGATAATTTTTCCCTTGCTTTCAATAGTGCTTACAGGTTCTATGTAGCAAATGGAGGGATACATAATCCTGAAAAGAAAGAATTAATGACTCTACGCACAAACTTCCCGTGCCACAAGCAAGGATTTGGGACCCTACACTGTGGGTATTATGTTTGCGAGTACCTTAGGGTCAGCGGGGTCTATAGAACAAATCCTGAGGATGTAAGCAAATATTACATCAACTCATTAAATATTGCATATGTATTCGCATTACAATCTCTCTAACTCTTTTCCATGTTTTCTGGGCAGGTGCCACTGAAGCCATGTTACTCTAGGCAACTCGAAGAGAGACATCTCCTACAAGTGGTTGCTGATCTTTCCCGTTTCATAATGCACCAAGTGGTCAACCCCAAAGGCAAATTCTTCCACACTTCAAGGGACTTAGCGAAGATTGAAAAGTACCGTTCTCTTCGTGAGTGGGATGTTCACAACAGTGGTTGAAAAATAGTAGTTTGCAATGTACTTTGATCTGATATTCTGGTAGTACTTTGTTGTGGGGTACGTTGATGTGTGTAGTACTTTAATGTAGTGGATTGTACTACTTATAATGTTTAATATATCATTTGATCACATATTATCCTTTTGATTTGGGCGATAAAAAGAATTTTGTAAATTTGGCGGGAATCAAAAATATAAATTTGGATTTGGCGGGCAGCCTGGGCAGCCTGATGTATTACCAGGCACTGGCTGTAGGAACGCCCGTTGCTGCAAAGCATTTTCCAGGCGCCGGTGGTAAGAATGACCGTAGCTGCAAATGCATTTGAAGGTGCGGGTGGTAGGATGGGTAGTTGCTGCAAATATATTTCCAGGCGCTGGTGGTAAGACAACCCGTTGCTACAAATGTATTTTCAAACGCGGGTGGTAATACAATCCGTTGCTGCAAATGGATTTTCAGCAACGGACTTTCACACCGTCCGACCCTGGAAATTGGTTTCTTGCAACGGACAACGCGATCGTACGACTCTGCAAACTAATTTCTAGCAACGGACCGACGCCCGTTGCTGCTAATGCGCTATTTTTAGCTGCAAAAAGCAGCAACGGGCGCGGCGCCCGCGCTAGGAAACCCCAAAACGCCCGCGCCTACAAACGGTATCTGTAGTAGTGTTGGTTCGAGTTATGAAAGGAAAACAAATATGCATACGCTTTGTGAAGGAAAACATTTCTCTATTTTAACCGCATGGGCACATATGGGTTTTCTTTTCTACGCCGTTGGATGGAAAGAAACAAACAAATAAATTTGGAAAAGTCGATCCAATGGTTAGAATCGTTTTAGATTAATGTATTAATGTCTGAATTTCTAGCTCCTCTCCGTGGACCGTTGGATCTTTATAAAATCCGATGGTGGAGGTTCTTCTATTTTTTGGATTAACGTGGGAATTTCTAGACCCTTTCGACGAATCTGATGGCACATATGGGCTTTCTTTTCTACGCCGTTGGATGGAAAGAAACAAACAAATAAATTTAGGAAAGTCGATCCAATGGTTAGAATCTTTTTAGATTAATGTATTAATGTCTGAATTTCTAGCTCCTCTCCGTGGACTGTTGGATCTTCATAAAATCCGATGGTGGAGGTTCTTCTCTTTTTTAGATTAACGTGAGATTTTTTAGACTCTCTCGGCAAATCTAATAGCTACTTTTTCTTCTGCTTTAATAAGATAATAAATGCCAGTCATGCATTCACCGGGGGTGTTGCTAAATTGCGCTCGCCCGCACGGCGGCTCCCGTGCGCTCGCGCATTAGTCCAAAGTGGACGGGCCCCACCCACGTCATATGCACGCGGCTCCATACGCACGGCGGTGCGCCTCTAAGCTTGAAAAGTTTTCACAAAAAATTGTCAAGAAAAATTTTACCGAACAAAATATTTTGCAACAAATTCTTTAACAAACTTTTACAAAGAAAAAATATTTGGAGAAAAGTTTGTGTGTAAATTTGGAAGGAAAAATGTTTGCGCAAAAGTTTAGAAGGAAAAATCGAGAGAGCAAAAGTTCGTTGTCAAGAAAAATTGTCTAAAAATTATTAGGAAAAATTTTGTTGTCAAGAAAAAATATTGCGACAAAAATTTTCATCAAAAATTTCAGCAAACTTTTGCAACAAAGTTTTGTCCTGTCCCATAAAAAACTTTTGAGCAAACTTTTGCAACAAAAATCTTGAACAATTTTTGCAACAAAAAAATTCACAGAAAAGGAAAAAACAAAAAAAAAGTACCTGGGTGCCGCGCATCGTCCTCCTCTCCGAGACGGAAGCGCCTCGCCGGCGCCGGTCGTCGGAAGTCGCCGCTACACCAACCCTCACAGCCCCCGCCGTCGCTCGCCGGAGTCGACTGGGGCCACCGCCCGCCGGGGCTCGACGGGACCGCCGTGCCCGTTGGACGCCCCACACCAGCAACGGTGAGCCCCCCGCTGCCGGCTCGCGGAGGTAGGGCGGCGACGCAGTGCGCAGCAACAGGGAGGAGAACGGCGCGCAGAGCACTAAGCAGCGGCGGGGGAGCTCGCCCCCTGCCTGGAGCTGCCGGTCACCGTGGGGGCTTCGTCGGCGCTTCACCCTGGACTGGATCTGAGAAATGAAAAGAAAGGAGTGGTAGAAAGAATGGGAAAGGAAGGTAGGAAGCCAACAGAGACGGGTCTCGGGCCACGCGGCTTAATTTACTCCACCGCGGCGGGCCCACACACGTGGAGCGCGGAGCTGCAGCCGGGGGTCAGACGTTGAGCGCACGGATGAAAAGTCACGGGCGGCGGTAAAATTGGCATTGCGATTCACCGGACAGCCTTCAAGCCAACGACACGCGTCAGCACCTATCCACGCGCCGATGCCGTCCGTCCTGCATGACCAACAACAGATCACGGATGGGCGTATATATCCATGCATGTACTGATGTACATACAGTAAGTTTGCCTTACCATGCAAGCACCGAAGCAAGCAGCCTTCACGTGCATGCTCGCCGCGCGACGCGCGGGGGGAGGGGGAGGGTTATTTAACTTTTTGTCACCGTTACCGGCTAGCATTCAAAGACCATCCTTAGAAATGCTTTTACATTTTTACCACTCTTAAAATGGACATCCAAATCTTTTATCAATTTTGCTGATGTGGCGTACCATGTCAGCCTGTCAGCATAGAAGGGACATAAAAAAGACATTTTTGCCCCTGGGTCTCTTCAACTCTCTCCCTTTCCTCAGTGCTCTTTCTCTCCCTTTCCTTATCTCCCTGATGTGAGGACCGGCGGCCGAGCACAAGCCGTTGGCGGGCAGCGCGAGCCTTAGGAGGCCGGCGGCGTGAGGTCTGGGGGCCGGCCGGCAGGCGCAAGCCACGGGCGGCGTGGAGGAGCCGGGCAGGGCGGCGTGCTGGCCGCTGCTACCTCCAACGGCGCCACGGGCAGCAGGCATGCGGCGGTCCTCACGCGTGGGAGGATGCTGTGAGCCTCTGACCGCGTCATCCGTCGCCGCCGAACGAATCAATTTCTTATTCCTCTAGATTTCATATCTTCTGTAACCATCGCATAAACAAAAGCAATACCCAAAAGATTAGCAAAGATGGAGGAGTTGTTGGCCAGGTTCGTGCATATCTGCGACTCAGTGAGGCTGCGACTTTGTTGGGCAGGTTCTTATCGATCTTTAGAGCGAGAAATAAAAGCAGTGCTGTGCCGTTGTGCCGCCTCGCTGCTGCCCCGCGCTGGCCTCGTGGTTGTTCGCCGCCTACGCGCCCGCCGCCTCGCCGGCGGCCGGCCCCCCGCGCGGTGCAAAAAATTAAATATCCCCGTGGTGTGGAGGAGCGCAGGGCGGCGAGCCGGCCACCACCGCCTCCGCCTGCGCCGCGCCGTGCCCGTGGCTTGGGGAAGAGGGCCAATCTGGAGGGAATGATTGACCCAAGGAGGAAGAAGAGCTAGAGAGGTTGAAGATGACAAGTGGGACCTGGCTGTCATTGGAAGAGGAAAGAAAGATGACCAAAGGGCAGCACCGTCATTTCGCATGTTCCCGCCACGCCCGCGCTGAGCTGAACGTCTTACGTGTCGTGACATGTCGGCAAAAATAATGGCCACGTCAGATTCATGATGGCAAAAATGTAAGAGGCAATGCTAAACTGGCATCTCAAGTGGTGCCCTTGGTAACGATGGCAAAAAATTAAATATCTCCAGAGCCCATTATATTACGTGCAGCACTAGGGATGGCAATAGGTAGGGTAGGGTACAGGTACGAGATTTACCTAGCATACCCGTCCATCTCAATTATTCCCGTACCCGCCAAACATGATGGGTAAAAGTCTATACCCATGCCCGTACCCACCGGGTATTGACAACAAATGTCATTTTCTTTCAATCACACACATAACAACATACATAAGTTTGAATCTCACACACATAAACAGCAACTAAATGGTCATAACAGCAACTCAAGTACTCAGTCACTCTCACTCACAGACTCACAGTCTCACAGACACACAGTCACGCATGCATAACAACAAAAGTTTCTTATTGCATTAATGGCACATTGACACAAGCCAATTATTATTCAGCAACACATTCCAAATTTCCAATATTGTCCATCTTGCAGGTCATGGATCAATGATGTCAGACTCCACATCATCCTAAGAACAAAAAAACGATACACTTTTGATCAATTCAATTTATACGTTGTAAAGAAAGAGGTATATAGGAATGAGTCAGATAAATACATACCAACTTGTATGGCCCTCTATAAACCGGGTACCCATTGGGTTACGGCGGATAGAATTGTATACCCGTACCTTTACCCGTGGATAGGATTTTATACCCATACCCTTACCCGCGGGTAGGATTTTATACCTGTGCGCTTACCCATTAGGTAGGGTACCCGCGGGTACCGGTACCCATGGGTTAAACTGCCACCCCTAGCAGCACACGACGCAGCTACCATGCAGACCGCCGAGGACAGTGTGCCGGGCGTCAAGGATTCACAGCGTGCTGGTGCCAGCATTTAGCCAATGCAAGCAGCTGCCACTAGAGATGAGATGGCCAAGCAAGGCTACAAGCAGATCGTCGGATCGAAGCCGTGCACGGTGCACCCAAAAGCCTCTAGCTAGCTAACTGCACAAGGGGCATCTCAGCATCACCAAATTAAAGCCACCGTGCCGAGGGGCCATGGACCTCGTCATAGGCCAGCTCATGCCTCATCGGGGCAATGTAATAATACAACGACCCGCCGCCGGCTACGCAACGGGAACAAGGTCAAGCTATCGGCGCGCGACGTCCTCTCGAGCAACATACATCCAGTGTTGAATGCTACTCCCTCCGTTCTAAATTACAAAGTCATTTCAATTTTTTTTTGAGAGTCAAAGCATCTCAAGTTTAACCAAATTTATATAACAAAGTACTAGATACCAAATAAATATCATTAGCTTTTCTATTAAATATATTCACTACGGGAAACCTGTGAGTTGCCGAGTGTCAAAAACACTCGGCAAAAGGCCAAAAACACTCGGTAAAGCCTTTGCCGAGTGTTACACTCGGCGAAGAGCACTCGGCGACTATAGACTCGACAAAGGGGTTCTTTGCCGAGTGTTACTTTTCGGGCACTCGGCGAAGAGTTTGCCGTGTGTTTAGATGGACACTCGGCAACAATTTTTCAGAAAAATAAAAAACAAAAAAAAATCGGCAGGCCACCGCCGGCTGCCATCAGCACACCGCCGTGGCCGCTGCCGCTGGCAGCTGAAGCCCCGATGGATCTGAGAGAAGAGAGGGCGCCGGTCGGGGGCGGCTCCGCGCGCCTGCACCGCCGCCGGAGCCGTTGGGGCCAGCCTGCCCCGCGCCCACCGTCGTCAGCCGTCGGGGGAGAGGATGGCGCGCCGTGTGGGGGCGAGTCCGCGCGCCGCCGGTCGGGGGCGAGTCCGCGCGCCGCCGGTGCCGGCCTGCTCGCGCCGCCTCCTGGGGAGAGGTGGTCGCGCCCGCTGCCGCCGGCCGTTGGGGGAGAGGAGGGGCGCGCGCCCGCCGGCGGGGAAGAGGGAGCCGCGCCCGCCGTCGGGGAAGAGGAGGGGCGCGCCCGCCGCCGGGGGACGGAGCCGCGCGCACCGCCGCCGGGGGAGGGAGCCGCGCGCACCGCCGCCGGCCGCCGGGGAGAGGGAGCCCGCGCCCGCCGCCGGGGGAGTGAGCCGCGCGCACCGCCGCTGGCCGCCGGGGGAGAGAGCCCGCGTGGGAGGGAGGTGGAGAGAAGGTGAGGCTTATCCAGACGTTGGAGGAGAGAGATGGGCGAGGATCCAGGGTTTGTTTGTTGGGCCAATAGGAGAGCAGTATTTCACAAGGTTGGATCGATGAGGTGGCCAGTTTGCCGAGTGTAACAGGGAACACTCGGAAACCTCATGTCTTTGCCGAGTGCCATGTTAAAAAAACACTCGGCAAAGCTATAATTATGTAATTATCATATTTTGACATGGCTAAACAATCTCAAATAAAAAAGTGTACAACTACAAGGTCTTAAATCTCATCTAGCTCTACAACTTTGGTATAAAATTTATTTACATCTGAGATCATTTGAAAATTTTAAAACTTTAAAATTTGAAATCGGAAAGCTTATAATGATATTTTGAATTATAAAATTTTGTCAAATAGAAAAGTTGTCAACTTCAAAGTTTTACATTTCATCAAGCCATACAACTTTGGTTTAAAGCTTTTTTCATTTGAGATCATATAAAAGAGTTTGTATTCAAAAAATACATTGACTAACTCTTTCATATAGAGTAACACATATACTTCTTGTGTGATGTTTCAATTTTGTAAACATCGTTATGACAAAATGTGCGAAATCTTCTCAACTTTTTATCACAACCTTTACGTATGATACCATTTATAACTTTTATCATGCTAAATCTCATGATTTTTAGACTTCATTTGCTTTTTTAGAAATTTAAAAACTCAAATCTTTGCCTAGTGTCAAAAAAATAACTCGGCAAAGAAGGGCTTTGCCGAGTGTCAAAAAATACACTCGGCAAACACCCATTCTTTGCCGAGTGTTTCTTTTGACACTCGGCAAAGCCCTTTTTTGCCGAGTGTTTTTATTTTGCCGAGTGTATTTTTTTTACATTCGGCAAAGAGCTTCTTTGCCGAGTGTCCGAAAAACTACACTCGGCAAAGATTTGACACTCGGCAACTTCGGGTTTTCCCGTAGTGATTTTCATAGTCTATCTATTTGGTGCCATAAATCTTTATAATCCCCCTCTATAAGTTTGGTCAAACATAAATAGTTTGAGTCTCTAAAAAATTTAGAATGACTTATAATTTGAAACAGAGGGAAATAGCTTGCAAGTCCTCTCGAACGTACGTCAGGATTGATCAATCTTTGCTATTCAATCTTCTTCGATTCTTCCGCAGCAACGCGCGGGGCGCCCATCTAGCTAGCTAGTTCACAAATGAATGGCCAAATAACAATAACACACAACTAGCACATATAATAATAATAATAATAATAATAATAATAATAATAATAATAATAATAATGTTCCGTTTTACTGCATATATGGTACCAACTAATCATGATTACATAGTAACATAATATATAATAGGTCGATCGGCATCACTAATCATTTCATTTGGAGATCGATGCATGATGATAAGTATGCCTTCTTGTCACGTCCTACTTCCTCAGCTGCTTACTCTTTAACTCCTCTAATTCCTTCATCATTTTTGCCTTGTCAGCATCATATGCCTTTGTACCTGCCTCATTTGCCTTTGCCAACACCCATATCGCTTTCCTTGTGTCCTCCAATTGCCTTTGGAGTTCACCCTTTTTCACCCTACACACCTCCAATTTCAATTGGAGTTTAACCTTTTCCTCCCTACACTCCTCCAACTCCCTTTGGAGTTCATCCTTTCTCACCTTACACTCCTCCAATTCCAGCCTAATCTTTATTTCGGTTTCCAATTGGAGTTTAATCTTTAATTCGAGTTCCACAATGAGTTTAACCTTTATTTCGAATTCGACTTTGAGTTTAGGCTCTGCCATCATACACTCATCCAATTCCCTTTGGAGTTCAGCCGTTATCTCCCTAGACTTAACCAGTTGCATTTGGAGTTCAGCCGTTCTGTCCCTAGACTTATCCAGTTGCCTTTGGATATCATCAGTCTTCACCTGAGGGGTAGAGGAGGGGATGGGGTCCGTGATGATACCTAGAGAAGTTCAACAATTTTAGTAGGGGTTAATTAGAGGGCACTATACTGCGCAGGAATTGGACATTGGAAAAATGATGTCTTTTTTCCTCACCAGAATGGACCTTTTCTTTTTCCTGTTCCTCTTCCTCTTGTTGGTTAACCCATTCTGCAACCACCACTGCAGCTACAACAGGTATAGCTACAGCGGCAAATCCAGCTGCTACAGGAATCGCCACCGCCGCCACCTCTAATGCCGCCACCTCTAATGCCGCCGCCGTCGCCGCCACCACCTCCCCTATTACAGCCCATGTTGCTGCATCAAAAAACCCCATGTTCTGTTTTGGAGACTTGTAGAGGTCGGAGGCTTATGGCTGTCGTCGCCCTCCTGGCGCTATTGTTATCACGCACTCGCCGGAGTTGGAAGACGCTTCCGTTCCGCTATCTTCGCCGTGCCCCAGGCAAAGGTTGCGCTGCGTGGTCGTGCCCCTGCCAAAGCTAGCTTTACTTTTTTTTGCGAAGGGGGTCAGTATATGTAAGGGAGGGAGATAGATAGATAGAGGAAAGGAGTGTGTAGGAGGAAGCAGGAATAATCTAGCAGAGGAGAGAAGGGATGGAGTGTGTGTCGGTGCTAAAGAGGGAAGAAGCAGAGGGGAGGGAGAAAGGATGCAGTGTCAGCGAGGAAGAAGGACGGGGAGGGAAAGAATGCAGTGTCAGCAAGGAAGGAGGACGACGGATCAGAGTTCAGAGTTGAGGGAGAGAAGCTTGCGGCCCAGGCAGGAGCAGGAATCCCGGGTGACAATCTGAGTACACCTTAACCGAATAGCATGTTCGACGATATTTTGTACAGAAGCTTGCGGCCCAGGCAGGCAGGAGCAGGAATCCCGGGTGACAATCTGAGTACGTGTCATGGTAATGGAGGAGCTAAGCAGCAGTCACGCGATAACCTAGGTTACATATGCTACGTGAGGCAAAGTTCTCTCGCCGGCCCGAAATAATTGAAAGGCTCGGCAGTTTTGGCAGCCCGGAAAGGATTAACCCAGCCCAAACCACCAGCTAATGTTTATGGGAACTTTCTTCTTTAATTAAGTAAAGGGCCGAGGCCAGTGATTTACTTAGCATCAATCATCTTTATGGGCTCACGTAACCGAGGAAGGCCCATGCAAATGCCCTTGGCAAGGACTCTGTGTGTGCATATGCATACGCATGTGTGCATTTCCTTTGGTCCATGTATACGTATAAATATTCTCAAAAAAAAATGTATACGTATAAATACTTAAGTCCGGTGTATACGGAAGCAAATTATGGATGCGTGCATGAGGATGGCAGGTGGCCCCACGCCTTCTAGAAGCTTCATGTGTAGTCGGTCAACGGCCGCAGTACGCGCACCGCATCGGCATCAGCTTCAGCCCAAGACCTGACTACCAGCTATGTTTTCACTTCCGGAAATGAAAAAATATCGCCCCCCAACGAAAAAACCGAAAATCCCGAAATTCCCGGAATTTCGGGTCAAATTCAAACGAATTCAAATTTTTTGAATTTTTTTTGCCAGAATTTCACTGCAACTATCTCTAATCAACCATACATCATAATTGTATATCAAAACAAATAGATAAGGCCATAGTTATCACATAAAAGATAGATTGGGGCTTCACAATGGCAATGTCAAGCATACATCATCCAGCATCTAGCCAATGTCATCCATCTACCCTAATACAGTCCCGAATGTTACATTCCATAGGATGTCAATCAATAACAGTCCAAAATACATCTTCATGCACAGTCCAAAATATACACCTCCATGCACAGTCCAAAATATACACCTATTCACAGTCCAAAATATACACCTCCATGCACTAAACAGAGTCCAAAATATACTTGGTCAGTCACATGCACCAACCTAGCTCCACGGCCACATCTTCTCCACTGAAGCATGCATTAACTGCAACATATATTGACATGTGAAATATTTTAAGATTGAGAAACAAAAAAGCTACAGGCATAACAGAGGAATATAGAAAGGAGGTACTAGAAGGCAACATAGTACATGAAGTCAAAATCAGAGGCTATGGCAGCTGAAAATCATAGTACATTTATTTGGCAGCTGCATGGATATGTGTAAATCTAACCTTTTACAGTTTGTTAACGCACTTCATAGTTGGTTTCTTCTTCCTAGTCGATCTTGCACGAGTAGAGCTTCGATTCCCAATCCTAATACCTGAACTGCGGGCTGCACGATCACGCACTCTAGCTCTACGACCACTAGCTCCATCACCTATCACATATCATATTTTCAAAATAATAAAAAGAAACATGCATGCTGACAATAACCACAATGCCTGAAGATGATTGAAACTCACCAAGTCTTGTGGTTACTTCACATCTGGTGCCGCTGCCACCAGATCCTCCCCCCCACATCATCAGCACCTATGGACAGCAAACAAGAAAAACAAATTACATGCACAAGCTATTGACCACATATCACAATTGCTCAGATAATAGAAACTGACCATCACCATCACCGTCCTCATCAGAGGCAGAGCTACTGTCCCCTGACTCAGCATACACAGGACTGCCATGTGAAGAATCCGACTCATAGTCATCTGCAAAACATTCATGCGCCTTCCCACTAGAAGGAATAGGCTCACCTGTTTTACTGATCACAGTATCACCTTCACCGGCACTAGATGGGCCACTGCCACCACCACCGCCATCACTGGTAGATACCTCCTTCCCCTTCCTGTTGTCTTGGCGCCTCCTCTCCATGCGAGCTGGACATAGAACATTAGCATATTCCAAAAATTAATTTAGTATTTAACAGTCGCTGCATTCTATGGTTACTGCATAAACCAAACAACTAGCAAGCTGACAATCACAACAATAAACAAAAGAACAAATTAGTCGACATAATCACTCCAGATCTTGCAAGATTTCATTTACAACTAGCAAGATAGGAATTTAATTTACAGCTACCAGAGGCTACTACAAGAGACGCAACAAATTTTATGTCCCAGCCAAAAGGAACAGAGCCTGCAAGTCGGACATGCAGAGGCTTATGAGAAACAGAGTTGCTCCAATAAAAATACTACATGATTCCTAAATATGGCATTCAAGGGGTACGAGGAGAGAGGCGTACAGGGATCTTGCCTGGATGAAGCGATTGCCAGCTGGGAACAGGATGTAGACGCGAACTGCGCCGAGGTTGAGTGCGCGGCCGCCGTGGTTGAGCAGCACAGGGACACAACTGCCTTGGATTGGATGAGCGCAGGAGAATGCGGAGGCACATCAACGCGTCCCTCTGGTGCACGGCATGGTGAGAGGGAACCGCGGGACGGACGGGAGGAGGTCGCTCGTGTCACCGGCTCGCCGCCGCCGCCGTGGGGACGGAGAACAGAAGGGGAAATTTTGTTGATTTAGGGTTTGGGATGGGTATATAAGGCTTGGGCCGGCAGGGGAATGAATTTTGGGCCGGTGGCGCGTTCCGGCGGCGGGAAATGAAGCGGATGGCGCGTTCCGGCGGCGGGAGATGAATTCGACCGAAATTTTTTGTCCGATACTTTTTTTTTCGGGCCCCACCGAAAAAACCGAAATTTCGGATTTTTCGGCGAAATTTCGGCGAAATTGAAAACCTGGACTACCAGCTAGTCAGTCTCTCAAGGTTCATCTACGTGTACGTGGCTAACCTCCAACCGGTCCCACTAGTCATGCAGCTGCTCGCCGGTTTGCACGGAGGAGAAAGGATAACGCCTGCGCAGATAAGATCGAATTCAAAATTTGAAACGCAGCGCCGCGCGGCGAGAAACGGCAGCCGGACGTTTCGCTCGGGCTCTCTCTCGCTCGCCAACAGAATGGAGGCGGCGCTCAGCGCCCGCTCCCCGCTCCTGGCTGCCTATAAAAGGAGGCCTCCACTCTCTTTTGAAAGCTCTCCAACACACAGCTCTCTCACCAACGCACCCTCTCACACAGCACACGCATCTCACCCATCGTCCACGCATACACCGCCGCCGTCGACAGAACACGCCACTGCACCGCCGTCGTCCCAGTGCAGGCAATCATCTTCTACCTGTACTTGCCGGCAAGGAGGATCGCAGCCTTCGACGGAGGTCCGGCACCGGCCCGCGACACCGTACGCCGCGGTCGTCGCCGAGTACTTCGGCGCCGACGCCATGGCTGCTGTGACATTCCCCGCCAGTATCTCAGGTTAAGATCATGATTGTCCTCCTCCTTTCTTCCTGTCGCATGTTTCTTTCAGATTGCATGCACGGAGACTTGCCCGTCCCGGCCAATGCGCGCGCCATGAAGGGAGATGCCGGGCCTACCGGGAAGGACGCCGTCGCCGTGTCATCTGAAGCAGCCCCCACTGGCAGCACGCCATCGCCGACGAGCGCCGCTGCGCGGATCGTCGCCGCGCCGTCCACGATCTGAGCCGCCACGCTGCCGCCGGAGCTCGTCCCCGAACAGCCTGGCCGCGCGGTCCGCGACTTCACCACTTGAAGAGCTGCGCACGTCGCCCACCGGCGCGCAGCCCAGGGAGAACCTCTCTCCGATCAAGTCGGGCACCACCGTGCACTCCATCAACACTACTACTACAACAACACTCGCCGTTCGCGGCCGACGAGGCCGAACGGCACGGGTGGACGCCGTCGACGTTTCGACCGTGTTACACCCGGCCCATGGACCAACGAGGCCATGATAATGCCGACGCCCACATCCATCTGCATCATCTCATCGTGCATGGAGAATGCAAGGCGAAGCTTAACCGGAGGTATTCTGCGAGCCTGACTCGCGGATGTAATTAACTAGGAGCCTTCCGAGGCCCTAGGAGCTAGGAGTTCACACTCGCCCAGATCGGATCTGCCCAACGGCAGGCAATGGAGCGCGCACATATATATTGGGAACATGTATTTGTATTTGGTAGAAATATGAATAAAAATGGTGTTCCCTATTTGTTGTTTGTCAATTTATTTTGTGTATTTATTTACACTGGCATGCCCGCAATATTTATTTTCCTCCGCGTGTAGAGAAATCCGCTCTGGTATTTTTCTCCCAAAACAAAGCAATCCTATTCCTAAAAGAATTGCATAAAACAATAACTGTATGACTAGAGAAATTTCCAAGGTAGATTAAATCACCCAATTTTCTAAGTTTTGAGAGCCTTTGGCCCACTGGAAGGGACGCAATGATACTATATATACTGACAGACAAGCATACACGATCAGACATATACATGAGCAGCAATATTCTGAAGGATATTAAATCTCCGAATTTGTCTGCAGGGAAACGGACTTGACATTACAAGTGCTGTCAAAGTTTCAGTGCATTTGAAATATGGAAAGGCCCCCAAACAATTCCCTCAGCCGGCAGCTTGAGCCATTCAGCCAAACATGCAAATATGTCAAGTGAAGTTCCTGATGTAGCTCGCCTGCAACTAGCAGTCATAAGGGATAAATCACTGAATCAATTCCTCGGCTTTTGGTAATTTTTACGGTTCATTTTGTCAGGCTCTCCACAATGGTGGCTTGTAGTGAGGGCAGTCCCAACCCTCTACCTTAGCTGGTTTCCATAGCATTAAATATACTGCCATGTAAGCAAAATGCGTGGCAGGAGAGTTATCGAGGAGAGAGGAGAAAAATTGGAGACACCGTTTCTCGTGCACGACATGGTGTTGGCGCAGCATCCAACGAGCGAAGAAATGGCAGGAAACGCGTTAGGGAAGCGGATGATTTCTTCCCCCAGTTTGTGGGACCCACTGTCTGGACCACGCTGCACCGCTCAGGCTCACCGTCTACCTCGCGTTCCCATCGCATGGCCGTCGCTCGTCGTGTTAGTGGCCTATGCTACCGAGGGCTATCCCGAGGCAGTAGATTTCAGGTGGGGTGTCGTCGAGATCAAGAACGCAATGGCTACACAACACAAGGTTTAGATAGGTTCGGGCCGCCGAGATAGCGTAATACCCTACGTCCTGTTTGGTGGTTTGTATTGCGTATGAGGAGATTTAATGTTTCAGAGGGGTCCCTGCCCAACCTTATATACATGGGGGGCAGGGTTACAGGTCGGTTTGAGTAGAATTCTAGCCATATACAAATCGATCGAGTACTTATTTGGTTATACCGAGTACTTTTCTTACATTACGACTAGTTCCCTAAATCTGTAGAGTCCTATGCCATCCTGCACCATAGTCTCCACGCGTAGCACTATCCCCTTCTGGGAATTATCCATGCGTCCTTGTGGGCCCATGGTTGTACATCTGACAAGCCCCCGAGCGCTTCATTGTCGAGTTCTTGTCATCAACCGAGTATTTGTCATGGCTGTCGAGTACTTCCTTAAGCTTCTCTGAGTTCTTCCAGTACTTTTCCTCAACAAACTTGGAAAGTCTTCGGTTGTCACGAGGCTGTGAGGTGCTCAATGCCCAGATTCTTGATTATCTTGAAATATTCAATCTTCAATATGAAGTGCGATAAAAATTGCACTTGATATCAAACAGCCCCCGAGCCTTAGGTTGAATCGAAGAATCAGGCTGAGGGTCAAATATTCTTGAATCTTCGTCTTGTCTTGAAATAAATGAAATGTGCAATTTTTAGAAAAATTGCACTTGATAAGTTGATATCAAGTAGCCCCCGAGCCTTGGTTTGAATCGTAGAATCGAGCCGAGGGTCTTGATTTGTTTCTCCAGTTTCCAAATAGAAATTTAAAATATCTGTCGCAGATAGACACATATCCCGCAGCCCCGAGCCTTGAGCCATACCTTGGTAGGTAAGAAGGGTCAAAAATCTCATGGCAATCTTGCGTATCTGTTAAGTGATGGATATCCTCGAATTTTGAAGAAAGAAGGGATCACAAAATCCTTTAAGGCCATGTTTAGTTCCCACCTGAAATATTTTCATCCATCACATCAAAGGAGAATCTTTGATGCATGAAGTATTAAATGTAAACGAAAAAGGTGAAAAGTTATATGGATAGACTGTAAATCGCGAGACGAATCTAATGAGTCTACTTAATCCATGATTTGCAACAGTAGTGCTACAGTAACCGTCCGCTAGTTATGGATTAATTACCCTCTAATTACCATCGTTAGATTCATCTCGAGATTTCCAACCTATCCATATAACTTTCCACCTTTTTCGTCTACATTTACTACTTCTAAATTGAAAAAATCAAAACCCGAAATCTTTTCACGAAATGTTTTCGTGAACTACCCGTTTTACCCCTGACCATAACCAAGCGTCGTCGCCACATAGTCAACCCGCTCCTGTACCGCGAGACTTTCCCCTCTGACGCCCATGTTGCAGGCCTCGTCATGCTCGGAGAGAAAGCAGCTGGACAGTGAAACGCACGCATATGAGACGCATGAGGGGATAAATCAATACGTACATGACCAAATTCATAGTTTCATCACATCCATGTTTCATATTACAAAATCATGCGTACAGGTTCAAAGTTTCCTGATAGAAACATTCACGAATCAAAATGCAATACAGGTTCACAGTTTCCTAATAAAAACATCCACAAATAAAAAGGCACACAGGTTCACAGGTTCATTTTTTTGGCTTCCTTGGCGTGAGTTTCTTCTTGACAACCATCTTCTTTGCTGGAGACTTTCTTGGAGTGGACATAGAGCCAAGACTAGAGGTCTCTTCTGCAGTTTGACTACATGAATAAAATAAATGTTAAGCTCCTGAAATAACAGATGAAATGTGAAGCTAAAGAGATGATTCTACCTCCTCGTCACAGGCCCAGGACTAGAGGTCTCATTTTCAGTTTGACTACATGAATAAAATAAATGTTAAGCTCCTGAAAAATCAAGTATGAAATGTGAAGCTGAAGAAATGATTTTACCTCCTTGTCACAGGCCCAGGACTACTGGCGCCTTCAGTTTACCTTGCTAGCTTCTGCCTTTTAGGTGGGCTAGTACTAGTATCTCCTTTGCCTGAACCTAATGGCCTCCCTACCTTTGCACGACTCTTCCTACAGATGCAAATCGAGTGATGAGCTAGCTAGAGACCACATACTAGCAGGAAAGAAGCCAAAAAATGAAACCATTTTACCACTTTTTTGTTCCATTCATAGGACATTTTGGGGATGATGATCTGTGACCACGTTGGAAGCATCTACTGCATTGCACCTGCCATGCACCTTTGCCCTTAGGTTTGTTTCCCTTGTTCTCTAAACACCCAGGTATTCTATTCTTCCTCTGTCTCCCTACTTCTCTCTTTGCTAGAGGAGCCAACAACTTGTAGTCAAGTTCCACTTTGGGCCATTGTGACTTGTCAGGAAATGGTTTAATGATTCCAGCATATGCTAGCCTAAAATGGTAAACTGAAAAGTATGGATGCAGGTAATCTTCCATCTTAGGATTTCTTGTTGTAATTATGAGTGCCAAAGCATGTGGACATGGCTTTCCTGATACTTGCCACTCCCTACATGAGCATGTCTGATTCTTAAGATTCACTACATGTCTTATGACCTTATGGGTAGTAGTAATTTCAGTCACCTCAGCTTCATCCAAACCACCTTCTTGGACCTTCAAGTGGCCTAATTGCCTACTCATCACATTGAGTTGACGAACTATGATTGGGAGCATATAGTGGCCTTGGAGCTTTTCACCTATTCTTCTTCTTCTTGCATACAGTTCCATGAACTTAGACCTTAGGGTGTCAGCAAGCTCAGCAACTGGAAGGTCTTTGAGGTCCTTCACCCACCTATTCCAAACCTCTGCAATATTGTTAGCAATGTGGTCACACTTGATCTCTTCTGAGAATTTGCTCCTCATCCAAATCAGACTATGATGTTGGTCCAAAAATGGCTTCACCTCATTACTTGCTTCATACATCTTATTCATCAAGTACTCATGATATTCTGGCTGGTATGTCCTTGCTGCAGGGTACATCCTACCATATGTTGGACCTTGAAACTTCTTCACAAAATTCTTGATTAAATGAAAAAAAACACTCTCTATGCTCTGCCCAAGGATACACCTCGCTCACAGCAGCCTTTATAGCCTTGCTAGCATCTGAATTTATAGCTAGATGGGGTGGATTGCCAATTGCCTTTTGCAGCTGCTGCAAAAACCAAGCCCAATTTTCTTTTGTCTCACTATCAAAAAAACCAAATGCTACTGGAAACATCCAATTGTGACCATCTAATGAAGTAGCTGAAGGCATGTGCCCCTTCCATCTGCCATTAAGAGCGGTGGAATCTATGCTCAAGTATGGCCTACAACCATTTAGGAACCCATCAATGCTTGGTTTGAAGCAGCAAAAGAATCTGTTGAAATACACACCATCATCTTTCTTTACGACATCTATCTCTACCACACTCCCAGGCATTTTCTGCTCTACCTCTGCCTTGAAGTTGAACAATAAAGCAAAACTTTCTTCCCAGGTACCAAAAATCTTTTCAGCTGCAACTTGCCTACCAGCCCACACTGTACCATACCCTATTGTGACATTATACTTTTCCTCCAACTCCTTTTGTAATATTGTGCAAAGTATGTTAGAATCCTTTTTTATAAAAGGGATGGCCTTCTCTGCTACCCAATGGTACGAAGCCATCTTGGTCCTCACCCTTGCAGTAGATGCACAAAAATGATCTTTTTTATTTACAGTAACCTGCAGAATGAACACATATTAGTTACAACACAACATCATCATTATATTAGTTACAAACATTAAGTACAACATCAAAAAAAATATTATACCCTGACTTGCTTCTTATCATGCATCAACCTAGCCACAATAGCCCATGGACAGCCATCGGCTTTGCAATATCCCCTAAACTTATCTTTACATGATTTCTCTGTCCCCAGCTCAAATTGTCCCTTTATAGCATGCTGCCTCAGTGCTGCCCTGAATTCTTTCATACTAGCATAGATGCTTCCAACTGTCATTGGAGGGTCTTCCATATCATAGACAACTGACTCCTCACCAGGAATTTTATCGTCAACAAGTAATTCTGCCGCTTCTGCCTCCATATCCAGAAGAACAGAATCATTTGTAGCTTCAGTTTCAGCATCAATCCTCTCTGACTCTGCTCTCTCATCCTCTGCTCTAAGACCAACAAATTCATACATAGCATCTTCATCCATTGATATCACAGGAGCACCTATTTGATCATCGGGAATTGGCAATATCTCTATGCTGTCCCAATCAATAACATGGGGAAGATCTGAAGGATTGGTTGAATCTACTTGTGTACCAGCATTGTCTGACACAACATTACTCATGGCTCCTTCTGTAACAACTGAGTTAGTAACCATTTGTCCAACCTTGTCCTCGAAATCAACAAACAAAATCAACTTCTTCTCTGAAAGCCTTTTACAGAATGCAAGTGACAAAGTTGCATCATCATTCAACTTTGTTTCCTCACCAGTAGTCATGTCAAATTCAGATATCACAGGTTGTTGATAGCTTCCCCAATTCACTCGAGCTGCTAAATCCTTCTCTAAAATTTCCATGGTATAACAACGATAGCCAACGGTCCATTCATAACATTTTCGTGGCACATCAATACAGCTACCATCATCCATCTTTGCACAGAACTGAGAAATTTGAACAGACAACCTAAATGCAGCATCCGGATCGATCCTACCGAGTACCGAGAAAAAATAAGTACACAGATCAGTCAGGTCCAGTCCGATCTGCTAGTTCACGTTAGTTTAGGGATTTGTTTTCCCCAAATCGAACCAAATCGAATCAAATAAAAAAATCCATCCTAATCGAACCCATACTGTACCCAACGAGGAGAGTGATTAGGGAGTGAAGCTTACCCATGAGGTGCCTTCGATGGAATCATGGTGTCCATTCAGGCTGTTCCGGCCGGCGGCATCTGCTAGTGGAGACCCTTACCCACGAACCCTAGCGGCAGCGCAGGAACACGAGAGAGAGAGGGAGAGTTGAAACAGAGAGAGAGGAAATAGCAGCAGTCTGATTCAATCGAAAGAAAGGATAAGGTGTCATGGTCAGGGGTAAAACGGGTAGTTCACGTTGGCTGCCAAGGAAAAAGAAAAGAAAAACTAGTGAAAAGGTAAAAATGGGTAGAAAACCCTTGAACTGAAAGAATTCAAGTGCACGGGGTCAAATTCTGAGAGGCAAGCGAATTGAGTCCCTCGTTCCGAAAGGCTCTCCAATTGAGTCCCAAATTCTGAAATTTCTCCATTTGTACTGTTGAATTCCAACCCGCGCTCCTAGGGCTTTCACTCTTTACCATTCGCAGTTGCTTTCACCCCTTTCACTCCAGTGCCTTATCCTCTCCGCTCTGCCGCCGCCGTTGGCGCTCTGATCTTCCTACTCCGCCCTATCCACTCAATCTTCCAGCCCCCGAGCACATGCGAGTGAAGAGGCTCGTGACTTCCAGGATGAGCCTCGGGAAGAAGAAAGCGACTGCGAGTCAGAAACAGAGAGGCGCAGATCTGGAACTGCCAGCGTCGAAGATGGGGAAGGTCGATGGCCCGCAGTATCCAGCGCGGCCAAACTACATCAAGAAGTCCATCGTGACTAATGTAGATCTGCAGCGCCTCGTAGATCAAGGCCTTCTGAAGGATAAGACCACCCTGCTGTGGCAAGCACCAGATCCGAAAGAGGACTTTCCAATGGAGCCTATCGACAGAGTTACTCTCTTCATCCATTTCGTCAAGAAAGGTATGGGTATCCCCGCCTGTGACTTCCTCTGCGGCCTTCTCCATTACTACGGTCTTGAGCTGCAGAATCTGAACCCGAACGGAATTTTCCACATTTCCTGTTTTGTTCATTTTTGTGAGGCTTTTGTCGGAATCCGCCCCCATTTCAATCTCTTTCGTCAATTCTTCCACCTCAAACCCTATCCGTCCAAACATTCGATCTGGCCTATTGGTGGGGCCGGGTTTCAGCTATGCCAGGCCGCCAGAGTTGTACTTCAACTACGATATGCCAGATAACAACTCGGGCTGGAAGGAACTCTGGTGGTATGTTGGTAATCATCCACCGGCGCTACCCGAATTCACCGGAGTTGCACCCGTGAAGAAAGCAAACTGGAATGACATGCCGACTGTCCCTGAGTCTATGCAGTTCTCCGAGTTGTATGCCAAGATCAAAAAGCTGAAGGACCAAGGAGTAGATGCAGCATCAGTGGCATATTCTTGGATTGAGAGGCGCATCCAGCCACTAGCGAAGAGGGATACTTTCGGGTATCAGTATAAGGGAAGGGTAGATCCAGGCCGGATGAGTACTGAAGATCTGCTAGAAGCAAAGATCAGAAGATGGCTCCAGACAATGCTTCCCAAGGTCACTAAAAAGCCATTCATCCCCAAGTTGTACGATGCTACAAATCCTCCTGACCAGGTAAAAATCAATGAAGACCTTTGATTCGAGTTGTCATTTTTGCTAACTGTAACATGCTGAAAATGTTGTCTTGCAGAGTGATGTTGAGAAGTTCTTCTCGTGGCCTCCAATGCCAAAAGATGCGCCAAAAGAAAACAGTCCCCAGCCCAAGTCCAAACCAGTCGATATAGACGAAGGACCGAGTTCTTCGACTGAGTCTGATAGCCTGGGTGACTTCGAGCTGGCACCACGGAGCAGGGATGAAGACATTCCACCGCCAACTGATCTGTTAGCAAGCTTTGTGCCACGTAAGCCTTGACAAGCGGTCCGCAAAAGGAAAGTCATGCGCTGAGAAGTTCCATAGACTACTTCCACTGCGGATGAAGAGGACACTGGGTATGCATATCCTCAACTAGTCGTAGTTGCTGCTGATGTAGATAAATCTCTGATAATATATGTGCAATGCTTGTCTGCACAGGACCGTGATCGCCCCAGAGCCTCAGGTGCATGAGCAGGCAGCCCCCGAGCTTGACGCAAATGTACTCGTGGAGCCAACGCCTGAGGAGCAGGAGTCAAGGGACGTCGTGGTCGACTCGTCAGCCACGGTGGCCCCATCAGTACCCGAGTCATGTGCCCAGCTGGCAACGAAGAGGCCACGGGTACTTGGTGAGCCCAAGGTGCAGCTAGCATCATCGAAAAGGTAACTGATGTCCTCTCCGAGTAGTTATTTGCGTATTTGCCGGATTGTGAATACTGATAAGATGCTTGTCCCAGGAAACCAGCAGCGTTGCCACCGAAGAAATTTAGCAAGAAAGCTCAAGATGTGGACATAGTCCCGCCAGCGAGCACAGCTGCCCTGACATCTCCCGCCCCCGAGGTGGCTTAGCCATCCCTTGGTCTTGAAGACAACACCGCGCCAGCCCCTGAGGTGGTCGAGACCTCCCTCAAGGCTGCTGCATCAAGCGCTCCAGATCAACAAGATGATGTCATCGACTTGGATGCGAATCAAGAGGAGTCGACTAGTGTAGAGGTCGTCCAGCCGTTGCAGGTCCGTGGGAGCAAGGATAAAGAGCCCGCTCCCGATCTGCCACAGATCAAAGATGATGGTGTAAGCGTGGTCAGCAACAAGGATCTTGAAGATTATGATGAACTCCCTGTTTCCATCCCCATGAAGACCATTGGAGCACATCTGCTACCCACGACGAGCTGTGCAGCAACTGCAGTGGAGCCAGAGGTCCAAGTAGTCGAGCCGGAGCCACAGGATCAAGTTGCTGATGTGGGTACCAAGCTGCGCGAAGAACTATTTGAAGATCCACTGCTCGACAAGGAGTACTTGGAGCTTATGATGGAGCAAGGTTGTCACGCCGCGGAGTACTCTCGCAAGTGCAACGAGTACTTAGTGGTATGTGTATCTTCTCTGTATACTGCTTCCAATAAGTACTTGATTTCTTGTACTAACTTGAATTATCTGCATGTAGAAAGTAGCCGCCCGTTCCCAGGAGAAGTCTAAGTTGCTGTATGACCTTGGCGATGCAATTCCACAGAAAGAGACCCTGGAAAAGGAGCTGGCCAAGGTTAAAGAATATGTAGCTGGCTTCCAGATGAGGTATGATTCTGCCATAGCTGATCGGCTAAAGAGTTCCAAGGAACTCGAGGCTGCCACGGAGAAATTGGCAGAGTACCAAACCCAACTGGAGATCGAGCGTTAGTCGAAAACCAAACTCGCTGCAGATCTCGCCAAGGCAAAAACAGAAAATAAGAAATAGCTGGCCACCAATCAGAAGCTGAAGAAGAAAATCGAAGGTATGGCTTGACGATCCTGAGTGATTATGCTTCAATTACTTCCTATTTCTGACGATAATCTATTCTCATTCGCAGAAGTTGAAGGTGAGTTGTGGAACGCCAAGGCCGAATGCACCAGCTAGAAGAACGGGCACTCCACAGTCTCCGAGGAGAAAGAGCGACTCGATGAGTCCTTCAAATCCCTCGTGGAGTCAAATGCTGATTTGAAGACAGAGTATGATAGCACCAAGAAAAAGCTTGAAGACATGGATGCACAAATCGGCAGAGGCCTGCAATCTGTCAAGACTCTTGGCGAAGAGCTCAAACAGGTCAAGACAGAGTACGCAGAGTTGGAGAATGCTGCGACGGCAGTAGCTGATTTCATTGATCCTTCCGCACCCAACTCACAGCCACGTCGACTTGTTGAGCGCCTTCAAGACTTGGCCGATAAATTTGTGGCATATGTTCAGAAGACTTGCAGCAATATGGGAACCAAGATGCTTGATGTTATCCAATCTTTCTACCCAACAGCAGAGCTTGAAGATGTCCCAGATGGCAAGTCAGAGGAGTGCTCTCAGGACCAGTTCGACAAGTACATGTCAGATCTGAAACCAGTAGCGGATAGGGTCGTAGCTAAGCTAGACCTTAGTTAGATGACAATGCATAAACATTATGGATGTATGATATGTAAATACAATCTTATCTCATGTTTATGCAATGTGAAATAGACTTAAGACTTTTTGAGATTGCACAATAGCCATGACATGATCATAAAAAGACTTAGAACGAAAAAACCTGGAAGTAATTTTGTAGCCCTCGGGTGATGAAAAATACCAATCGAGTGACTGTCAATCTCCAAGTCATACGATTTCGGCTGAATCCTTCAAACTCACGAGCCTTCCGTTAGGCATGTAGCATTCTTTATAGCCACTCGAGTACTGGGAACTTGGAAGTTTGGAATAAGCGCTTCAGATTCCAATTGGTACTATATCAATAAGTACTCGAAGATCTGAAGAACACCCCGGAGGTTAAGCTGTTATAGGTTAGCGCACCTCTTCAGATTTCGAGTGGTACTATTTCAATAAGTACTCAAAAAAACTGGAAGACAACCCGAAGATTAAGCTGTTATAGGTCAGCGCACCTCTTCAGATTTCAATTGGTACTATTTCAATAAGTACTCGAAAAACTGGAAAACAACCCCGAAGGTTAAGCTGTTATAGGTCAGCGCACCTCTTCAGATTTCGTTTGGTACTATTTCAATAAGTACTCGAAAATCTGGGAAACAACCCGAAGGTTAAGCTGTTATAGGTCAGTGCACCTCTTCAGATTTTGTTTGGTACTATTTCAAAAAGTACTCGAAGATCTAGGTGGATTTGTCTAGCATCCACTGATTGAAAGAGAGAATAAAAACAGATAAAGTAGTCGGGTGACATCAATATCACAGCGGAAATACTTTATTTGATCTTACAATTATGATAAAGGCCAGAGGCTGAGTACAAGGACTAAAGCCCCCAGAGCTTGGTTACCAAATTTGCTAAAATTCGGACTGCCAATTCTGTGACAAATAGTCAAAATCCTGGGTATGGATGCGAAGACTAAAAACTGCCAGGACCCAGTTCACCATATTCATAGCAATGCTTTGAATTCGGACGACGAGTCCCGGTGAGTAGTCAGAGAATCTCGAAACTGATGAAGTTGTAGAGTTGCCTTGAAGAAAGATAGTCCGCACTAGTGATAACTCTTGAACAAGTAATCATCGGAAAACTTGTTTGCTGCTTCATAATGCAAACGCCATTGAGTAGAGGACTTAAGGGGTCGCTGCAAGCTCAACGGCTCTCTTGCTAGAGTTGTAGCAGTGCTTAAGAGTTCCACAGATTGAAAGTACGCCATTCGGAGTAAGCATCTTCAAAACCAGGTAGACATAATGCGGGATGGCCATGAACTTGTTCAATGCTGGACGTCCAAGGATAGCATTGTATGGAGTCTTGAAGTCCACCACTTCGAATTTGATGTATTCTGTTCTCGTCTTCGACCTCCTTTTAAAGGTAAGGTAAAATCACTTGACCCATAGGCATAGCCTCTTTGCCTAGTATGATTCCGAAGAAAGGAGCCTTTGCAGGAGTGAGCCAGTTTGCGATATCAAAACCCATATCCTTCAAGGTAGAGACAGTCAAAAGATTTAGTCCAGATCCACCATCAATTAGAACTTTTGTAGACTTGAGGTCATCGATTACAGGACTCAGAACGAGCAAAGGGCAAGCCAACTCCGAGGTATTGGTCCATTGATCCTCTTTAGAAAACATGATTGGAGCCTCTGTCCAATTTTGGTATCCTGGAACAGCAAGCTTGGGCGACATAATCTGCTTCGAGTGCTTCTTCCTTGATTCCTTGGTAGAAGAGTTGTGATCTTTCTGAGAAATAACCATCACCATGTCTTCGTGTTCTTAAACCGACTAGTCTTCATCAATAACAGCTCTGCTTCCGCTTGAAAGCTTCTTCTGCTTGTTAGGCAATGGAACATCAAGAACCTTTCGCAAAGTAAAACATTGGCGCACATTGTGCTTATGATTCGGGTGCCACGGGCATTGCTTGTCTAGTGCTTGATCGAACTCCTCCGAGTTGTTATTGTTCTTCCTGCCGTGGGGGTTCCGAGCGAGAGTTGTAGCTGAGTTGTAGCTGAATGGTTTGGCTTCCTCTTTCGAGTACTCGTCAGAGCCTGCTGGTAAATTGTGGCAAAACCGTCCAAATTAAACCGGTTTAAATGCGCTAACCATCATTTTAATAATTAATCCGGTCAACATGCACTTAAAACGGCATAAGTCGGCAGTCTATCGGGTAACTCCCGATTCAACCACGATTCTAGAATCTCGATCGTAACAAACACTGGTAGTCTCACGCGAAGGTGAGCGCAGATAGTATCAACATGACAGGGTTACAAAATAATTAATTAAAATGATAAGGAGCTTAATATTACAAGTTGAGCTCAAATACAAAAATGGAACAGAGTTCGATTATACAGCGGAATTAAGGTTTGAAACACAAATACGAAACAACCACTACGATACGGTAACAATGACGAGTAGAGGACATCACATCGAGCCCACCGATATGACGTCATAGAGAAGACAACTCCACCTGAAAACAGTTAAGCAACAAACCATGAGCAACTAATACTCAGCAAGACTTACCCAACAAAAAGACTCTTAGTATGCAAGGCTTTTGGCTCTGGGGTTTGTTTTGCCAAAAAGCATCTAATAGTGGGTCCTTATTTTCAACATTTTAGCCAAGTTAAAGTGTGAGTAGCTATTTTTCTAAGTTTGCAAAACTATAACAATTATGGTGGATAAATAATTAATCAAGCAATAATATCATCATCAACTCATTCACTTCTTTACTACGATGTGACCAAGTGATCGAGGTTCTCTTAACCGAGAGCGATGGCGAATCGATTCAATTTTAATCCTTGCAAGGAAAACCTAACCACACGTCACATGTGTGCCCCATTGAGCAGCACATGCCAACCGTTCCTATCTTCGTTACCGGAAGCCGGATCTACCCCGCCCGCAGTAGTCAACCAAGCCCTACAAGAGACCACCAAAATAAAAGTACATACCAATGCACAGTTTCATCACACGGTTACCAAAACTGCCACGTCACATTTACGATGGAATAAAACTCTCTCGGTACAATGTTTCATGACACAATTTCATGTACAAGCTGCAGCAATTAATTCTCCCATGATGTATGGCCAAATGGGTCATGGATGAAACTATAACATCCTAAGGCCATTCTCAATGCAAGTTTCATTGACACTATTATTTAGAGTGACATATCATCTAAAAATGCTTGAAACTATGATGAAACACTCATCTCTCAATGCATAGTTTCATATTTTGTTGTTTCCTAGATTACATGCAAAACACAAGGTGTCTAGGTAACTGTGTAGAGAAAGTTTCATCACCATGAAATTCATTTCACCTCTCTCTTCATTAATATACTACCACATCATCAAAAATACTGACATGGCAGCCTATTTAATGCTGATGAAACTTCCACTGAAACCAGCCTAAATGCAAGTTTTATTATGTTTTATAGACTTGATAACTGTGCCAGATAGGTTTTATGGTAATGAAACTCTAATCTTCTCTCTCTTCATGTTGACCCTGCCATGTCAATAAAAACGCTGATGTGTTGCATGATTTAAATGCCATAAAACTCCGATGACACCTCCCACTGAGACTGGTCTCAGTTATTCCTGCCACTGCAGCATAACAAGAGCGATGTTTGTTTCTTATGTATGGGGTCTAAGGCTGTCCGCACTGGTGTCTCTACACAAACCTGCACACAGGCCACGTGTGCCATTTACCGTGAGCTGTACAGGTTTTTGGGCTGCAGCGGCCTACTGTAAAGCAAACGGGACATCCCGTTTCACTCCTCCGCCCGCCAAATGAAGAGTGCGCAGAACCCGGACGCTACGACGCCACGTCGGCGCGGGGCCTGCGCGACCAACGCCTGCGCGCTCGCCCGCGGAAGGGGAGGAGAGGGGGAAGGGAGCAGAGGAGGAAGGGGCGCCGCCGGCCCGCCGCCGCTGCCGGCTGCCGGATCCCGCATGCCTCGGCGGAGCTCGAACAACCCCTGCTCCTCCGCGAGCTCGCAGCTCCTCGTGCAGCGCGCCGACCGCCGTGCGCAGGCCTCCGCGCCGCTCACCTCCACCGTGCTCGCCTCCGCCGCCGGGTAGGGAAGAGGAGAGAAGGAGCCGCCGCGTCGATCCCCCGCCGCTCCTCCACCAGCCGCCGGCCCTGGCCGAGATCCGCGCCGGGGGAAGCTCGCCTGCGCGCGCCGCTGGTCCGATTCGACGCGCAGACGGCCCGATTCGCCGTCACCGCGGACCGACCGAGCGTCGATCTGGAGGGATAGAGAGCAGGGGCCGGGGATGGCCTGCGCCTCCGCCGCCGCCCCCTCTCCTTCTCCGCCGCCGGGAGCCGGCCGCAGCGACGCTGCTGTTTAGCCTCGCACTGCTTTCTCCTCGAGGCGGCTGGTGTCGAATCGGAGGAAGAGAAGGGGACGGGGGGCTCGATCCCGCGCCGTGCCGGAGCCTATCCATGGCCAGCAGGGGAGCCGGTCGCCGCGCACCCCCCGGCCTGTCGCCGTCCGAGCTGCCGCACATGGCCGCCGTTCGAGCTGCCGGACGCCCGCACCAAATCAGGAGCAATCAAACAGAACTATTCAAATTTTCATTTCTCCTTGGTTCAGCAACAAGCAAGCATCAAATTCATTTTTGCCTAACATCAAGCAGCGTACCACCGGGACATACCTAGTTGAGCCTCCCAACCTGCTCGATGCTCGTCAATCCGGCTGCTGCTCTTGCCAGTCGCCGTTGCCCCTGCTCTATCCGGCTGCTGCTGGTCTGAGCTGGCTGCCGCCGCTGCCTCGTGCCTGACGGCCGGCGCCGCTGCCTCGTGCCTGAGGGCCGCCGCCGCCGCCTCGTGCCCGCCGGCCGCCGCCGCTGCAGATCCCGGGCGGTGGGGGCCCCTCCGGATCCGCCACAGCCGCGATGCCGAGCGCCTCCGAGCCAGCCAGAAGCACCAGGCGGGCCGAGCGCCGCCTCCTCGTCCTCCTCAGGCCCGCATGGCTCCTCGCGGCTCGCCGGCGTACGGATCAGGGGCGGGGGCGGCACGGCTAGGATATGGCGGAGGGAGCAGGGAGGCGTGGTGGGAGATGTGGTGGCCGGAGCAGGGAGAAGCCAGTGCAGATGGGCGATAAAGGAGGAAGAAGGGAGAAAAACAAATAAAAAATACTGAGATGTGGGTCCCGCCGGATGGTAGCTGGTAATGGTATAGGGGGTGAACATAGAGTGTCATGTATGAGGAGAAAATTGATTTAAAGTAGAGAATCTTGATGACTATGACAGAATATTCCTTTTAAAGGGTATAAAGTACGACGAGTGTGGAGAGCCTAATATTTTTTAGGCACCACTCCACGCTGTGGAGGGCTCCAGTTAGCTTGTTTCCTTATTTCCCGTTTCGTCAGAGCCTGACATGCGCTTTCAGTTCGCGCGGGGCGCATCGATCGTGCGCACTCGACTGGATCGTGCGCGAGACTATCGGCCACAGTGGCCATGTCTGTACATACGTGTCTCTATATTTCGCAATCAATCAAAGAATAGAAAAGGTGGTACTTGCAGCGCCAAAAACTAGGGTCCGTTCCATCTATATTCTCTGTAGAAATTATTATTGTAATGGTATATTACAATGGCTTGGCTTGACCTTTAGGGTCGTCTGGACTTTCATTATATAGTCCAAGCTAATCCTAATCTTAACTGATTACATTTAGACTCCTACTCACATAACCTAAAGAGACCTATTCAGACTATAGTATCTTAGGCTGTTCGCACTGGTGAGTCTCTACTCTACCCTTTAAAACGGAATATTCTGTCATGGTCATCGAGATTCTTTACTCTAAACAACTTTCTTCCGCACTCGTCATACTTTATATCCCATACTCTATACCAACTATAATATATTTTATTCACTCATCCTAACTACCATCTCCTCTCTCTCCCGCGGGCCCCACCACTCTCCCTTCCTCCTCTGTCTCCACCAGCCTTTCTCTCCCTCCCTCTTCTCTCTCCGCCTCCTCCCATCCCCCGCGCGTGCCACGACGGCGGAGCTCCCGAGGCCGGAGCCGGAGCGGCGGAGACGGACCTCGCGCGTATCGAGTTGGGCACCGGCTCGGCGGGGAGGGAGGAGGAGGGCACGGCCGCCGAGGTGGAGGAGCGGCGCGTCGTGCCGGGTCGAGGTCGCAGCGGCGGCGGAGGTCGCGGCGGGGCCTCCTCGTCTTCTCCGCCGTCCCAATCCACCACGGCGGCGCCGCCTCCTCTCCCCTCCCTCCCGCCCGACCGGAGCTCCCTCTCGGCCGGCGGGTCGAGACGCGGAGGCGGAGGAATCGATGGCCGCGGCGGCCTTGGTAGGCGCGGGGCGGCGACCTTTGGGCCAGCGGCGCGGCCTAGCCATCCCCACGAGCGCCGGCGCGGGGTGGGGCCGGGGACCCGCGCGGCTCGCTCGCAGAGGAGGAAGAGAGGCGGCCCGGCGGCGAGGAGCTCCCAGATCCGGCCCGCCGCCTCGATCTCGTCGGTTTGTGAAGAGCAATGGCAGCACGCGCTCCTCCTCCCCCCACCGGCGCGACGCGAGGGGCTCATGGCCGGCGAGCGGAAGGCGCGAGCTCGGCTTGTGCCGGAGCGGCGGCGTCCTCCTCCTCCGGTGGGGCGGCGCGGGCCTCATCCTCCTCCGGTGGCGCGGCGGCCTCGGCTCCTCCGCCACTCCTTCCCCAACGCCGGCCATCCCTCTCCCCTCCCCATCCCATTCTCTCTCACCTCCCCTTCCTGGCAACGGCGCGGGCGAACGGCCGAGCATGGGCCCCGCGCCACGGTGGCCGGTGGCGGGCGGCCGCTACGCGCGCCAGGAATGCCGTGCGGGAGGCCACTCGGGAAAATCCCGAGTCACTTACAGGTCGCCGCTGCAGCAGTTTTCGCTATAAATGACCCTGCATGCATGCCCCGTGGCACATACCATGCCGCATTCAGTATCCGGTGCATGCAGACAGCCTTACTCCTAGTCTTATTACAACTCATACTCTAACATCCCTCCTCAGTCGCAGCAGGAGCAAAGCGGAAGACTGAGACTGAATTTTAAGTCTCATGCTTTCACCGTCATCTACTTCGCCTCATGATCATCAACGGCAATGTGCCGTCTCTTGTCTCTCCTCATTCCCTCCCGCAGTCATAAAGGGAGAGTCTTGGATGACAGTGGTGACACTGACGCTTTGACTGGAGTGGTTGCCGATGAGTTGGTGTAGATGTAGCCGATCTTGATGATGTAGTAGCCGTGGTCGATGTAGTGGTCTTGTTTGGTGTAGCCGCAAATAGTCGATGGCAAAAAAAAAGGTTTTGTTGAAGACGGATCTGCTGTTATGTAGTGGGCACCTTGCACTTGTCAAAGGATGTCATTGGAGGCGTCTTGCATATGTCAGAGGACGATGTCTTGCATATATCGGAGGATGCCGTTGGAAGTGTCTTGCATATGTCAAAGGACGATGATGTCTTGCATATGCCAGAGGACGATTGTGTCTTGCATATGTCAGAGGACGAATATGTCTTGCATATGTCAGAGGACGATGTGTTGATGCAGCCTTTTCCATCATGTAGATGACACGGTCGTTGCCGTCGTCGATGAAGCATCTTGCAGAGTTGTCTGTCAGAGGACGCGATATGTCCATCTTGCGGACGAAGTGGCAGCGGCTTGTTGATGATGACCATGTTGAAGACGACCAGCAACGATGAAAAAATCTAATCTAATCTACTAATTATTATTAGAAGAGGCTAGCTAGCTAATCGATGCGGCGCCCCAAGGAGATTATGGAGAGTAATCTCCCCAGGGCAGAAGGTGTGGGTTGTCCAAGGATCTAGCAACATTGGTCTATGGCTGTGATACCATGTAGAAATTATTATTGCAATGGTGTTGACGCAAAAATCAGGCGGGGACAGATGCGCAAACACACGAGCAAAGGCGTAACTTTGAAAACCAGGGCGTGCCAGTCAATCTGACCTGTTGATTGACAAGGAAGAAGAGATCATAAAATACTGGCCGAATTGGCTGATTGCCGAGACTGGCCTTTTGATGGAATCGACTGAGAGCGCGACACTTTGTGCAAGCGATCGGCTGTAACCGAGTTTATACAGGTAATCAATGTAGACGCAATAAACAAAGAAGAAACGGATAACAGATTAGCCGAGACTTTGTGAACAACGTTTAGAAACAGATCTAGTCGGCTATAACTGCTGATGATATACTGGACAGATCACTTGATAATGAGCCGACAACAATTTAGATCTAAACAGGATAAATTGGTGATAAAACTAGAACAACAAGAATTGATACGAAACCTCAATGATACGCCCGGAGGTTAAAGCCTAGAAATTACTCGGTAAAAGCGGAAGTTACAGGCAAGCCTCGGAGATCAGGATTCAACCTCGACGTGCCCGGAAGAACTCGTGAAAGCAAAAGATGGCGAAGTCGTCGACAGTATAAAATTGCTAATAGTAAATGCAGATAAAAAGGGTTTGTTTATTGATTGTGTGATAAAACGTTTACAATGGCCATAGGCATATATTTATACCCTAGACACCTTAAGCCGGTCACGACATACTCAACTTGCTAAAAAAGAAATACCTAAACATGCTAATATTAATATACATGGACTTTGATTTCCCTTCTGCAGAATCCTGGCTAATAAAACTCCTCCGATTTGTCTATGCAAAGATCGGCCAGCTTACTAAATTAACCTGGATTCCTCTCCATGCAGCAATATGCTTCCTTTCTTTATTCATGACCTATCTTTCTTTGCACGTGAACTCACTTCACCTCTCCATCTTAAAATATTCACAACATTGGCCGATGAAGACTTCTTTGCCGATGAGGACTCCTTTAGCGATAAATTTCCTTGTCACCCTCTCCGATTGCCAGCATTCCACTTTTTCAAATAGCTAGGACCCCTTCCATGTGACATAGGCAGAGCAAATTTCCATATTTAAATCAACCTTCCCTTCCTTTAACGTGTAAATCCCAACCAGAGAATCTAATCGGATCGGCTCCCATGCTTTCAAATCGGATCATAAAGTCCTCCTACCGATTCTGCTTCCACGCCAAGACCGATCCGATATGCATGGTCAATTTGGAACTTCTTCCATGCCGCAACCTGACCCCTTTTTATTTTAATCACCAATCATATTAGCCCTCGACATGGTTGGTTATAAAATCGATGGCCACAAATGCCTTTCACATATGCATGCGGCTAAGCAAGAATGTGACATGACCCGTTGCCGCCTGCACATCACCATCTTCTCATCACTTTCCCATGATTCCTGCCGATGCAAACCACTAGCCAATTGCCTCAAGTTATATCGGATTTCAATGGTCAAAGTCCGATGTCAACTTTCCTTCACATGGGATTTCCGATACTTGAATGTGTCCGATTCTATCGGCAAATGCTGTTGCGTATCGGCTTTCAATGCGTACTAATAGCCGAATATCCCATAATCCATATTACATCGGATTTACCAAGATTCAGTGTCAACACAGCCCCCCCAGTTTCGGAGTATGAAGGATTCATGCTTCGAAAATCCTGTAAATCCAGCGCCTCAACCGGCAAATGCAATTGACTGCTCCATGGACTTAAACCTTGACTTATCTGGTACATCCCCTTTTGTAGCCGATGATCTTTTTGTAACTTCTTTATTACGATATTTTAGCCAATCAGGATTAGCGGCAGTATTGGCAGCATCGGTAACACCATATCCTTGTGCTCATTAGTTCTTGCCGTCCAATAATCATCAGCTTCCTGTCATCCATGGGTAATCCACATACACATACTCATGACTTTATAAACCTTTTTGCTTGCATGTAACCTCTTCTAGTTTTAAAAACATAATATCAGCCATACTTTTCTTTCAGGACAATGTCCAAGTAGCACATCGGCCAGAACAATCATTGAGGCTAATGCGCTCAGAACTGCTGATGTTTCTGTCGTCAAGCTCAAGCAATTTACTTTGTGCCTTCTCACTAAGTGATGCCCATATAATTCATTGGCTCCTGATGGCCGCATTCAGCTCGTCCAGCGTATATCAGACGATGCGTCAATGCCACGCCATTGACAGCACATTGGCCGATGCAGGCTTGCCGATGCATATACTGCTACTGACCGATGCTGATGTACTCCGCCGTGCCAATAGCTGCACACACTAATGGCCGATGCACACCAGTACTCCCTTATTGGCTTAGTTCCAATACTAGCAACCAATGAGTACTTCTGTGAGCAACGTGATCCAATACAAATAGCCAACAGTGCAATCATGCATGCATGTACCGATTTTCTTTTCTAGGATTCCCCGTCTTACTATATATTAACTTATTCTTTACTGCACCACCACTCGATAATTATGCATGCATCCTCTGAAATATTCCATAGGCCAATACACATGTATCAGCAACCCATAAGCTGATATATTTCACATGGGCCAATACTCTTTTGACCTAGCTGATTTTGCCAATTTCCAATTAGACATCAGCTAGCTTCCTGCCGATTTTGCTAGCCTCCTCTGCCGATTACTTTTCTCCGGCCGATTTCCTGTGTTGCCGATTCTTCCAATCCTTGCTGATTAGAATATGCTGGTTCTCCAATTTGCCAACGGAATAATTATACGTTTCCTTGATCTTGGGATTCTTTCCTCCGGCTATGAGTATGCAGTCACATCTCTTGCTTTTCTCATCAGCTCCCAGCTATAAATTTACGAACTGAGGCGGAATAAATCAACTGTACAGCAAGTTCTTCATTTTTAACGCCATTTCTTCTACTCTTCTTGACTATGTTAACTCTAACGACGAGATGAAAACCAATCTGCCCAGCTCGGAGAATAATTTATTTCAGCCGATTTGATCCATAAGACGTGGGCTGTAACTATGAAGACAGTCGGCAGGATGCGATCATTCCTTCTTCGGCTGTCCAAGAAGAGAAATAGCCGATTCAAGATATAGCCAACTTCCAAGCCAATAGCTTTCTGTTGACTTGCCTATAATATATTCTACTTCTCCCGTGGCCAAAACAGCTAATCTTCAATGTTTTGATCACTTAAACTAGCCTCATTAAATAATCATCCAGCCAATAGCATATCACAGAGATAACAGCCGATGTCTCCTCTCTTAATCCTCAGGGCATCAAGAACACTTTTTGCTTTGATCGCTCTATTAAATATCCTAGGTAGGTGATGGAGATACTGCATGTATTGGCTCATAACAATCTTCTATCAACTGTCTATCTAGGAAGTAGTAGCCGATGAAAGAATTTAAGATATCGACTGCAAGAATCATTTCCATTAGCCAATTCATGCATTGTCAGCTTCTCTTCATCTGCTCAATATTATCAGCCAAATATTTCAGCGAATTAATTACTGGTCATTAGTAATTGCATCGGCTGGCAATTAATATTATCAACACCAGCTTCATAGCCGATTCTCTCTCATGCTTTCCATCGGCTGCTATCTGGACGCATTTGACTTCTCTGCTACTACTGATATGTATACTTGTTGGAAGATAACTTCGTCTCTATCCACTTCAAGCTGATACTAATTGCTGAACTTTGATCAGCGGCTCTGTCTTCTTATATCTAACCGTATTATCTTAGAACATCAATACCCAGCCGATGCATATACTTCAACTGAGATCCTTGCATCAGCTAATATCTTGACACTTGATCGGCGATCCGCCGATGCATATTGGAACACCATGCGCTGAAGGGTCTGACGAGCATTAAAATATCCAACGAGTCCTAAGCGAAGAACACCATTGATTCTCTAACTAATATGTATCTCTCTATACCATCATGGGCAATTATCGATGCCGATGGAACTAAAACTGGGCCATCGATGCACTTGACGCCGACTGAACCATTGACTTGAACTATGTCAATACCCACGTAAAGTTCAGAGCCGCCGATGCAGGCGATGTGCTCTCGCCACGGTCTCTATCGCCGATGAGCTCAATGGTTTGACACTTAATCAGCTTTGTTTTTAATAACCTCCCGTCATCTAGCAGATTTCAACAGTCAACTGAATATGTATCTTCTCCGTATCGGCTGAATTACCATCGGCAAGTCTATTGGCTCATAGTGAAATTATTCTCACCCGCTCCATCGGCCATCCTGGAGACTTGATCATATCTCTTGGTAGCCGATTCGAAACCTATGTGCATATACATAAACATACTTGCCCCCAGCTTGGTGTGCACAACTTCACATAATTTCTTATACTTGCTTTCCTCTCTCCTTTTCTATCGGCTGTGATGACGTCGGCGATTCTGAAATCTTGTATTAACTCCTCCGATACTTGATTGGCCATCGGCCGATGCACACTGGAACAATATGTGTGTTATGACAATAGAAATTGTAGGAGGCGATACTTCTCAAATACCAGTCTTCGAGTCTATCAGACAGCTAAAATATCCATCAGCCAAAATGCTTGAGACCCCACGTAATTTAGTGGAGCAACTAATAACAATTTCTTCATGCAATCTGTCAACTGTACTCAGGACAATACTTATTGCTTCACGAGATTCATCATCAGTAATTTTGTACAGAAGATGTCCAAGTTCTCAATGATTGTTGGCTTTGCCCCTTTGCTTCAAACCAGCTACTTCATCGGCTTAACTTATTTAATAACCGAAGAAACCATCTGAGTACTCATGTGACGTAATGACGGCCCAGATTAATAAATGTGCTCGTATTGTTGAATTATGAGATCAGCCATCACTTTGCATTTACTACCGCCTGGCCAATTCATATGATCGGATAAAACAATTTGGCCTGTCCACCCTGATTCCAAGCGCTCTGTCAGCTTTCCTTCTTTATTTTAGTCTCATCAGCAATCTTTCTCTGCTTGTATCGGCTTCCCCGGCAAAATCAGCATATATCGGCTCTCAGAAAATATTGCAAGACTATTCCATAGCCGATGGACATTACATGACCAATGGACTCTATCATATAAATAATCACCGATCAAGTCCGAGGGTAATAGGCAACTCCATGACATACTGCTTGCATTGTGTGCCGATGTGCGCGTTAGTATCCGGCCACGTCTCTGGCTGTCAGCATGAGGAAATTTGTGACAACGCGATACCTCGGCAATGAAGCAGTAGCTCTGCGTCACCTCATCATCAATAGTATGGTATATATCAGTTCTACCGGTAACTTCTTGGATCTTCTTGCGTAATCTTTTGAGCCATAAGCAACCGATATGTCTTGTAGTAAAATATTTGCTTGAAATTGCCCTTTAGCTGACACAACACCAGTCGAGCCATTATTGTTGCCGCGTTGATATCGTTGAATGATCCGTGGCCGATGTATCTGTTATACCTCACCGGCTCATCCTCCTATCACGGACAATCGTTGAGTCTGATGCAGTCAGAACCACCGATACACTTCACGCCGAATAAGCTACGCATTCTTTGCTGATGTTCCAAGGTCGTTATAGGCGACACGCTCTTGCCGCGGTTCCCATCGGCTGATTACATCCTTCGGCTTAACACATCACTAGCATGATGAACCCTCTTTTCAGAGCCCAATACTCCATCGGCTGAAAAATTAATAATCCCATCGGCCGATATGTGGAAGGAGGGAAAGAGATCGATTCTCCAGTAAGCTCAACATACGCCATTAATCTGATATAAGCTCGATTGGCTTTCTCCATTCAACAGGCTGACGCATGATTAATAGTAGAGAACCAATTATGGCCAATGCACTGGCATGCATCCACGCCTCTATATCCACTGAGCAAGGCATCATCGAAGAAGTATGGCTTCAATGACATTGATTATATTGTAACTAAAGAAGTTATACCACCATCCAATTATTAAATCCATACGCATGCAAGCTCTGGTAATATATCGGCTCTTGGCTGATTAGCTTCTCATCGGCAATTAAATTGTCAATTCTCTTCATAACATGCTGCTGTATTGTAACTCCAAATTGACAATACCTAACACTTTACCATCTGCAGCGTGCAACAATACCATCACCATAAAAAATAAATATCCGATGATAAAATCCATGAGGGAGCTAGCTAAGCTATGGCCGACACATGTTTAACGGGAGTGAATTATTATTTGAACAATACTGCTAGCACTCTAACATAAATGGATTCATCGGCTGTTCCTGTTGATAATATTATCACAAATTAACCCCAACAAGCCGATGAGCCCGTGATTTGCTCCCTTTGACTAGTGAACTTGAAATATGTGTTGGACATGCTTATCCCTTTCAATATAAAATATGAGCCTTTTAGCTTGTGACCTATCGAAGAAGTATTTATGAAATTGTTTTTCCAGATCAGCCCATCGTACTACTGAGCTTGCTGACAATGAGAAGAACCAAGCGAAGGCCGATTTGGATAATGGCAATGGGAACAGACGTATTTTCAGAACACCTTTGATATCAGATTCTCAACCTGGGTCCCATGGAAAGTAGACTCCAAGTGGCAAATACTTCTGGGTAATACTTCTAGGTATCAAGCAATAAGTTACCCAGCAAACCATCTTTCGTTCTGCTCCTGCACCTTGGATTGGGAATTGGCCGACATGCTCCATGGTATAGATATTATCCTGTATATAGCATTTGGTGATGTTTAACACTATGAAGTAGCACGGCATAAGGAACCAATCGTAAGCTTCGAAATATGGCCTATGGTACAAGTACGTTTGGTTTTCAGGCTGCAAATTAAGCTGGTTCTGAAGCACATCGGCCACCATATTGGCCTGATTAAACTGTGAGTAGCTTGGTTGTTGCACTGGCTGTATCACTAACTGATCCTCCAAAATTTGAGTTTGGCAATTTTCTTGTTGCTGATTTGAAGCCAAAGGTTGCTGCAAAACCATTGGCTGTTGAGGTTGAGCCATCGGAGGTGAAGCCGTCGGCTGTAATTCCTGAGGGGCAAACTGCGGCTGAATATCTTCAGTTTGAGGTGAACAATTCTCTTCATCTTGAGCCGATGGTTGCTGAGGCGAAATCACTGGCTGAGTCTCTTCAGGAGTATGTTGCGAATTTTGCTCATATAGACTAAGCCTCTGTTCTAATTGTGAACCAATCTCCTGTTTTAGCTGCTGACCAACATACTCTTGTAACCACTGTTTCAGACTCGATTTATATTTTGTTCTAGCCGTTGACTAAACTCCTGCAAAAAACTTTCTGATTGATCTTGACTTGATGCTTGAGTATGTTGCAGCTGATCATCTACAACTTGTGAGCTCTGAACCAATATTTGAGAAGGCGGAGGTATCGGCTGTGTATCATGATGAGGAACATAGTGCTGATAATTTTCTCTGTACTGTTCCTGATACGACCGATCTAAATAAGAACTCATCGGCCAAGAGGCCTGAGGAGTTTGCTGAATTTAATAATTCCCCATTTGATGCATCTGAACTGACGCTTGCAAATAAGCAGGCATAGACTGAAATGCCTGGGAAGCATGCTGTAACTGATAATTCTCTTGTATCTGTGCTTGGCATAATGACTGATACGATGGTTGAGTGTAAGGAGCCATCGGCCAAAAAACTTGAGGAGTACCTTGCACCTAAAAATTCTCTTGATATTGATACAACGGTTGAGAGATCACAGGCTAATACATGGATGCTTGAAACCAATAATGTGGCATATGATATGAATACATAATTCTTGTAATATAACTTCAAGCGTGATGTAGATACGTGAGCTTTTCTTTCGTGTCCCACCAGGCGTGCCAAAAGTGTGTTGACGCAAAAATCAGGCGAGGACAGATGCACAAACACAAGAGCAAAGGCGTAACCTTGAAAACCAGGGCGTGCCAGTCAATCTGACCTGTTGATTGACAGGGAAGAAGAGATCGTAAAATACTGGCCGAATCGGCTGATTGCCGAGACTGGCCTTTTGATGGAGTCGACTGAGAGCGCGACGCTTTGTGCAAGCGATCGGCTGTAACCGAGTTTATACAGGTAATCAATGTAGACGCAATAAACAAAGAAGAAACAGCTAACAGATTAGCCGAGACTTTGTGAACAACGTTTAGAAACAGATCTAGTCGGCTATAACTGCTGATGATATACTGGACAGATCGCTTGGTAATGAGCCGACAACAATCTGGATCTAAACAGGATAAATTGGTGATAAAACTAGAACAACAAGAATTGATATGAAACTTGCGGATCTAGCAGATATCTATAACTGTTGAATAAATCTAAACGAAACCTCAATGATACGTCCGGAGGTTAAAGCCTAGAAATTACTCGGTAAAAGCGGAAGTTACAGGCAAGCCTTGGAGATCAGGATTCAACCTCGACGTGGCCGGAAGAACTCGTGAAATAAAAAGATGGCGAAGTCGTCGACAGTATAAAATTGCTAATAGTAAATGCAGATAAAAAGGGTTTGTTTATTGATCGTGTGATAAAATGTTTACAATGGCCATAGGCATATATTTATACCCTAAACACCTTAAGCCGATCACGGCATACTCAACTTGCTAAAAAAGAAATACCTAAACAAGCTAATATTAAGATACATGGACTCTGATTTCCCTTCTGCAGAATCCTGGCTAATAAAACTCCTCCGATTTGTCTATGCAAAGATCGGCCAGCTTACAAAATTAACCTGGATTCCTCTCTATGCAGCAATATGCTTCCTTTCTTTATTCATGACCTATCTTTCTTTGCACGTGAACTCACTTCACCTCTCCATCTTAAAATATACACAACATTGGCCGATGAAGACTTCTTTGCCGATGAGGACTCCTTTAGCGATAAATTTCCTTGTCAGCCTCTCCGATTGCCAGCATTCCACTTTTTCAAATAGCTAGGACCCCTTCCATGTGACATAGGCAGAGCAAATCTCCATATTTAAATCAACCTTCCCTTCCTTTAACGTGTAAATCCCAACCAGAGAATCTAATCGGATCGGCTCCCATGCTTTCAAATCGGATCATAAAGTCCTCCTACCGATTCTGCTTCCACGCCAAGACTGATCCGATATGCATGGTCAATTTGGAACTTCTTCCATGCGGCAACCTGACCCCTTTTTATTTTAATCACCAATCATATTAGCCCTAGACATGGTTGGTTATAAAATCGATGGCCACAAATGCCTTTCACATATGCATGCGGCTAAGCAAGAATGTGACATGACCCGTTGCCGCCTGCACATCACCATCTTCTCATCACTTTCCCATGATTCCTGCCGATGCAAACCACTAGCCAATTGCCTCAAGTTACATCGGATTTCAATGGTCAAAGTACGATGTCAACTTTCCTTCACATGGGATTTCTGATACTTGAATGTGTCCGATTCCATCGGCAAATGCTGTTGCGTATCGGCTTTCGATGCATACTAATAGCCGAATATCCCATAATCCATATTACATCTGATTTACCAAAATTCGGTGTCAACAAATGGTATATTACAATGGCTTGGCTTGACCTTTAGGGTCGTCTGGGCTTTCATTATATAGTCCAGGCTAATCCTAGTCCTAACTGATTACATTTAGACTCCTACTCACATAACCTAAAGAGACCTATTCAGATTATAGTATCTTACTCCTAGTCTTATTACAACTCATACTCAGTTATCGCCTGTCTTGTAACAATTGGCATCAGAGCCACGTTAGCTTCCTTGGGCCACCACTGCATCACCAGGAGATGGCAAGCTCTTGGCAATAAGGGAGATGGCTCGACCAGCAAAAAGAAACCTGTTGATTGCTCCATCACCCCACCATCACGACAACCTCATCACTCACCAGGACACCGCTCACACACCCGGGACGCCAGGCAGCGTGAGGTGGTGGTTGAGCACGTCATCGAGAAGATGGTGGCTGCGGCATCCTACCCGATGCTCATCCGAACCAACTACCCGGAGTGGCCATTGGAGATGAAGGTGAACATCTAGGCCTAGGGACTCTGGGAGGCCATCGACCCAGGTGACTGCAACGAACGAGATGACTGGCTAGCGCTCGCCGCTCTCATCTGAGCTGTGCCAAACGACATGTGGAGCACACTCGCGTGGAAGCAGACGATGAAGGAGGAATGGGGAGTGGTGAAGACAATCCGCATGGCAGTCCAGTGAGTACATGATCCCAATGAGAAGTTGCTACACTGCGAGCTCACCGACATCCACTTCAAGGAAGGTGAGTCAGTCGATGAATTCTCGCTGCAGATCACGTCCCTCGCTGACAACCTTCGTACTCTCAGCGATGCAATCACCAACGCCAAGGTGGTGAAGAAAATGCACCACCCACCGAGGGTCCAGCTTTGCCCCGCCGGCGACATTCCTGCGTCGCCTCGCCCTCCGCCGCCGGCTGTCCCACCACCACCACCGGAGCTCCGCGCCACCCCCGCCCTCTCCTCTTCTATGGCCACCTACCATTGGAGCTCCCACACCTAGCAGCCCTAAACCCTAACACACCGCCACCGCCACCACCACCCCCACCGGCGGCCACCTCGCCACCGGCTGCTCCCCCCCACTTTCCACCCCTCCGGCGAGCGCTCGCGAGTGGCGGTGACAAGAGGAGTCCGGCCCAGAGTGGTGGCGGCCAAAGGAGGAAGAAGAGATCGTGCGGCCCTTGAGTACCATACAAATCTCAAACACCGGAAGTCATCTAGCTTCCGGGCTTGCAGAAGTTAGATAGGTTTTTCGGGGAAAAAGTGGCATTAGACCCAAGAGTGCCAGTCCAAGAGGAAGGGCGATTAGGCCCATGTGGCCCAAGTTGAAGAGGAGGAGCCTAGCCCACTCTGTTGCTTTGTGCTATGCGGGTCAACGATGCTCCGATCCAGATCTCGTCTCCGGCCATCCCCAACAATATGCCGGTGCTCCCCGCGCCCGTGGAACTCGACGAGGGGAGAGCCTACTTCTAGCTCAGAGAGAGATAAGGGCGAAACCCGTCGATGGGTTCTAGACACGGGGGCAACGAATTACGTGACCGGCTCTAGGGCCGCCTTCGCCAAGATCGACTCCAGCGTCTGCGGCACGGCGCGCTTCGGAGATGGCGCCGTTGTGTCCATCGAGGGGCGCGACACCATCCTCTTTGCCTGCAAGAGGGGGGAGCACCATACGCTCGCCGGCGTCTACTACATCCCGCGCCTCACGGTGAGCATCGTGAGCCTCGGCCAGCTTGATGAGGACGGCTACAAGATCGACATCGATAAAAATTGACGCGGTTTAGGTTTTATTTGTATTGTCTTTTGTTTGAATAGAGTTTTGAGTATATTTCAAAAGGGTTTGAATTTGGGGGTTGATTTCAAGGATTTTTTGTGTACCACCAAATGACTCAGCATTCAGCAAACAAACACTCGAGCATACAAATTGTGGTTGGAGGTTTTCAAAATATCTTCAAAAGCATTTGAATCCCATTAGGGTTAATTAAACCTATTTTGTTATAATTCAAAAAGTTCAAATTTGTAGTGGTTTTTGGAACGTAGCAAAACACACAGGGTGTTAAAGTATCCCAATGTTTATATCGAATCCACGGATAGATATTGAGGCTAAGGTAAATCTGTCTATAAAGAGCAGAACTTCCCAACAGTGCAAACAGTATAGAAAGCCAAAGGTAAAGGTATAAAGCGACGTGTCGGTTGAATTTTCCAGAGCTTTTGGGTGTTTGTGTTGGTGGCGCCGTACGTACGGCACGGGGTCTGCAAAAGCCCAAGGATAGCAAATTAGGTCTTGCTGGCAAGCTGAGATGGTAACCAGACACAACTCTATCAGTGGTAATCTACTGCTAGCGAGTTGTATGTATGCATCTCTAAATCCGTTCACTCTCTTGTGGCGCGGTATTCACAAAATGAATCCAAACAATAACACAGCACATATAATAATTAACAATGGAAATGCATACATGTTCCATTTTACTACATACATTGTACCGATTGATCTTGATTACATAGTAACACAATAGGTCGTCATCACTAATCATTTCATTTGGAGATGCACGATGATAAGTATGCCTTCTTGTCACGTCCTACTTCCTCAGCTGCTTACTTTTTTAACTCCTCTATTTCCTTCATAATTTTTGCCTTGTCAGCATCATATGCCTTCGTAGCTGCCTCATTTGCCTCTGCTAACACACCCACCGTCTTCCTTGTGTCCTCCAATTGCCTTTGGAGTTCACCCTCTTCCACCTCACACGCCTCCAATTCCGATTCGAGTATAACCTTTTCCTTTGTACACTCCACTAATTGCTTTTGGAGTTCATCGTTTGCCTCCCTACACTCCTCTAATTCTAGCCTAATCTTTGCTTCGACTTCCAATAGGACTTGAATCTTTAATTCGAGTTCCAAAATGATTTTTGCACTCGCTTCGAGTTCAGATTCGAGTTTACCGTGTTGCTTCCTACACTCCTCCAATTCCAGCCTAATCTTTATTTCAACTTCCAATTGGACTTGAATCTTTAATTCGAGTTCCAAAATGATTTTTTCATTCACTTGGAGTTCAGATTCGAGTTCACCGTGTTCCTTCCTACGCTCATCCAGTTGCCTCTGGAGTTCACCCTGTGTCGCCAAACACTCCTGCAACTCGCTCTCCAACTGTGAAGAGGTCTTGGACGTTGTGCCTAAAGTTCATTTTAAGAGGAGGCATTTTAGAGTAGAGAGATGGGAGTACGTTGGACATTGGAAAAAAAAAAAATACGACCACCTGCTCCTCCTGGTGCGAAAGAGGAACCTGTAAAGGTCCTTGCTAGGGGGGTCCACCAGGTCCTTGCTAGGGGCGTCCTTGGTAGACGCACGAAGGTAGGCTCTCCTTCTCCTAGACGCAACAAAGCACCAGCAGCCAATCCTGCAGCAAACCCTGCACCCAATGGCAATGCAAACGCCATGTTCTGTTCTGGAGACTTGTAGAGGTCGGCGGCTTATGGCTGTCGTCGCACTCGCGGGGGAGTTGGAAGACAATTCCGCTATCTTCGCCGTGCCCCAGGCAAAGGTTGCCCTGCGTGGTCGTGCCCCTGCCAGAGCTAGCTTTATTTTATTTATTTTTTCGATGGGGGTCAATATATATAACGGAGGGAGAAGAGGGCGTGTACAAGCGAGGAAGCGGGAAGAAGCTAGCAGAGGAGGGAAAGGATGGAGTGTCGGTGCTAAAGAGGGAAGAAGCAGAGGGGAGGAAAAGGATGTTATGTGCCAAAAATCACGTAACTTGGGTCCATGAGTGACTTGTTCAAGCTACCAAAACCAGCCAAGTAAATATCGCTGAACTGAACTTGATGAACATAGCTTGACAAGGCAGGATCTCAATATAGCTGAACTGTATAATACAAGTATAATAGAATGATCATATAAGTATATATGTAACCCCACGGGCGACACGGGCGGCTCCACCATCTGCGCCGCCAACCGGCAGGCCATCGCCGTCCTTAACCCTCGCCGCTGCCTGAGCGGGCTGGCCAGAAGCCCGGTGGCCGCGGGGAAGGCGGTGGCGGGGCACTTGACGGCGGCCAGAAGGAGCCGCCACGGCGCAAGGCAAGCCAGAGCTGGGAACTCCGCCGCCGGCCGGGATCGCTGCGCCGGAGGACGGGGTGGGTCGCCACCGGCTTCATAGATCGCCGCCGCGGAGGCTCACCCGACGCTGACGGTGGCAGGTGACGGCGCTGCTGCTCGCATTCTCCTCGCCCGGATCCATGGCCGTCCATCTCTCCTAGATCGGCTTGTGGTCTGTCTGCATCGGCCAGGCCGATGTTGCGGCCGTGATGACTTGGAGGTCGCCGGTATCAGTCGGCGATGGAAGGGGGCTGTGGTTGGCGATGGGCCTTCAGCTGGTTGGTGGCATGCTGCCCCTACCCGGTGGCCATGTCGCTCGTGTGCTGATCTACGCAGGCAGCTCGTGATGGCGACACGTGACATGGTAGGCGTCGGGAGGCCCCCACTTTTTCTCCCCATCGCCGTCGCCTGAGCGGGAGGCCGGAAGCCTGGCACCTGCTAGAAAGGCGGCGGCGAGGTGTCTTCGGCTGGCTTCGATGATTGGCTGCGCGACGTCCTTCTCCGACCGACGTGGGGTGTACCTGTGGTGTTCCCTGGACACCACCACGGTGCCCGAGAGGTGGTCGGGGGCGGATGCTGTACTTGACCGGATTTGATCGCCAACAACACTTTTTTGGTTGCTTCGTTGGCAAGCTCTTGGCGTAACTATGCAAGTTTCTTTGGCCTGTGGTTGGTGGATTTATTGCCACTGATTTCGACAGCGGTGACGCTCAGTGGGCGCCATTTTTCTCACTGGAGGCGCCGTCACACCTAACACCCTCTTCCGGGATGGATCTCGTCTGGGTGAAAGCTCAAGATTGGTTTATCCAGTCGTGCGACGGCAGCATCATTTGATGTTGTTTTCTTCTTGGAGACATTGCATTGGGAGGATCCATAGGCGGAGGGAGGCCAGTGTCTTCAACGAAGGTTGCTGCACTTAGACTTGCTGTTGCCATCCCAGTATCCGGTGTCTCCAACAACGGCTGGTGTCTTACAGATTCACGTGGAAGGCGAGTCTGTAATGTGGTGTATTCTCGGCTTGGTGGTCGCAGTTCGTTCGGCGGTTGAAGTTGTTATTTTATCTTTGCTGGATTTGTCTTAAGCTCCAGTTCCGCGCTCACCCAACATGTGGCGAAGTTGGTTCTTTTGGAGTCGACATCACGTAACAAGTCGGAATGCTGCAAGACGACTACATGAGCTGTCTGTTAGAGTTTTTTTGTCAGTGATCATATGTTGTCTTGGCTATATGTCCTGTTGGACATGTGCCTCTTTATTGTGGTCGCATCCTTTGTGTTCGCACCCAAATTTGGCAGTTCTGGCCAGGGGCGGTCTAACTTGTTTGCCAAGGCGGTTAGACCAGAATTTTCAAGTTGCTCAAAAGGTAAATTGGACTGCACCATCATCTTCCTCTCGTCGAGCTGATCAAAATGCATATGTGGATCGCCTAATTTGGAGTCCGGATGAAAGAGATATGACCCCGGGAAGATCTACACCTGCCAGGGGCGGTTAGACCGGTTTCCAGGGGCGGTTAGACCGGTTTTGGGCTGTGTAATCCGAGCTGAGCTGTATTTTAGCATGAAATTTGTAAGGGTTTCGACTCCTAATAGGGCAAGACCTCCCCTCCCTATAAATATAAAGGGCCACGGCCGATTGAGGGGATCCAATCGACAGAAATCAATCTATCTTTTATCTTTTTACCTTTTTCCTCTTTACCCTACTTTTCCAACCTCATGTGCTGTTCTTCTCGCATCTCCATGGCATGAGAGGGCGCCCTAGCTGGCCTGCCGAGCCTAGGGCAACCCAAGGTGCGCCTGCCCCGACGGGGTCCCTTCCGGGCGGGCGTTCGTTGGTCTCTTGCCGGACTCCCTGGCGAGACCGGTCTAACCGGCCTCCAATACCGGTCTAACCGGGTTTGGTGCAGAGGGGCAGCAAGGAACTACTCTGCGTGCTATTGGCCCTAAAAAGGCGCCAACAAATTGGCGATTCCACTGGGGAAAAACACTCGAAGGATAGCAATATGATAGCGCTCGAAGGATTACCTGAAGATCTACGCAAGGGCATCAATGAGTCATTGGTTCCTCATTGTTATCAAGTGGCTGAACAAGGTGTCATCATGATGAAGATAACTACCATCAATGCTTTGAGGACATATGATCTACAAAAGACTGGTAGGTCCAGTTTTATATGCAATTTACTTCAATTTGTAGATGAATTACTTAATAGAAAGAATAGTGTAGATCAGATCCCCGCTAATCAAGAGTCAGTTGCTCTAAAGCCAGCTATTGATATGTTTGATCCTTGCAACAATTTGCCAACTTGTGATGTTGTTGGTCAAAAGACACATTGGCCGTATCTAGCTAAAGTTGTCGAACCAAAATCCCCTAGTAAAAGCATAAAAGTTGCATCTAGTACTCGAACGCTCGGGGGGCAACAGAATAAAGGCAAACGTGCTGGTTCTACCGAAACCGGTCTAACCGGTATGCATATCGGTTTAACCACCTCCTCCAAGGTTTCGCAAAATAAGTATAAACCAAAGATGATGAAACCTAAAAAACCTGAGATTGGTGTTTGGAAAACTGTTGAATCGAAAGGCCGTAAGAATGCTAGTCGGCCTAAAAATTCCAAGCACTCAAAATCTTCTCCAAAACAGAAGTTCCATGGTCAGAATCGGCGGCAAAATATATGTCCTACACCAAAGCCGTTTCCATCACATGGATCTTCTATACCTATACCATGGGAATCTTATTATAGCATGCCTTATTTTTATTCTCCATGGTCTTGTAATTCGTATATGTCGTCTCTTTCTAGATACTTTTGTCCAGATTATATTACTTCTAGAGAGCCGACAATTAGTGAATCATCACCTATAAATAATGATCGTTTTCATCAAGAGAATCGGTCTATGCAGAAAAAGAAACCTAAGGTGGTGAAACAAGTTTATCGTGTCAAAAAGGATGGTAGAGTAAACAAAAATTCAGATTTGACACTTGATAAAGAAAAGCCGACTATTGAAGAAAAATCGGCTAGTGCTATTGCTGAAATTGTCCCCAATGATGAGACTTTGTCAAATACTATAGCTGAGCAATGATCATGTTCGGCTGGGGGGCAAGATGACCACAAAGTGGCTGGTTCAAAACAAACCGGTCTAACCGGTATCCAAACCGGTTTAACCGGTATTGCCAGAAATTCTGGTAAAGCTACAAATGTCACACCAAAGAGTAAGGTGGTTGTTGGGACGTGGATCAGGCAAACTCCGCCACCTGCTTGTTGCGCTACGGCCTGTTTCGCATTAACCCATGACTCAACAGAACCGAGTCGACCTGTGATTCGTTTTTTCCGGCTACGAATCTCACGAATCGAATCCATCATGATTCGACCCGTCCCCAGCTCATCCCGGCGAACCGAATCGACTTGAGGGATTCGGGTCGCCTCGCGCGAGTAGGTGCGCGAACCGAATCAGGCTGTGATTCGGCCCCTCGCGTTCCACACAGTAGCGGACCGAATCAGGCTGTGATTCGGCCCCTCGCGTTCCACACGTAGCGGACCGAATCAGGCTGTGATTCGGCCCCTCGCGTTCCACACGTAGCGGACCGAATCAGGCTGTGATTCGGCCCCTCGCGTTCCACACGTAGCGGACCGAATCAGGCTGTGATTCGGCCCCTCGCGTTCCACGTGTAGCGGACCGACTCGACCAAGCATATGGACCGAATCGACTCGTGTTTCGGTCCGCCGCATCCTGCGACTGGCGGAACGACTTCACCAAGTGCGCGAACCGAATCGACCTGGGAATCGGTTCGGAACCCCCAGCTGAGGAACACCCGATCCTCCTCACGGCTCTAACGATCTAATATGGTGTGCAGCCATTTGTGAACAGGTCCACGAGGAAAGATGAAGGTGGCCCGGAGCGCGGAGTCAAGCCGAGATGCGGCGGGCGTCTCAGTGCATACAATGACGAAAGCAAGTCGAAATTGGCTTCCTGATGTAAAATTCCCCTTGTATCCGTTAAAGTAGAATATTCCCAGCACAATTGTAGCAGGTAGGGGTAGAAAGGGAACATGTGACTGAGGGAGTGACCCTCCGCCTCCCTATAAAAGGAGAGGGCGCACCACTTTGTAAGGGTTCGGATTATTCTTTGGCCATTATTGAAACATCGTCTCTCCTCGCTCTTGTTCTCCTGTTTCGTCTTTCACTTTCGTATTGGCTCTTGAGCTTGCTTTCGAGCCAACACGAGGCGCCCACCGTTTGTGTGACTCGAGTAAACCCACGATGCCTCCCAAGAAGCGGACCACCAAAAACTCAAGCCGTACCACCAACCGAGCCTCCAATGAAGCAGTCACTGATCCTGCGCAAGGCTTAGGCCAGCAGGCCGCTCAAACCGTTCTGCCACCCCGAGATCCGGCGCCAGCAGCAGTGCCAAGTGCAAGCGCCGCAACCCACCCGAACAACCAAACAACCCCAGAAGAGGTCGAGTTAGCAAGACTGCAAGAAGAGCTGCAAAGCCTCAGACGGCTTCGAGACAACCTAGCCTCACAAAGAACCCAACAAGAGACCAGCCAGATGCAGGAGCAGATTGCTCGCGCCAGGCAAGAGTTTTCAAACCTCCAGAGAGAGGTAGGACAACTGCAAGCAGCCACGGCATCCAACCCCACTCAAAACCTTGCTCATGCAACACAGCAACACCCAACGCACCATCTTAGCCATGGGGAGCAAAGGCAGTCGCAAAACAGCCACAATACAATCAACCATCAAGTCACAGATCAAATAAATCACAGCTGTGGAATACGAGTCTTGCCTAGCAGACCATGCGACCCAACATCACCACTGTCAAGAGAACTGCAAGTAGCACCCTGGCCACCGCACTATAGGGCGGTCACCCTACCAAGATTCGATGGGCATTCCAACCCCAAGCAATTTCTGATGAGCTATGAAGCAGCAATACAATCAGCAGGTGGCGACGACACAGTGCTCGCCAAATCATTCATAATAGCTCTGGATGACACAGCACTGCAGTGGTACACTACCTTGAAGCCAAACTGCATCCATTCGTGGGACGAACTGCGGGAGAGAGTACTGGCAACCTTTCAAGGATTCCACAGGCCGACAATCACGGAAGTCGAACTCGCAAACTGCAAGCAAAAGGAGAAAGAGCCACTGCAGGCCTACTTCCAGAGATTCGTAAACCTCAGAACAAGAGCCCCAGCGGTGGACGACGCCGTAGCCATCAATTACGCAATCATGGGCCTAAAGTACGGGCAATGCAGAGCCCACCTGATCAGAGAGACCCCCAAAACGATGGCAAAGCTGTACGAAGAACTAGAGAAGTACTCACGGTCAGACAACGATTACAGAATGGGCCATGAGGAACAACAAGCGCAGAAATACGCAGCGAAGCAGGCAGCCCAAAGAGACAACAACTGGCACCAGTCCAAGCAAGACAGCCACCAAAGAAACCATCAGCACTCGATCGGCCCACCTCCAACCCGCACATTATTCAACATCAACCAAGACCACCAATGCCAGCAGCCAGACGGCGAATTCGCCGGCCCGACAGGCCAGTCAGGGAGCCAGGCTGCCCAAAGGGGAGGAAGATCCAACCGCGGACGTGGCAGAGGCCGCGGCCGTGGCAGGGGAGATAGTGAGAAAAAACAGTGGTACTGCATGTGGCACGGCATGAACGACGAGCATGGGTCCAAGCGCTGCCCATACAAGCTAAGAGCAGACCACTTGGCGGAAGAAGAGAGGAAGGCGAAAATAGTAGCTCACACCTCGAACCAATGGAACCCACAACCAAGCTGGCAAGCATCCCAGCCGTGGCAACCCCAACAACAATGGCAAAACCACCACCATAACCCAAACCCGCCGCACCATTACACCAACTACTACCAGCCCACATGGCAACCTCAATCCCACCAAACCCCAGCAACTCAAAGAAGCAACACCAATCACCACTCCTCACTAGCACTACCGCCAAACCAATCGCAATTGCAGCTACCACCACCACCACCCAATCCCCCAAAGCAAGAAACCAATTCAAGCAACCGCGCAAGCCCAGACCCATTGCCCAGCTACGGCATCATAGCACCCATAAGTGGAGGCTCCTCACTGGAATTCGAAACCAAGAAGCAGCGCAAGAACTACTTCAGAGAAATCAACGTGGTCATGACGGACAACAAAGTTGCAAGAACCAATTGGTCTCATATACCAATCACATTCACAGAAGCAGATGTACGGCTACACAACTATCCACACATTGACCCAATGGTCATCGAAGCCAATATCGCGAGATGGACCATAGAGAAAATACTCGTGGACACAGGCTCCTCGGCAGATATCATATTCTTGTCAGCTTTCGAGCAAATGAACCTGACCAAGAGCATGCTCCAACCATCTGACACGCCGCTATACGGATTCGGCGCAACGAAAAGCATCAAGGCGTTGGGCAAAATCACTTTGCCAGTCTCATTTGGAAACATGTCAAATGCAAGAACCGAACACATCACATTTGATGTAGTCGACATCTGGTACCCCTACCAGGCAATCTTTGGCAGAGGAACAATCAACAAGTTCGAGGCAGTTATAAACCAGCTATACCTGTGTATGAAGATACCAGCAGAAAAGGGAGTCATAGCAGTTTATGGAAATCAAGGGTCAGGAAGGAGCCTTGAGAAAGCATCAACACCAGGGCAAAGGAACGTGCACATCCTTCAATCAGAAGAACCAAGCCCACAACCATTCAAGGAGCCGCAACGGGACAGAGAAAAAAACGAAGTCAGTCCCAATGAAGACACCAAGAAAGTGCTCCTCGACCCAAGTGTCCTTGATCGATCAGTAATCATAGGAGCAAACCTAAATCAAACAGAAGAAACCAACCTGATCACTTTCCTCAGAAACAACAAGGACGTCTTTGCATGGTCAGCGGATGAACTCACGGGAGTTGCCAGAAACATCATAGAACACAAGCTCGAAGTGAAACCAAACTCGAAACCAAAGAAGCAAAAGCTGAGAAAAATGTCCGACGACAGAATAGAGGCAATGAGGGCCGAAGTAAACAGGTTACTAGATGCAGGAGTCATACGAAGGGTCGAGTACCCGGAATGGCTTTGCAACATTGTGCCAGTAAAGAAGAAGAACGGCAAATGGAGAATGTGTCTCGACTTCACGGATCTCAACAAGGCCTGCCCAAAGAGCGACTACCCCCTGCCAAGAGTTGACAAAGTCGTAGATACAGCAGCCAGCAGCGAGATGCTGTCCTTGCTTGACTTGTTCTCAGGGTATCACCAGATCTGGATGCGAGTCACGGATGAGGAGAAAACAAGTTTCATCACTCCATTCGGAATCTACTGCTTTGTACGAATGCCAGAAGGGCTGAAAAACGCAGGCACGACGTTCTGCAAAATGATAGCAGAGGTTTTGGGCCCCCAATTCAACAGAAACCTAATCGCATACGTCGACGACATAATAGTGGCAAGCAAGATCAGATCCGATCACATAGCAGACCTTGCTGAAACGTTCGCTCGCCTAAGGCAAGCGAAACTCAAGCTAAACCCAGAAAAGTGTGTTTTCGGAGTACAAAAGGGAAAAATCCTAGGATGTTTGGTATCCACCAAAGGCATAGAGGCCAACCCTGACAAAATAAAAGCAGTAGCAGAAATGCAAGAGCCACGATCAATAAAAGAGGTCCAGAAACTCACAGGACGGATAGCAGCGCTCAACCGCTTCATAACTCGATCAGCAGAGCGCAGCCTGCCATTCTTCAAAGTGCTTCGTGGCTCAGACAAATTCCAATGGGGGCCGGAACAGAGCCAAGCATTCCACCAACTTCAGGACTATATCGTCAATATGACGAAACTAGCCCCGCCCGAGCCAGGATCCCAGCTGATGCTATACTTATCAGCATCACCAACAGCAGTAAGCGCCGCCTTGGTCCAAGAAGTGCAAATCAAAGAGAAACCCCAGCAAGTGCCAGTCTACTTCGTATCAGAAGCTCTAGCAGGGTCAAAGCTTTTCTACTCGGAACTAGAAAAGATAGCTTACGCAGTGGTCATGGCATCAAGAAAGCTACGTCACTACTTCGAAAGTTACAGAATCCTTGTAATCACAAACCAGCCGCTGCACGACCTATTTCAGAACAAAGAAGCATCAAATCGTATAGCCAAATGGGCAATAGAGCTATCCGAGCACGTCATAGACTATGAAAAGAGAAGCGCAATCAAATCACAAGTCCTCGCAGATTTCATCGCCGACTGGACTTCACCCAGTCAAGGGCCAATAGAAGAAGAAATCACCCCAGAATGGAACATAAGCTGCGACGGCGCTTGGGGAAAAAACGGCGCGGGCATCGCAGCCGTCGTTACAACCCCATCTGGCCTGCAAGTCAAGTACGCGGCAAGACTGGAATTCAGCGGTGACGATGAGAAATGTTCAAACAACATAGCAGAATACGAGGCACTGCTGCTGGGGCTGCGGAAAGTAAAGGCGCTGGGCACCCAAAACTTCCTGGTACGATCCGATTCGAAAGTTATCACCGGGCAGGTAGAAAAAGAATACAGTGCAAGAGAACCAGAACTGATAAAATACCTGGCCGAAGTCAGACGAATGGAAAGAAACTTCAAAGGGTTCACAATTCAGCACATACCAAGAAAAGAAAATTCAGAAGCAGACAAGCTCGCCAAAGCCGCTGCGAACAACGAGACTCTGCCACCTGAAGTATTCTTCGAAACGTTGCACCACCCATCCATCAAGCCAGAATTGCAACCAATGAGCCTAGTTAGTGCAATCAGCAGTGAGGACTGGAGAGCACCGATCATGGCATATCTGCGAAATCACGTCGAGCCAAACGACGAATCAGACCTCAAGCGCATGAAGCAGAGAGCAGCAGGATACGCAGTCATTGACAATCAGCTGTACAAGAAAGGTGTCTGTGCCCCACTACTGAAGTGCATCACCCAGCAAGAAGGCAAGGCCATCCTCCAGGACATACACAGTGGAATGTGCGGATCGCATCTCGCGGCAAGGACCCTCACGAGGAAAGCATTCATACAAGGCTTCTACTGGCCAACTGCACTGAGAGATGCGGAACAGGTAGTAAAAGCATGCCCAGCATGCCAAATGTCAGCGCCGCATCAAAGGCGCCCAGGTGCGGAAACACAGCTAATCCCACCAACATGGCCATTCCAAAGATGGGGGATGGACATAATAGGGCCACTGCCAAGAGCAAAGGGAAACCTAGCCTACGCAGTTGTAGCCATTGAGTACTTCTCCAAATGGATAGAGGCCAGGGCATTAGCAAACATAACGTCAGCAACAGTTCAGAAATTCTTCTGGCAGCAAATTGTTTGCAGATTCGGGGTACCAAAAGAACTCACAGTCGACAACGGGAGGCAGTTCGATTGCTACGAGTTCAAAGAGTTTTGCCAAACAATAGGAACAAATCCAATATTCTCATCAGTTTACCACCCAGAGTCAAATGGAGCGGTCGAGCGCGCAAACAGGGAAATACTGGCAGGGGTAAAAAATGCTTGTTTGAAGAAAGCAAAGGCAAATGGGCAGAAGAACTGATGAGAGTCGTATGGTCCCACAACACAGCAGTAAGCAGAACAACAGGCTACACACCATTCAAACTGCTATACGGAGCAGAGGCAATGCTACCAGAGGAGATCAAATACAAAAGCCCAAGAGCCGTTGCGCCGGATTCAAACAACGAATCCGAGGCCGCTGACAAGGACATGGTCGAAATCGACAGACTTGACGCAATCCAGAATATTCTAAACTATCAAGATGAAACAAGAAAGTGGAGAAACAAGAAAGTCCTCCACAAGGACATCCAGCTGGGAGACCTAGTCCTGAAGAGAAAGAAAAACGCAGACTCAGTGGGCAAACTGCAGTTCCCATGGGAAGGACCATACATAGCCGTCAAAAGCGGCAGACCTGGATCGTTCCGGCTGATGGACCAGGAAGGATTCGAACTCCCACACCCCTGGAACATAGACAACCTCAAGAAATACTACCCATGATAGCAGAAGCATCAGCAACACAGCTCAAGCCTAGTATACTCTCAGCATAGTTATCTTCACAATTGTAATTTCCACTTTTCCTCTTCCTGTGAACGGTACTCTTTTCCTCGCAAAGGGGGGCTCCTAGCGGAGACGAGGTTTTTAATGAGACCGTATCTCATGTAATCATTTCGTTATTATCAAAGAAAGAGCCTTACCCCTCTATATTTCGAACAAATCGTCGAAAAACAGCCGAACAGAGGCTGTTCAATTCGACCAAGCCACAAGGCAAACCTGGAAGACCTGTGAATACGAAGGGGACGCCCAACTCGTATTCACAGGCTTCACACCAAATCAAAATCTAAAACCCCAAAGCCTAAGGGCAAGGGGCTGCGATTCGCATCAGCCAAGCACGGCTGCGAATCGCAGGAATCTAAAACCCCAAAGCCTAAGGGCAAGGGGCTGCGATTCGCATCAGCCAAGCACTGGCTGCGAATCGCAGGAATCTAAAACCCCAAAGCCTAAGCGCAAGGGGCTGCGATTCGCATCAGCCAAGCACGGCTGCGAATCGCAGGAATCTAAAACCCCAAAGCCTAAGGGCAAGGGGCTGCGATTCGTATCAGCCAAGCATGGCTGCGAATCGCAGGAATCTAAAACCCCAAAGCCTAAGGGCAAGGGGCTGCGATTCGCATCAGCCAAGCACTGGCTGCGAATCGCAGGAATCTAAAACCCCAAAGCCTAAGGGCAAGGGGCTGCGATTCGCATCAGCCAAGCATGGCTGCGAATCGCAGGAATCTAAAACCCAAGCCTAACGGCAAGGGGCTGCGATTCGCATCAGCCAAGCATGGTTGCGGATCACAGTAATCTAAAACATCGAAGCCTAAGGGCAAGGGGCCACAATTCCAATCAGCCAAAATCGAATGCGGACCGATGAAACCGAGGGTCATTACACAAGCCGCGGTTACAAAACTGAGGATCATTACAGAAAAGACACGAGCAGCAAAAAGCCTCATCTTTATTAGAAAAAAATAGGAGTACAACAGCCTAATACAGCTCAAACAGCAGCCACTCGCTGCACTATAAACAAATACAAACGCAGCTGGGCGCAACAATGTTGCCACCCAGAGATACAAACTGACCCCGGAGTGGTGAGCTCCAAGAACCAAGCGACCTAACTACGTCGCAAGCGTTCTTGTAGCACCACACACAAGGCACTCACCGACACAACGAAGTGCCGGAACACGGCGAAGCTTTAGCAGGCTAACACACCATTAGCCCAATGAGCGCGCACGCCTTGATACATGGCTTCAGCAAGCAAGCCATGCATAACCGCGCCCACGTCTTCTTCCCCTCCGCCGCAACTCGCAAGCATTCTTCTAGCACCACAATGAATTAACGGGCAGCGCCGAGATCGGGCGGCCAACTCTCCAACGCTTCAGGCACAAGTAAAATCATGGCTACGGCAAAACAAACAAAGGAAGAGGTGCAATGCGACCCCCTCAGACCACTCAACCGTTTATATAGGCCACCAGCTCCACAGAGCGACAAGCCTCCCGTGACACAGCACGACAAGCCTCCGTGACACAAGCCTCCCGTGACACAGCACGACAAGCCTCCCGTGACACAACGCGACAAGTTTCACGTGACACGAGCGGACGAAAGACTCAACAACCATTCGAATCGGGGGAAGTATGACTCGGGCGGCATCCGTGCTGAGGGGGAGGGTGTCGTTTTTCTCTTCGCCCAAGCAGCACGCAAACCGCCGAGCATCAACTCCGACATCATTTTATTGCCAACCAAGCCGACTCGGTACAACAATGCGCTAAGGGGGGAGGGTGTCAGTTTTCTCTTGAAGCAACTCCTTAGCGCACCGTCACCGAGTCGCAAAAAAAAAAAAAAAGCCGAAAGCGAGCAAACCCCCGCTATTCGAACAACTCTACTACCAGCCCAGGCCTCCCGGACTTGGGCACGTCATACACGAAGCATGCATCATCATCCAGAGTCTTCTCGCTCGAGCATTCCTCCTTCACCCCAAGGGAAATATGTTCAGAATCCCACCTCCGGGACCGACTCAGCCTCTTCCCGCCAGAGCGATCCAGAGATAAACGAAGCAAATAACCACGACGAGAAAACAAGCGACAGCAGTAGCTCCAGAAATCGTCGAAACTCTGGCCCGGATAAATAATTTGAAATCTGTCCCAGGCAGCCCCAGTCACGAACAAACCATCGCGATACAAAGTTCTGGGAGTTACGCCCTGCGCAGCTCCATCACCGGAAGCCTGCGCAGGGAGGATTACAATAAGATGTTTAGTTTACAAACACCACCAGTCAAAAGGACCGAAACAACGCATGTCCCTACAATTACACCTTTTTTCCACGATCATCACCAGGAGCTTCCCCCTCCCTAGCGTGAGAACCGGATCCGCTCCTTGCATCGCCCTTGCGCGCACCTGCCTCAGAACCTCCAACCGCAACATCCTTTCCAGCTTCGGAGCGCCTAGATGGTTCAGGCCGGGGAGGCAACTTTGAACGGGTCCCCACCCCAACCTCCGCCTCACCTGCGGCCGCAAGGGACTGCTTACTCTGCGATAGGTAGAACTGTAAGACCAGGAGTACCAAGTCACAAAACGCGAAAAAAGCAATAAAACCGTCAGCAAGCACCAAAATAAGAACTAGAGGCGGTTTTTGTACCCGAGTCAGTCGATCATGCGCAGTTTTTCGGGCGGCCCTCCCTACCGTGTGCCACCCAAAAGCGGCTTAAGAATATCTTCTTAACAGCCTCGCAAACGTTCGTCGCAACCGGCAGCCCTTCAGCGCTAGGAAATACGAACCCCCTGCTCCCAAGTTTTTTCAAGTGCTCGCAACCATGGTCTGAAAGCAGCCGCAGCAGGGCATCAGTGCAAACCGAAGCAGCATAGTCACCAACCCGATCCATGATCCCAGGGAGCATCTTGAATTCCGTATCAAGCCAGTGAAAAAACCTCTCCCTTGTCATTTCACGGGGCATCTCTTGGGGTTCGGCGCCAAAGCGTTGAAGAGCAGCGCGGCATCTACTGTAAGCATGAAGTCCGTCCTGCCAGATCTGGCTCTCGTGCTCCTCAACCTGCTTATCCTTAACGGCCAGCTGCCTCCGCAATTCAGCAATAGTGGCATCTCGCTCGCAAATCTCCTTCTCCTTTGATTGCAGCGCAAGATCCGCACTGCCCAATTTGTTTCGCAAATCGAGGACAACTTCCGAATCGGACGCAACCTGTTCCCGAAGCCCGTTGAGAGCAACCTCCTGCTGATCGACGCTAGCCTGCAAGTTCTTCAAAGTTAAACTTAACTCCTTATTGCACTCCTCCAAGCTAGCCTTCTCCTCAGAAAGTTTTGAGCATTGCTTGCGCAAAAGCTCTAGCTCCTCAACATCCTCCCCATCGACCAATTTCTTGTGTAAAACCCTCATCCCCATCACAAGCTTGACGGCCATGCCACCAACAAGCTTTGCAAGGTCAATGGGGCTATTCTCCTCACAGTCGCGAATAAAAGCTGCATAAACTAACCACCTCATCAGCCGATACGCACCACCAAACCAGGAAAGAACGTCGAACGAAAAAACAAGGAAGGAAAACTAGGAAATGATCTCCAAAGGAAAGAGAAACTAACCTTCAGGGTCAAAATAAATTCCCCACGATCGTCACGACCCGCCGGGGGACTGCCGCCTGCGAAACCCAAAAAAAAAATAATATATATAATACATATATATAATAAGAGCACGAACGAAAGTTCGAATCCAATAAAAAAAGGGGGGGGGGGCGCCAAGGGCTAACCGCTCAAAGACTCTTCATCAACATCATGGACAGAAATCTGCGGGCGATCCCCCACACCCCCAGCATCGCCGGGCTCGATGGCCGCGGCACGAAGAATATCCTGTGCTTTCTCAGCAGCAGAAAGACCGCTACCGCCGGCAGTCTTGACCAACTCACTCGACGATACAGGGGCAACGGAGGCCACGCCAGAATCTTTAACAGGAGAAGGGTAACAAGTCCCCCCCGACAAGAACGTAAGTTCCTGTCCATCTTCAAGTCGAATGCGGGCGCCATCCCGAGCGTTGGAGTAACAAACCGCATCATCGCATTCGCCAAGCAAAATACTTGACGCAGCAGCAATATTTCGCAAATCTTTTGCGGATAACGGAGCACCACCAGTAGGGCCTCCAGCAGCAATCGCTTCCCCAGCTTTCTCACCACCGAAACCGGACACATCCTCAACCCTCTCCTTCACAACGCTTTCAACCTGCCCGAAAGCGAAATTCTGAAGCGCAATTTTCGGTGCCGTTTTGCCCCTCTTTGACGCAGGAGCAACAGCGCTAGTCGCGTCGGCCGCTCGCTTCAGCGATGTCTTCGACTTGGCAACTCTACCCTTTCCACCGGCCGGCTCAGACCCAACATTACCCAGGAGGCCTCATCCTCGAAATAACAGTCGCGGGCGCGGGCCTCGGGCCATACTTCACCCCCATTCATCAAAACACGATTCACCCGACCCTTATGCCAGAGAATCTTGCGGCAGGAACCATACTCCTTAGCAGTATACTGCCCCAACATAACCGCGCACGACGCTCCACTTCGTCGACAACTGCCTCATCTCTAACTCCATCCGGTTTTGTCAACCCGAATATGGGGCAAGGAAAGATTCGATTCTCAAAATCTGCAAGCTTGAACTCCCCGAAACTGCGAGGACACCAACCAGCTCTAATAGGGAAAATACCAGCCGCGATGCTCTCGCAAATAGCATCCCGCCCCTGAGATAACCTGAGTAGCGCAGTAAAAGGCGCTATTGCACAGCGAGTTTCTCGCCTTCTTCGAATCTGAATAGAGCGGCAGCAGACAAGCTTCCAAACCGGAAACCCTCGAAGCAAGAGGATACCCATACACCGCACAGCCAGATTCGTAACCCCCAGTCGGGACGCGAACCTTGGCGTACATCCAATACTTGTCCCAGTTCTTGGACCACTTGTTCTTCTGGCTGTACGCCAGCTGCGGTGTCTCCATCCCTTAGCGGGCCCGGCGAGGGCAAAATTGTAGCACCCGTACTCGGCCTGGTACGTCTCATCATCATCAATAAAGAGAACCTTCCTCTTGGAAAAATGAAGCTCTGTGTGGCGCACAAAGCAATCCAAATCCAGCTCACTGTTGAACGTACGACATGCCCAGAGGAACTTGGCCAGGATAGCAGAAGCTGTTAGGAGCCAACTGGTGCATCGAAACCTTGAAAGCCCGAAAATATGAGGAATCAACGGGTCAACAGGAAACCGAAGCCCAGCAACAAAGAACTCGCGAAACACGACGCACTCGTCGTCCAAAGGCTCCGGAACCTCCTCCTCGCCAGGAACGCGGCATTCACCAGATTCGAAATAGCCCTTCCCAATCATCTCCCTCATGTCTTCCTCCCTGATAAGCGATCGACCAATCTACGGGTAAAGGGCATCGAATCACTGACCAAATCCTCAGGATTCGCGTCAACGCTGCCAGTAGTCTCATCAACGCCCTCCTCCTCATCTTCGCCTCCACCCCAACGCTCCCGCTGCGAGCGGCACGATCGAAGCGGATTCAGCCGCTGATTCGGAATCAGCAGCACCAACTACTTCCGCGGCGACATGACTTCGCCTTGAGCAACCCGACCGGCAGGGCGATCCTCCTCGTCAACAAGCCGAGCCGTCTGAATCGTCCGAGCCATCGAAGCTGCAAAACCAGGAAGTAAATATCCATGCGCAAAAAAAAACAAACACCAAAACACAACAACGCACGAAACTTACAACTAGCAAAGCATGAAGAAGTGTGCGAATCCAACAGAGAACAACGAGCACACGCACGAATCTTAAAGCAAAAGTAAGGGCAAGCGCGATCCCTCTCAGCAGACAGCAAACGTCGTTTTCAACCTCCCCCCCCCTATTTATAGGCGCGGTAAAAAACCCCTCGTTACCGCGCCGTAAAAACCGAATCCCCCTCGACTCCCACAAGCAGAGGGGTGTCGTTTTCCTCTGGTTGCGAGTCCACTTCAAGCTATCGAGGGTTCAGCTCGTTGGAGTGACCATCACCCACGAGGGGGATGTTGGGACGGGATCAGGCAAACTCCGCCACCTGCTTGTTGCGCTCGGCATGTTTCGCATTAACCCATGACTCAACAGAACGACGTCGACAGTGATTGTTTTTTTCCGGCTACGAATCTCACGAGCAGCTTTTGGATATCTTCAGTGAGGCAGTCAACCCAGATCTTCAAACTGAAAATGCACTGTTTGTCTCTAAGGCGACTTGTGAAAATTTGTCAGGAGTAAAGTCAGGATCTGGTAAAGGATTTATAGCCCAAGTAATGAATACACTAAGGCACCTGCCAGTGGAAACTTTATTACATGTCCTTGAGGTTTGGAGCAACCATTTAAAAGGAATGAGTGAGATCAACGATAAAGTGAAAGAGCTTCAGTCAACCACAAAGGAAAAATGGACTAGGAGGTCAACAGCCAGTACTGGAAATTGTAATCCACTGAATGAGAAAGCTGCTGTTCTATTACAGGATGTTATTAGGAAATATTTGGTGCCTGTTGAGTGTTTACCTTTTCATGAAATCATCTGCTTCAAGAATGTTGATGTTCTCCAATCTGCACTGATTGGGAATCCAAGAAGAATGGTCCAACTTGATCTACTGAAGTCACAGAGCCATCTGAAGTGCTCTTGTTGCAGGAGTGCAACTGCTGTGTCAGGTTCCTTGCATGACACATCAATTATGTGCAATCTATCCCAAGAATATGGTGAAGTAATTAACCTTCATGATTGGTACATGACTTTTGAAGGAATCATCAACAGTACAAATTCAAAAGCCAAAAGGAAATGCTATAGTTCTCCCTCCAAGAAGAAATCAAAACCCTCGTCTCTGGAGGCTAGAGCTATGATCCAAGCAAGGTTCTGCAGGGCTGTTACTGAGATGCAAATCACTGGCCTTGTTCGGATGCCAAGCAAGAGAAGGCCTGATCTTGTTCAGAGAATCGCATTTGGTCCTTGATGGTTCTGTGATGACATGCTACTGTACAGGTGAAACAATTCTCTACATATCGAGACTGGAATTGTCGAATCTGAGCAAGATAGTCTAGCACAAACTTGTGCTTTGTGGCTCTTAGGTGGCTTTGTTGTCGATGCATCTTCAGGCTCATGACAACGTCATGTGCTGCTGTGAAAGGTTCAACCACTTGTATTGGTGCACGTAAAGAATGGAAGTCCTGGAATCTTGCCATGAGAGCAATGAAATGAAGCAGCAGCCACTTGATTTTGCAGTGGCTGATAATTGCACATATGGGCTAAGATTTGTCATTATTTTTCTTGTATATCAGTATTTAACATGTTTTAGTGGCTGCTTCGCCGTCTTTAGAGCTGACATCGGCTCAATGCAGCACGGGGTTCATCTATTTTCGAGTGTTTAAATTCACAAGTCCTGAACCATCTCAAGAGCATACCATGATAGTCTTACATACGGCGACGTGTATCAGTTTTACAAAATGTGATCCTCGGACAGTTAGTTCGATCTAGGCCCAAAAGGGGAAAAGAAAGATCCTCATCGTGTGACGCCGAGAAGGAAAAGGGAACTGCACAGTAGAGAAATCATATTTTCTCAGCATCACCCATACCAAGGGACACAAAAGCATGATAGCATGTTTAATCAGCATTTTGAACTGCTTTCAGTATAAACAGGAGACAGGCCCCCATACCTGCTGGTTGTGCCACATGGGCATGAAGAGTAATGGAAAAGAATGCAGATACATAGCAATCACATAACCCAAGCAGATTCAGATGTTAGTTAAGCAACCTAGCAAGCATAACGTTTAGGTTTTATTGCACTTTTTCTTTGAGTGTAACCGGGTTCAGCTAATCCCTAGTGTCAGTTCTCAATTTCGCCTTTAAAAATTCAATAATAAAAAGAGACCAAAAGAATACAGAAAATGACCATGCACAACTCTTATTCAATCGTCGCTCCCGCTGTCACCGTCAAATGGAAATCCAGATTCTTCATGACCCTCCTCATATCCTCCACTTGCTGGGTGTCTAACATCAATGCCAACATTCTGGCACCCAAAGCAATGACCTTTCATAACAATTTAGATATCCTTTAAACCAGATTCAGTGATAATGAATATTATGGTAAAAAAACTATCCGCAAATGATCAGTGTAAAAAGTATCTCGATCATATAAGAATTTGAAGTGAGAGTAAGTCTATACCATTCTCGTCAGACTGCAGTGGACGGCAAATGACTTGTTTTCCTTCCTCTGCAGATTTAACTTCAGCAAAGAAGAGCTGATAATCCCAGCCCCTTGTTGAAGGCCTTTTCAAAGATCTTTTTGCTTTCTTACTAAGGTAAAAGGAAGACTTTTTCCTCATCGTAAAATTGTAGTGGTGATATGGCTCTGACAAGGTGTCATATATAAAAGACACTGTTTGTCCAGCTTTACAAACTCATATTTAGAACCCTAAAACATAGATAGTTCATTAGAAGTATTCTCAAATTCATCTTGGAATCACAAAACATTTGATAAGTTATCCACATGACTAAAACCCATGAGCTGAAATAATAACATGAAAGTAGAACATACCTGATAACGGATAGATGCTTTATATGACTCAAATGCCTCAAGGACCTCACTTTGCATCCACTTCATTCCATCCCTAATAGCATTTTGTCTCTCAATTGACCTATCCATTCGATCGATTACTTCAGATATCTCTGGATCACATTCTTCAGATTCCAAACTAGCTACATCATTCACAGGTTCAGGTTCTGGATCTCTGCATAGCAGCATGATAATCAGTACAAACACATTGCACCATGGACCCCAGCTGCCCAAGAACGATTACACCAGACCATAATTTAGAACATTTTGTGGACAACGTTAAAAGTCAGTCAAAAGTTCTTTAATATATGTACGCCACCAGAAGCCCATCCCTATCAGAATACTAATTAACCCTATAATGTGCTGCATAGAAGTGTTTACCAATATTGTTCAGTCGCAGCTTATGATGATGAACTTTCATTTTACTAAAATGGTGTGACAAATGAACATCTACATAAATAGTGATAACTTGGAAATACAATGGGTTCTTTTTTCTAAATAATATGAACACTATTTCAAAGTATGTCGAGATTGTCTTAATGAAATTACAAAGCAGTTATTACCTTTTACCACTCCTGATGGCTTCTATTAGTTCCTTTATGTTTGCGAGGCACTCAGCAGGATCGAGTTGGTCCCTGCAAGTCCACCAAACAGTTTAGTAAACAACTCCTATGACTTTTGGCCAGCAAAGCCTGAAATATGACATTCATTTTATCTAGCTAAGCATACCATAGATGTTGCAAAAATAGAGATACTATCGATGTTTTTTTTCCCTTAAATTTGGAGGAGACTGCAATGTCATTGTATTCTAGAAGAAATAAAACAAAGTACAAGATTACAAGGATCACTCATGAATCATGATATAACCATACTACCTGCGTCTACAAAATATTTAAAACAAAGCACCTGCTCCTGGATACGAAATTTTCACACAAGAACATCTACTCTGCATACTAATTCTCAAAAAAAAAAAAAAAATCTACTATGCATACGTTTGTTAACTATTAACACCGATGGAAGCCTAGAAAGTTCCTAGTGTTTGGCTACACTACTTGTACAAATAACCTCAGCACATACTAGAGCTGCAACATAATAACCTCAGTAGAAGAAGACAGGATTTGCCTCTAGAGCAGCTGGTGAAGGCTTCCATGAGAGAAGCCTAGCTAGGCAGGGCTACAACCCTGTCTCCAACAAGAAGGCTCCAAAGAAGGATGAGTTAATGGAACCTTTCTTTTTAAAAAATATATAATCATGGTAAGTAAAGATCTTACCAAAATTCTCTAGCCCTGCGAGCTCTCTCCTTTTGCTCCGGTCTCCAGGAACGATCAAACCTTATAGCATTTGTGGCATCTGCTAGACACTTAAACGGACCACCACCAATGCCATTATTAGGATGTACGTGGAAAAGCCCATCCTTCAATGTTAAATAGTAATCTCCACACTCCTGAATCGACGAAAGAACATTCAGATCATTAGACATATTTACAGCACTGACTTTCTATGTGGAAAGAACTTAAGAAAGAACCAACTTAAAGCCTATTTAGTGTGGCCTAAACCTCTTTTTTGCCTCAAAAGCACGCATTACTGTAAACAACAAAACCATATTTATGCACTTTATTTTCTGTGTTGTCATATATGTACATGCTGTGGAATCTAGAAGATAAATTGTTTCTTTTCTTTTTGTGTGTTGGGTTCCTTTTAGGAGTGGGGCACGATAGAACAGGGATTTTTATTACCGTCGATTCAAGTAGAACACAGGATGAAAAACAGCAAGACAATAGATATAACACAACTGTCCCACATGCCACATCCGGTATAATTTTTATGAAAGGTTGATTCTTACAGTAGTACTCCGTAGTTGGGTAGCTGAAACCCAAGTGCTATAGCACTTGATGGCAGCGGCAGCTTCGCCTAGGCTGTGAAATGGACCACCAACGTCAAGAGGATGCGCATAGAAGAGGCCATCCCTCAAGGTTACATGGTACGTCCAGCTGGACCTGGATCAACAACCAGTGCGAGAAAATGTAAGTCTGCAATGCATGAAGTGATAGCATGGTAGAAATCTATGAGCCCTCAAAACACAAGAATAAGAAGGCATGCACCAAGTTGCTACTAGTAGTTAACAACACCAGCACAACCACCTCACCATGAAAAAAAAATTGCCTGGTGGTAAAAGAAAGGCAAGACACTGTTAAAAGAGAGTTGACAGTTTCCTCCAACAATACGTATACCTGTCCTTAATGCATACGTATTCTTCAATCTCTCATAAAAAGTATCAAAGTGATTAACACGACACGCTGCTGCTGGCAGTGTAGCGCCACCACTGCACGCAGCCAGATTCCAAGGGCTCGTCAAGCGCGCACGTCGTGCGTACTGTAAGCTAGTGCTAGCCTCTGCTGACACCTTAACTCTGCGCCACGTTACGGAAACAGTGCCGGGCTACAACTACAAGACTACAAGAGGTTTCGGTCGGGCAAAGAGGAGAGAGAGGCAAAAAGGTGAAAGATGAGTGTCTTGTGCTGGCCCTGGGCCGTGTTCTACGCGACGAGAGCAAGTGACGACACATTCAGATTTCAGACTTAGAGATTTTGCACACGAACGAACCGCTCCGTTCAATGCAAGCTATACAAACAATTCTTCGATCCATATCATCGTCCTAATTAATTAATGTCTGCCTGACTGTGTGAAAGTTCTATTTTCTTTATATGTTGCAGAACTGGACGAACGAGGGGCATGCAAATAAGCGAGGAGACGGACCTCGCCGTCGCCGGAGACGACGATCGAGGAAACAGTGGAAACAAAATTAAGGCCGTGTTTAGTTCGTTGGTGAAAAGATTTTGAAATGAATCTTTTCATATTTGAAGTATTAAACATAGACTAATTAAAAAAATAATTGCAGATTACGTTTGGAATTCGTGAAACGAACCTAATGAATCTAATTAATCTATCATTAGCACATGTTACTGTAGTATTACTGTAGCAATTTAGTGTCTAATCACGGCCTAAATTAGACTCATTAGATTCGTCTCGCAATTTTCGGACCATCTATATAATGCGATTTATTTTTCAACTATGTTTAGTATGTCATACATGTGTTCAAACATTCATTTTGCATTTTGGAACGCCGAGCGATCGATGGCTCGTGGCATATGGGGAGCCATTGCAGTATGTAGCCTGACGCTTGGTGCATGCATGGTGATGGTCCTTCAATTTTCCTGGATTTGAAGTACGTACGTACGCCCAATCCGGCAGCGAGAAAGCAGCGGGGCGGAGAAAAAAGAGGTCAGATGAGTTTGCCTCCTTCGTCGGCCGGCGGCGACGAGCGGCGCAAGGTCAAATCCACGCACCATGCATGGCCCGTGAAAAGTTCTGCTGTGTTGTGGCAACCGCGCAGCTCTGGCTCCATCGTCTCGTTATCCGTGTGCGTGTGGGAGATCAGGAGATGCAATGCAACGGCCCTAGCTAGCTTCTCTCGGTTCTCGCACAGAGCCCTCTGCTGCCCAGGCAAGCCTTCTTTTTTATATATTAAAAAAAACAAAATGCCCAGGGCTAGCAGATTTCCATGGCACGCAGCGACCAGAACAAACTAAAGTCGCGTCGTACCACCTTCGCATCAAATTAAAGTTAGCGGGCGGCCAGGATTGATCCATATGCCACCCACATTTAGCTCGGTTAGGAACATTCACATTGGTTAGCATGCATTTGACCTCTTTATGACCAACAAACAATGTGGATGTTTTGGATACAATTTTTTGTGTACAACATATGCGTGGTTATACTCGTATTGGATTAATTTTATGCCATGGTTCCATCTTATGTTCTTTTGTGCTTAGTTATATGGTCTCCTCCAATGGTCTAGTTTACAGTTAGCAGAATCGATTTATTATTCGATAAATAGTGCAAAAAGCAAGAGACTAACGTGAAGGCAGGAGATAGTCTCTAACGTTTTTTCGATGCACATTTCTCTCACAGCACAATCTCCAAAGCTGCCTGCTGGTATTGTTTCTAGCCTACTTAGAGCTAACAGCTGGCTCTTGCCGTTGGACATGGCCTAACACGTTCACATGTGAATCATGTATCCATCATGTACTTAAGTTAGTTATATGCTACTCCCTTAGAGCAACTCCAACAGAGTTGCTAAAATTGATTGTTATACCTAAAACCTGCCAGGATTGCTAAAAACCACCAAAAAAACGACTCCAGTAGAGTTGCTATATGGATTGCTATACCTAATTTTTTAGCAACTTACCTATATTTCTCTCTCCAATTGGCAAATATGTCAATCCACCTCTAGATTGGTAAAACTGGAAGCCTGTAGTGGGAAAGGCCAACTGCCGCACTGGTGAAGCTTCCGTGCCGCCTCGATCCACTCCGCTGGTGTCCTCCCCGCCTCCAACCACCAACGCTGCCATGGAAGGGGACGTGGCCCTTCCCGCAGCCCTTCCGCCATCCATCCCGCGCCCTAGGAGCCCCAAATCGGCGATGAGAACGGAGGTCACGACGGAGCTGAGGGGCAGCCGGAGCTCAACGAGCGGATCTGAGGGGTGGGCCGCTCCGCCGGCGCGGGGGAGCTCTGCCACGCGGTGAAGGGGAAGAGGAAGCGACGGCTGGGGAGAGGAGGAGGAGGAGGAGACGACGATCGGGGAGGAGGAGAAGGAGGCGGCCGCTGGGGAGAAGGAGGAGGTGGTGGTCAGGGAGGGGAGGGGAAGATGCCGCGCAACCGGCCAGGGCAAGCGGCGAGGGGACAACTCGTTTGCCGGCGTGGGCGGAGGAGGAGGTGGCGGCCGGGCGAGGGCCAGCGCGGGCGAAGGAGCTGGGCGGCGCGGGAGAGGAGCGACAGGGCGGCGCGGGCGAAGGGGCTGGACGGCGCGGGAGAGGAGCGACAGGGCGACACGGGCAAAGAAGGAGCAGGGCGGCAGAGCAGGACGAGAGAGGGAAGGCGTAGGGTCGAGGGGGAAGGAGTGGGGAAGGAAGATGACCGACTTGCAGATTGGCCCCTGAATACAGGATTTTGTTCGTAGACTAGTTCTTGAACGAGATATAGGTAACCAGTTTTAGCAACTCTGCTGGAGAAGACCTCAAATTTTTTTACCAAACCTTCTCTCTTCTATACCTAAAACCAATTTTACCAATCCAAATATACCAACTCTGGTGGAGTTGCTCTTAGTTAGAATTTGTAGATCATTTTAGTTTTATTGGTTTTGCTATGCACCTCAACGTATGTCATATATCTAGATGTATATATAGCAAAGCGCTATGAATGAATTTAGAAAGTCCAAAATGACTTACAATTTAAAACGAAGTATGTAGTAGTAATTAAATATGTTCATGATTTGCACCTTCATTGTGGGGATCTACTCTCAAAAGGAAAAAAAAAAGGGAGGGGGATCTGTACGTGCCACGCCCCTACTCCGTAGTTGATTAAATAAATTTATACACACGCGCATTATACCCTAGCTAGTTGATTAAATAAAGTTATACACTAGTTATGTACGTACATGTCTCTAGCCAGTACGAGGGATTCATTTTCTCCAAATGCTCTTTTTATTTAGGTGTTCATTTAGGCAGCATGTTTAGCACTCCTGCAGCCCATCTGCGCAACCCTGCCTATATCAGTTGACGCTATCGTGCCTCCGAGTCTCCAAATTTTTTTATATTATGAATTAATATATTTATTTATGTTTGATGTGCGAATCCGCCTCATCTAAAATTCTAAGCAAGCTACGCCATTATACAAAAGTAAGGGCCATGGGGCGCTTGGAGAAGAGCCGCTTGTAACCCCCAGCCCGATTGGAGCGGCAAGCCAGCGTGCACGACGTGGTGTACGGTAGTGTGTGCCTTGGTGTAGTGCAAGTAGAGCGCAAAGAAGAGAACGACAAACATGGCGACATTGGGCCAGCGATCTTCGTAATAATTATAACTTTCAGTGGGATGACTTATCTAAATGTGAAATGTTTTTACCGTGAACATGTTAAATGTGGTCTTTATTTGACTCTTTGTTTATGATGAATACCATTTTTCTCGCATTGAGAGTATGCGCTGACACCAATGTGCACATTCGTGGCATTTTGGTGGCGGCGGCGGCATTTGTCGTCGGACGGATTGCATATGCTTGGAGCTCTTTGACAAGGCATGTCGCTGCTCGATTGCCCGAGGGGCAACGGTGGGCGTTAACGTGGTTAATTTGCCTGTGATAGTTGTGTGGGCAAAGGTTGTGCTGCTCCATGTCATTCGTTTCGAGCCATGGCACGGCACGCACGTGTGCAGCGAGCGGCATGCATCTTGTTGTGGCGGCACTTCTTCATTCCATTAACACGCGAGATGAGATGAGTTATACTCTTTTTTTTTGAATCAATAGGTGAATTATGGCGTGGAGGGCTCTAGAATCTCCCCTCTCAGTCACAGGCTCTCCCTTTGCTGCTGATGGAGCCGTTCCCCGCCCGAGCACTTGTGTTTCAATTGCTTTGACCCACGTCAGCCGGGCCCGCCTGCCAGTGAGCTGGTGCGCGCTGGAAGACAGAGCTGTACGAGCTCCTCCCTCCGCGGCGGCAGAGACGAGCAGGGCAAAAAGAAAGCAAAAGAAAGAGGGAAGGAGAGAGAACAAGAAACAATGGAGGAGGCAGCAGCTTGAACCCCACCTCCCAGCGCGGCGAGCAAGAATGGAAGCCAGCCGGAATTCCCGATTCTTCTTGATGCTGCTCCACTAGAGCGAACGATTTTCTTCGCTTGCGTTTGCTCTGCTCGTGGTAGAGGGCTTGCGCTCCGGGCACCGCGTTCGTGTTCTTCGCCCCCAAGAAGTCGTGCCTTTCCCCAGCTCCGGGCCGCCGGTCGCCGCCGCCGCTCGTCATGTCCTGCGACACCTCCTGCCGGCGTGCAACGCGTCGACGCTAACCAGTTCGGATTCCGGCGAGGTAGCTCCTCCCCGCGCTTAATCCATCAGTTCTTCAAGAAAGCTTGCATTTTTGTTTTGACTGTGGCACAAAGTAATCCTCGCCGCATCTTTCCGCAGCTTCCCGGCGTCTGCGCGTTCGGCCACCGCGCCTGGTTTTGCCTCCAGCTCCGGCGGCCGCCGCCCGACGCCAGGCCGGCGCTCGTCCACCCGACCTCCTGCAGGCGCGCGACGTGCTCCGGCGGCCGCCGCCCGACGCCAGGCCGGCGCTCGGCCACCCGACCTCCTGCAGGCGCGCGACGTGCTGACGGTGACTGCCTTCATCTGCCCTCAGCCGATCAGTTCTTGGAAGAAAGGTGACATTTTTCGATTCAGCAGCACAGCACTAGTAATTCTTAGGTGACATTTTGATTCAGCGGCACAGGTAAATCGATCTTGTCGTAGTCAATCCGACATCCTGCAGGCGCGCGACGTGCCGACGGTGACTGCCTTCATCTGCCCTCGGTCGATCAGCTCTTGAAAGAAAGGTGACATTTTCGATTCGGCAACACAGCACAAGTAATTCTTAGGTGACATTTTGATTCGGCTGCACAAGTAATTCGATCTTGTCGCATTTTTCTTTAGCTTCTCAGCCGCCGCGCATCCGGGAATTCACAATCACCATCATTCAACAGGCGCTGCCGGTGCTGCACGATCGGCCGCGCCAACACTAGCCCCTGGTTTCTTGTTTCTCAAGCCGCTGCCCGACGCTAAGACTGCCACATGGAGGACTGCTCAAATGATCCGGAGCGTTTGTTCCTTTCGAGGTGTGTTGCATCCATCAGGGAGGAGATCAAGGTAAGCACGGAATTTCAGTGCATTTTGTTGACGGCTTTAGTTATAAATTAGTGTCTTTGTGCTCATTGTTAAGCCTTCTCCAACAATTGGAGTCAAAACACTATCTCATATGTGTTAGGCCTCACTTACAACAATATTGCTTTGTATATCTAGGTTGCTAAAATTCACGAGAGGGAACATTTGAGTTCACGTCACTACCTAGATGATTTTAAGATACCATTGATAGAGGAGACAAGGACTAGAATTCTTTAATCTTTGAATTCCATCTCTGAATCAGAGTACTACTACTACAAGTTATTATGTGTCCCAGCAATGCAATCAGATGGTCCTATTTTCATAGACATGGACACAATATTTGGAAAACACATTGCTCAAGATGGAGATGTTTTCTTATCGTCTAATCAAGAGCCAAAACAGATTCTGACACTAGATGTTCATCCTGGACAGTTTGTTTTAGCCACTGGTATTGGACAGAACAATTGGATTCTTAGAGGTTTTACGGCTAAAACATCATGTCACATTGATTTTGCATTTAAATATGCAATCTTCCTGTGTAATATTAATTAAGACATGCAAATTTGGAAGACCCTGCACATGACCATTGAGGACAGAAAAATGATCAAGATAATTTCGTCACCGCCTCTCATGGTAATTTTCTCAATCTTTTTCTATATTTTGTTGTACTCTTATTCATCATGCAACTAACGTATTCATTGATTTATCTACGCAAAACCATAATAATTTATTTTATTATTGCTTCTCTGTTGCAGTCTAACAAAAGTTGCTGTACCTGTCCAACTCCATCATTATATGCAACCCCAACATGTCTCAATGAAGAACAAGTAGTGCGCAAGGAACATAGTGTCAAATTCATGTTGTGATCAGTGTGAGGGCATCAATGTTGTATGGGGCTTGCCAGGAACCGGTAAGACCAAAGTTTTAGCACACGTGTTGGCAGCTTCATGCCATTCAAAAGTGAAGATGCTAGTGTGTGCTCCTGATAGTCTACATCTCTCCTCCTTGTGCTGCTATCTGAGTGATGAGTTGAAAAGGACGGCGAACTTGCATCATGGGCTGGATCATGGCATTGCAGATGTACTGCTGTTGACAGATTCAATAGAAATGAGGAACACCACCATCAAGGAGTTTTGCCTTGACTGGAGGCTTAAAGAGATTATGCCATGCATGACGTGGAGGGGTAAGCTGCTTGTTTTGGTATCATTCTTAGAAGAAGGTTTCAGAGAGAGCTTTAAAGGAGTGACAAAGGATACGAATCCACAAGTTCTGAAGACATCACTGAGAGAATTATTCAAGCGCAAGTCAAGAACACTAGTAGACTCTCTAAAAATACTCCAGAAGTACACTCCTTGCCACACTCTCTCTCTGAAAGCAGATGGAGACCTAGCAGCCCTAAGTGCTGCAGTAGAGAAATTCAATGGTCTGTTAGCAAAGGAAAATACCACAGGAGAAGATGTTATGTCTGTATTCAAAATCAACGTCTCCCAGGCTAAGTCGTCAACTTCAAGGAGAAAACTTTCCACCTCCATCAAATCTTCCAACAAGCCTTCACGTGCAAGTGCAACTCAATCTCACTCCAGTTCCACATCTGTAGCAGATTTACGGGAGGCCAGAGATAACTGCATAAATTGTTTGAAAAAAGTTGAAAAAAATTTCAAGCTGCCTTACGAGAAGAACATTGAATGGATGAGGCGCTACTTGATTGAACAATCAACTGTCATCTTATCTCTGCCTCCTGATGCATTTCTCCTTCATACTGTTGATACCAAACATCTGACCACGCTGATTGCGATAGGGGCAGCAAGAATAAAAGAGTGTGAACTGTTGCCTGCTTTGTCTCTTCCCTCGATAAAACATGTATGGCTAATTGGCAATGTTTTAAATAGCTGGCTAAGTCCTCCGCTATAGCCGGCTATAGCTTGATTGAGAAGGACGCGGCTATTTGCTTCTACGTGTAATTTAGCCGCTATTTGCCGCTATAGCTCCATTTAGCCCGGCTATTAGCCGTTTTTAGAAGCTTGAAGCTAAATGGCTTAGCCAGCTATTTAAAACATTGCTAATTGGTGACCATAACCAGATTTGTCCATCTGTTAACAGTAAGGTAATGTCATTACACACTTTGCTAGAGCTTATATTTCTATGGATATATATTACAAAATTTCAAAATTTCAAAATGCATATATCTTTTCTTATGTATGTATGATTCTCCGATGTTTTAAATTTGTTGTCAGTATTCTCACTTATGTTATTACTTCACAGATATGTGTTACTAATGACATATTTAAACAACTTTTGATCCTCTTATTAGATGAATGAAGGTTCTGGACTTGAACTGAGCCTTTTTCAGAGATTGGTCTCACTACAATTCATAAATCAAAAGTTGACGATACAGTACAGAATGCATCCTGTAATATGTGATTTGCTCAACAAATATTTTTATGCGGGCAAACTCTCAAGTGCCAAAGCAGCTGTCAGCTCGAATGCCTTGAATTTTGGAGAACTTGGTAATTACACATTTGTGAATGTGCAAGCTGATAGAGTACTTGACGCTATACAGTTCTTAATCTCTACAGTTGTAAAAGGTGTGTCTAATATGATAAGTGACATTTTCCCCTTGTCACCATGTACATTGATTCTGAACATTTGTGGCAAACTTCTAGTTATTTATTATTTCACTTCATTGCAGCTTGGGAAGGAAAAAAGGATTTGAATCTACAGGTTGGTGTGATATGTTCCACAGGGAAGCAATATGCACAACACTGTGACTGCGGCCCAATCAGTTTAAGCTTTCAATCCATTGACAAAATTGAAGTGAAGGATTATGATATTGTGATAACTTCGGCTCATGGACTTCCAACCCACGACAACCACATAAACTATATAATCACTAGAGCAAGGTATGTAAACATTTTTTTTATCACAAGTACATTTCAGTAAATATGTAGGTCTTAGTAAACACATCTTATAAATGTAGGCAGCACTTGTGGATTGTCGGTGACGAGACTGAGCTAATAAAAGATGCAGTATGGGAAAATCTAATACATGAATCCAAGCAACTAGGTTCTTTCATAAGGTCGACATCGCACAAAGGATTGTCTGTACAATTGAGAATCAAAATATTCATGTCAACAGCTGGGATTCTTTGTGTTATGATCTTCGGGTTGTTATTCCACATGGAAGTTATTTGCACGATTGTTTTTATGTTTATTCTGATTTGAGTGCCTAGAATACACTCATTGGAGACCAAGAACATGCTAGTTCTAACTATAAATGCTAGTATATGTATTATGGACGTGGGCCCTTTCTTGTACATGGCTCGTCTGGTGGGTCAATGGGCCTGATCCACGCCCCATAACATCACATATAGTTAAATTCAAGGTTTTTGAAAAAAAAGGAAAAATTTAAGGTTTTTGAAAAAAGGAAATAGTGTTTACATTTATGTAATATTAAAAAGAGCATGTATCTAATTTGCATGGGGTTAAACTTGTATAGAGATAAATACATTTGACTTTTAAGTTAAGCTAGCTACCACATCAACATCTGACTTGTATTTGCAATATTTTTAACTTCATACTTTCTCAAATATATTCAGGAGAAAGCACCACCTCGTGAGTTTACCTGGGTAACTGGGTTGGCTGGCGGTTCAATGGAAAGTTCTTGCTACCTCCTGTACGCGATCAGAGGACTCAAAGTAAGCGCAACAGAAGTGTAGAACCTTTGAATTTCAATGTTTTGGCATTAATTGAAAGACCATCATATCATACTATTGTGTCACACAGATCACTGCACGTTGCATTCTAGTTTGGGAACAATGGAGTTTTTGAACAAGCATAAAGCAGCTTCAAACGTCCCAGCAGAAGAATGCCCTGTTAAATTGGAAACAAATAAATTATTAGAAAAATATGAGAAAAAGCACGGCAAAATTGGGCAAGAGAAGGATGGCAAGGGGCGCAGACGCCTGCTAAAAGTATTGAATATTCTTGAAAAGGAAGGAGCTATATGCACGATAGATAATAAGGTAAGACGATGTACTTCTCCATATCTATCATTTCCTTGTTGTGTCCTCAGTATCAAGTAGATTATAAAGTTATTTTGTCTCATATACTAGTCTACTACAAACAGCAGGCTTATAGTGATCTTTAACAATTTGAGAGGAACGCTGAATCTATGATACCATTCATGCAGTTATTTGGTAAACATAGTTAGTTAATATATTTTGTAGCATGTCTAAATGAAATAGCCCACAGCAAGCAAGAGTATCTGGTTTAATGTACCTCGCTTTGATTTACTGTGGAAGTATCTGCTCAAGTATTACATTGCTTCCGTAGCGGAAGTTCTTTTCCAGACGTATTTCTTTCCTGAGATAAATGAACACTTTTATTTCTGCCTAGCCTGTATATGAGTTTATTTGTTGAAGTGTACAGGGTCATAGATTTTGTCAGAAGGAAGCGTTTTGTTTTAAGCAATGCTGTGAACTGATCTTGCTACTGTGGACATCCACAACATTACATCCCGTTTCAGGTCTACAAGATATCCTCCTATGTTCCAATTTATGACAATCATGACAATGGCAATAAATCCCTTGACAAAGCAGCTGAACTGCCAAGAAAGGGGAAAGCATTTGTTGGTTCCTTTCCGTTGTCTCGGAATTACACTAAGTACAAGCCAGGGGACATTTACGAATACGACAACGGAGAACCTATTCTTACCCCTTGGAACAGCCTGGCAACTCACGCCGTAATGGTAATTGGCTGCACAGAAGGAGATACCGAGATGTTGCTCAAGGATGGCTATTTTGTGATACAGAATAGTCATGGTGATTATTTTGGTGAAATGGGGATATGCAGGGTTGCAGCAGCCACAAATTGAGTTGATATACAAAATTGACCTGTGAGTGCGGTCATCAGCATGGTACTGAATACTGACATGACATGGAACATATATGTCTTGTAAGGGCATTCATGATTCTTTTTTGGTGGTCCAGATTCCAGCCGGTCTGAATGTACAACTTTGTAGTGCATGATGAAATTGAACCTGTTGGCCGAAAAAATGTTTCTGTGATTCAGCTTCTTGGAATATTTCATCAGAAATTTAACCTTCTGAACCTCATCATATGCCCATGCCTTTCTATGTTGATTCTCATTTCTAATGAAATATTCATGTTGTGTCCAAAACACAGTAAAAATTTCACTGACCTCTGAATTGGCGCTTGTTCCGTGGCGCCGCTCTGCAGAAGTGCAGAGAACCAACTGAAATCACCAGCCTCCAGTTGTCGCCTTGCACAACCTAGTTGGATCAGATAAGCAGGGGGCGAGTGAGAGGGCGGAGGGAGCAAGGAGAGAGAGATCTATTAGATGGAACGAGCGAGTGCGCAGCAAGCTTACTGTTTCTGGGCTGGTTGGCAGTGGCAGCCGGTCGGGGACAAGGGCGCCGCCGCGCCACGCAACGAGCTTCGTGGAGGAGCAAACGAGGCGCCGGGGACTCCGAGTCCTTGCTTCACGTGGAAACCGGAGAGTGAAGCAGCATGGCAAGTATCGGCCCCCACTTGGCTGTTTCTGGCCTGATGTGTTCACAGAACGTGCACGTTTTTTTTTTTTTTTGATATTGAACCTGCACGTTTGGTTTGTTGCATACTGAGTTTATTCTCTATTTAGCTTTGAAAAACTTGTCATTCTTTTCTTGGCCATGCAAATTTTTTACTCCCGATTCGACCCTAGCCATACATTTTATTCTCTATTTGACCATTTGTTACATTTTCCATCCGGTAGCCGTAAAATGGCCCATGAAAGGACTATTTTGCCCTTGGAAGATGTGGGCCTCATAACAATTCTCCTCTTCATCTGGTTCCCCTCTCTCAGAGCGCCGTCGATCCTCTGCATGGTCGTCGCCCAGGCCTAGCCATTCCCCCTCCTCGCTGCCCTGGCCGGCCGCGCCTCCCCGCCCTTCTCCCAGCCGCCACGCCCTGTCTAGCCGCGCCTCCCCGTCTTTCCACGCCTCCGCCGCCCAGGCCCACGTCAGCGGACGCGGCGAGGTTAAGGTCGATGGACACGACCGTCAGCATGACATGCGTGTCGGCGATGCGAGGCTCTCCTCCTTAGCCGCGGCTCCACCTCGGTCGCCCGACGCTGGAGTGGAGGATCGGGCGCGGCCGGCGACACACATGAGCGTGTGGCGGCATCGCGAAAGGGCTGTAGACGCGGCCGGACGAGGCGGCGACGCGGTCGGGCGTGGCGGCGGCTCAGAGAACGGGGAGGCGCGGCCGGCCGTGTAGGCGACGCAGAGGAGCGGTCGGGCTTAGGCGGCGACGGCTCGAAGAACGGGGAGGCACGGCCGGCCGTGCAGGCGACGCAGAGGAGCGGTTAGGCCTAGGCGGCGGCGGTTGACCTAGATGGCGACGCCGTGAGAGATGGGAAGCTTCCAGGCGACGCCATGAGAGATGGGAAGCAGAGGAAGGGAAAAAAAAAGAGAGGTTGCTATGAGGCCCACATCTTCCAAAGGCAAAATAGTCTTTTCACAGCGGCTATGGAAAATCTAACATATGGTCAAATAATTTCGGCCAGCGTCTCAAATAGGGAATGAAATATTTTTCAGAGCCAAGAAAGGAATGAGGTATTTTTTCTAGAGCCAAATTGGAAATAAACTCTACTGATTTCGGTAAAAAAATTATTCACACATGTGAATTTTTTATTTTAAACTCCGTAACATTACCAGCAACATACAGGCCGCTTGTCGTCGTGTGCGTAAAGGATACGGTATGTCGGTATACGTATTGTTAGAGGAAACAAGGGCCGATTGCTATGCATATGTGGTATCATGGAAAGTACCATATATAACAAGCTAGCGCAAATTGAAGCCTCGCTTCTCTCTTTTAATCTGGTGCCGTGCCGTTTTGTTTATTTCTTCTCGGCGTAGCAGCGTACGTGCGCTTGATCGACTTCGGCGGGAAGCGATCGACGACCCACATTACACCAGACATGGAGGAGCAACCCAACCCGTGAGTCTCCTTTCCCTGTAACTATACCTACACGTGTGTGCGCCATAGTTTGTTTTGTCGTTGCCATGAAATTCTATGCCGTGTTTACTTCACACACATCACTTTTCGAAAAAAAAAAACTTCACACACAAGAAAAAAAAAGTTTCTGTAGATCGAGATCGAATGAGGAGCTTGACTTCACCACACATGGAGGCTCGATCTTGATCTCTTCCTCCTGCTTGCGCGGCGACCGGCGAGAAGGCCGTTGGGCAGCGGAGGGGGCTAGCTCTTGATCTCTTCCGATCCTCAGAGTAACTCCAGCCCAGCCTTCAAGCTCTCAAATGTGAGCCTCTATTTTGCATTTTTAGTCAGACCCATAAAGTTTAGTGGCTTAAAATTCTCTTCCTTCTGCAGCCTGACTAGTCAAATTAGGGCCCCCAAATCAATCTACAGAGTGGGTCTCACCTGTCAGCGTCCTCCCCCTCCCTCTCCCGCTCTCTCTTCCCTCCCGCACATGCTGCCCTCCCGCACGCGCCGCACCCAGCCTCTCCCTCTCTCTCTTCCCTCCCGCACGCGCTGCCCTCCTGCACGCGCCGTCGGTCGCCGCGCCCCGCGTCGGGCCGCCGAGCCCGCGCCGGCCGAGCCCGCGGACGCTCGCGCGACGTTGTCGTCCTCTCTCTCCCCGTCCCTGCTCTCCTTCCCTGCTCCGCCGTCCTCCCTCTCCGCCGGTCCGCCCCTGCTCTCTTCCTGATGACGCCGTCCTCCCTCTCCGCCGGTGACGCCGGCCGCCGTCGTCATCAGATCTCCGCCTGATGCCCGCCCTCCCGGATCTAGGCGCCGGGGAGCAGCACCAAGATCCACCTTGATCTCGGCCGGCAAGCACGCGAAGAGCCACCCGATCGGGCGCCTGGGAGCGGCGGCGCGGGGAAGGCAGCGCCGGGGAGGAGGGCGGGCATGGCGCTGTGGGGGAGAGGATGGCGCGGGGGACGGCGGCGGCGAGTCGGGATGGCGCAGCGCGGCAGCGGCGACGAGTGGAGCGAGCCATCCAAGGAGAAAGAGAAGGAAAAAAGACGTGGGACCCACGGGTGGGTGAAAATGGAGGGCCTCCAAATCTGAGGGCTTTGGACTAACATTTGGAGGTCTCCACAAAATAGAGGCTCATCTAGGGGCTTGGCTGGAGCTAGTTTTTTTACACTTGGCAGACTAAAATAGGTATAGAGACCCATTTTAGGGCTGGGCTGGAGTTGCTCTCACATGCGTGGTTGCCAGAACCCCAAAGCCTTTTTTTTCCCCCTCTCCTTGGATGTGACCTTGCGCCGCACCGCCCCGCTGCTCGCGTCGCGTACAGCGCCCTATGCTAGCTACTAGGAGCCTAGGATACGTAGCACCACCGTACCAGGGGCGAAGCCAGAAATTTGCGCCACCGGAGTCTTCGCCATTAAGACAACAGGGTCTTCTATGAGAGGAACAGTAATTTACAAAGAAATTTGCAAATTTCGTCGGGGTCGTCGCCTAAGGCAGCTTCGCCCCTGCACCGTACCCAGCAGTCACCACCAGGGCAGGCAGGGCCCCAAACCCCAGGGTCATGCGATGCGGCATGGGTACCAGCTAGACGGTCGCTGGCCTGGTGTGGTGAAATTCAAAAGTTTTGAATTTTCCAAAGAAGAAATTCCAAACTGATTTTGCGGAATGAGTTTAGTTGCACGGGCTAAGGGAGGCTAGCTGCTGCCGCATTTGAATTCAGGACTAAAGTTTAGTAGGTATTATATCGGATGCTTGTAGACTAATTTGAAGGACTAAATATGATTTAATTATAAAACTAATTTTTAATGGCGGAATAGCCATTTTCATCCCTAAAGTATCATCGGAAGCTCAATTTCGTCCCTGAACTACAAAAATGACCATTTTCATCTTCAAACTATAGCAGCTGGCTCAAAATCGTCCTTTGTCCGACGTGGACCGCCACGTGAGCTCGCCATGTCATCGTCCGGTCAGCTAATTTTATGAATTACCATTTCTACCCTTCCCTATCTCTGTCTCTTTCGTTTTTCCCCATCGGCCTTTCCACTGTCGCTATTCTCGTCCTCCGCCGCCTGGCTCGTCCAGCTTCCGCCGATTCGCCACGCTGGAGGAGCTCGCAGGCTCTGCGGCGGTGCTGCCGGCGTCGTTGGCTGTCGTGGCGATCTCTGCAGTGACCGCGCTGCTCGACTTCGCCAGCGTCCTTGGCTGCCGTGGCGATCTCCGTTGTGGCCGTGCTGCTTGACTTCGCCGGCGAGGATCTCCTCCCGTCCTCCCGCGAGCACGGCGCTCCTCCCACTCACAACGGACTCACGAGACGTATCAGCTGTCGTGGCTCCACACGGCGAGGTGGTGGCACTTCTCGTCGCCTGCACCCGTGGGACGTCAATACTATTTGTTATCCTCTCACCGCAACTATCCACAAGCACACATTGACGCACCTATCCTGGATCGAGCGTTGACCGAGCTCACCAGTCACCCGTGAGGTGCTCTGCGAGCCTGCGATGGTGGCCGGTGGGGAGCAGTTGCTAATTGAGCTTCGTGAGGCGGCCTCCGCGGCAGAGGCGAGATTCTAAAAGTGCTTTGGCCGGCTGCGATGAAGCTGCAATACGGATGGAGTACAGTAGCAGCAGCTCCATCCAGTGCACTGCATAATTGATGCAGGCAAGCCGCAGCTCCGACCATCCCTCCCATCCAGCATCTCTGCTCTGTTTCGTTCGACATCAGCACCACGAATTGAAGTAGAGTGCTGAAGAAGAAGCCCCACGGAGGCGAGTCGATCACCGGCTATGGCGGCTCACGCGCGCGAGGAGCAGCTCGCGTCCGCTCCGGTAACAGCTCGCGCCCAGCGCACCCACAGGCTCGCCGGATTCCACCGCGCCCAGCCGCTGTCCGCCCGTTCATATGCGCCATTGGCCCGCCGATGGATCCCGCCCACGCCTGCCGCTGGCCGGAGCGCGCTTCGCACTGGCTCCCACATGCTCAGGGAAAGGGAAGGTAGCGCCCGCTGCTGGCCGCTGATGGAGCGCGCTTGAGCGGATGAGGTCGGGGGAAAGAGAAGGCAAGGGTAGAAACGGAAATTCACAAAATTAACTGATAGGGCGACGACGAGGCGAGCCAGCGTGGCAATCCACGTAGGACCAAGGACGAAATTGAGCTAGACGCAACAGTTTGAAGACGTAAATGGACGTTTTTATACTTAAAAGATGAAATTGAGCTTTGGACGATAGTTTAGGGACGAAATTGGCTGTTCCGCCTTTTGAAATTGAGCTTTCTCTTCCTCCGACTCCGATCCCCACTCCACACCAGCTGCTGCTTCCTCTTCCTCCGACCGCCGGCCTCTCGGCTCCCCTCTCTCCCTCCCCCCGCCGGCATCTCGGCTCCCCTCTCTCCCACCCGCTAGCCAGCCAGCCAGCCAGCAGCAGCTCCACCACGCGCCATGGAGGAGCAGCCGGCCTTCCAGTTCCAGCTCCCATGCCCGTGTTCACGGTCACCGTCGACCCGCAAGGCTTCTTCCACGTCTCCCCCTCTGGAGGGCGCGGCCCGTTCCGGAGCGTCGGCGAGGCCTTGGCCGCGACCGAGGCCCTGCTCTCCCGCCGCCTTCGCAGCCTAGGCAACGCGCCTGTCATCCCCGGCCCGTCCCGGCAACAGCGTGGGTACTACATGTGGGTGCAGTGGCCGTGGCCGTGGCATAACGTGCCCGCTGACCCTACGGCTAGGATCTACACAAGAACAGTGCCGCTGCGGCCGGAGCGCCCCCGGCTCTCGCCATGGTAAGAGTTGCTAGCATAGATCGAAATCGAATGGACTGCCACTACTCAGCGCAGAGAGGCGTGACTGCGAGTAGAATAGCTAGCTGTTCGTCTTCCAGGCCCATTAATTGCTGCGCTTCTTCCTAGAATACGTTGATCAGGTCACACACGAATCAACCAAGAAACCAACTTTTGACATTTAGGAGGTTCATTCTGTGCTCCTTTAAATTTGCCAAGAGAGAGCCCATTTAGTACGAAAGTATAGATTTTTAGAAATTGCTTCGATTTCAACGGGAATCAAGAAGATTTCTTGTGTTCCACACACACATGGGGTTCGAAACTGTCATGTCGTTTAACAGTCTTGCCTTTCTTTTACCACCAGTACTCCAATTGTTTTTGGTTGATTGTGTGAGTGTGTGACGATTTTGTGTCTGGCAGGTGCTGCTTTGTGATTCATTCTTGTGTCCAGGAGCTTGTTTTATAGAAAATAACCAGCCAACCTTACATGACTACAAGCTTCTTATTATTGTTTTTCCAAAGACTCTTAGATATCTCACTTCATGTATTGCACTGGCTAATCCAGGTCTAGCTGGAAGTACCATGTAACATTGAGGGATGGCCTCTTCTATGCCCATCCTCCTGAAGTCGGTGGTCCGTTTCACAGCCTAGGCGAAGCTGCCTCTGCCATCAAGTGCCATAGCACTTGGGTTTCTTCCACCCAACTACTGTAAGAACAGCCTTTCAGAAAATTATATCGGTTGTGGCCTGCAGGACAGTTGCTTTGTATCTTTTGTCTTGCTGTTCTTTATCATGTGTTGTACTTGAATCAGCACTAATAAAATCCTGATCCAATGCGGCTCTACCAAATAGAACCCAACACACAAAAAAAAAAAAACAAGAATCAACTATTTTCTAGCTTCCACAGCATGTAAGTATAACCAGATTGATAATAAAGGGTGTAATACGGTGTTCTGCTTTATGATAATGCATGTTTGAGACAAAAAAAGAGATTTATGCCCACGAAACAGACTTTAAGTTGTTTCTTTCTCAAGCTCTTTTGATATAGGAAGCGGATGCTGTTAATGATCTGATCTTTCATCAATACAGGACTGTGGATTACTATTTAACATTGAAGGATGGACTTTTCCATGTACATCCTCCTAATAATGGCATGGGTGGACCATTTAAGAGTCTAGAAGATGCCACGGACGCTATAAGGTTTGACCGTGACTGGAGACAGGAGCAAAAAGAGAGGAATCGCAAGGCTAAAGAATTTCTGTAAGATCTACAATTTACCATAAACTCTGCTTTCGCCAAAATTATTTGCTTTCCTCTTCAAATAAATATAAACGGTATTGCTTATAACTTCTTTAATTATTTTTCATAAGAAAGTCTCTTTGCCTTCTTTGGAGGCTTTTTGTTGGAGGAAAGGCTTGAGTCCTGCCTCGCTTGCTCCTCCCTTGGAGTTTTGACCAACTGCTCTACAGGCAGTTCCTGTCTTCTTCTAATCAGTGTTATAGCTCTCGTGTGTAGTGAGGTTATTTGTACAAGTAGTGTCGTCTTAAACACTAGGAATTTGAAGACATGTGGCATTATTTATGTTTCGTACTCTACCGTTGGTGCTAATATTTAATAAACATATGCGATACATATTTTCATATGAGATATATGGTATTTTGGGTTTGGTGGTGAAGTTTTCCTACAAGGACACAGTTCTTTATTTTAAATATTTTACTAACACCTATGGTTATATCATGAGTGATCCACCCTTGTGCTCTTTACTAACATGCAGTCACCTGCATGTTTGAGAAAAAAAAAATATCAATGGTCTACTCCCTCCGTCTCACAAAGAGTGTTCTTTTAGCACTTAAATTTTGTCCCCCAAAGAGTGTTCTTATAGCTTTTAGGAAGGACCACCTAGTTAAAGCAACACCAAATACCAAGAAAAAGTTGTATATAGAAGCGCATAGAGCCAATGAAATGCTTAATTGATGCTACTTTTCTAGTTCCAATGCATGAGTAATTAGGGGTAACATGGTCATTGTTCACTACTACTATAGTATCCGAAATTTTCTAAACGAACACTTATTTTGGGACGGAGGGAGTATCTATTTTTGTAATATATATTGTTATGGCACGGCGCCAGAGGCCTCAGCCCACGGCACAAAGAAGAGGACCTAGCCTTCTTCTTCTTTCTTGCCTATCTCAATTGATACATCTCCTCTCATTATATAGAGAGGTTTACTTAACGCCTAAGCAATATCTCTAAACCTAACCCTAATGGGCCTACCTTACTGCTTATCAGGCCCATACAACCTGGCTAACTGCCCATAACATATATCGTATGCTTAATTAGATAAATTCAACGACATATGCCGAGGCTTTGCTGAACAAAATTCATAAGAGTTGTTTGCTAACTGTTTGGTGGACTTCTGCAGGGACAACCTTGATCCTGCTGTGTACATTGCATGCATGAAGGACATTGCAGATGCGATCAGGAGTGGTAAAAGGTAATAACTGCTTCCTAATTTCATTTCCTAGCTAGGTCTAGCTGTATAACAGTTTTTTCTTGCATCTCACAAAATATATTTTACTTGCCACTGAATTAAGTAGCATAACATGCATTTCTCAGTAGTAGGAGCCTACCCCAGTGCCCACTCAAATGTCAACCTGTAGTTAATTTTTTTCCTTGAACAATCTGCAGTTAAAATTTAACCCCAAATTTGCAGTAAGCAAAGTTTCTAATAAAGTTTCCGTGGCTCACTACTACAAGGATAATACTCATTGAGGGCATTTTTTGTGTTTTATGTTACGTCAACTTCCAAATATATCCTTATATGGGTGCCAGGTTTAGCAATTACACTTGCATATATTTAACATCAAAACACAAAAAACACAAAATATATTTGGAAGTTTAACTTCCATATATGTTTAACTTTATATGTAAGGATATGTTTGGAAGTTGACGTAACATAAAAACACAAAAAATGCCCTCAATGAGTATTATCCTTCTAGTAATTTTGGTGTCATCAAGTTATTTCAGAATAAATTTTTTCTTGCAACATTCAGGTCCATTATCTGCTGCGAACTATATTTTATGAAGGCAATCTTGATGAACTTTAGTTTGGAAAAGTATTCGTATATCTAAAAAAAGTCCATTATATTTCCAAGTTATAACTATATATAACTCTCAAAAAGTTATAACTATATATGTAGATTTTCGTTTGGCACATCATTTTCATAAAATAAAAATTCATCATCATAAGCCCCCATAGAACAACAATGCCAAACACTTCTATAAACTTTGCAGGACGGGCTTCTAATTGCTTCTTATGTACATTATTGAATAACTTTTGACTGACTTTTAATGTTGTCCGCAAAATGTTCTAAATACTGGTATGGTGTAATTGTTACTGGGTACTGACCACTGGGGTCCATAATGCTGTTGGTTTGTACTGATTATCATGCACCTATGCAGAAATCCAGAACCTGAGAATGTTGCAGCTACTTCGGAACCTGAAGATTGTGATCCAGACATATCTGAAGAAATAGATCGAATTGATAGGTTTATTGAGAGATGGCATGCTATTAGGAATGGAATGAAGTGGATGCAAAGTGAGGTCCTTGAGGCATTTGAATTCTATAAGGAAACTAACAGTTATCAAGTATGTTCTATTTTCACGCTATTAGTTCAGCTCATGGGTTTTAGCCATGTGGATTCTTACTTATCAATGTTTCATGATTCCAAGATTAATTTTAGAATGCTTCATTGCTTATAATAAACTATCTATGTTTTAGGGTCCTAAATATGAGTTTGTAAAGCTCGACAGACAATGTCTTATACATGACACCTTGTCAAAGTCATATCACCACTACAACTTTACGATGAGGAGAAAGTCTTCCTTTTACCTTAGTAAGAAAGAAAAAAGATGTTTGAAAAGGCCTTCAACAAGGGGCTGGGATTATCAGCTCTTCTTCGCTGAAGTTAAATCTGCAGAGAATGGAAAACAAGTCATTTGCTGTCCACTGCAGTCTGACGAGAATGGTATGTATTTACTCTCGCCTCAAATTCTTATACGAGATACTTTTAGAGTTTTAGTACTGATCATTTGTGAGTAGGTTTTTACCATAATATTTGTTACTGTATCTGTTAATCTGGTTAATGAATGTCTAAACTGTTATGAAAGGTCATTGCTTCGGGTGCCAGAATGCTGGCATTGAGCTTAGACACCCAGAAAGTGGAGGATATGAGGAGGGCCATGAAGACTCTGGATTTCTTTTTGACAGTGACAGCGGGAGTGAAGATTGAATATATGAGGTCGGTATGATCATTATCTGTATTTTTTTTGTTTCTTTATTACTCTGTTGGTTTTGTCCATGTCTGAATTTTCGAAGGCAAGGTTAAAAACTGACACTAGGAATCGACTGAACCAGGTTACACTCAAAGAGAAAGCACAATAAGCTTGTTAGGTTTCTTAATTTGAATATGCTTGGGTTATGTGATTGATCTGTATGCATATTCCTTTCCATTCTCCATGCCTATGTAGCACAGCAGGAATGTCTGGGTCCGTCGTAGATATCTTCTGGGTCCGTCGTAATCCTGCCTGAGATGTTTTCTCTACTGTGCAGTTTCGTCTCGGCGTGGACGCGCTGTGCCATTGTCGACCATCAGGCTCAGCCTCTCCAACGGATCAACTCTGCTGGCGCCACACGATCCGAGGATCTGTCGTTTTTTTTCTCCCTCCCTTTTCTTTTTGGACCTAGATCGAACTAACTGTCCGAGGATCACATTTTTGTAAAACGGCTACATGCAATGTTCGAATGCATACCTCTGGATCCTTGCTGATCGCTATGTAAGTCTCTCAATGTGTGTATTGGACTGCAGATACACGAGCTGATTGCTGCAACCTGCAAACAACGCAACCTGATTTGCACCTTGAACTTTTCACAAGCTGATGTGTGGTGAACATTTCCTCTGTAACTCTTTCATGTTTTTTTCATTACTCTGTTGGGTTGAATTCGTCCATGTCAAAATGTTAGTGTTCGGTTGATTTTTCTGCCGCTGTTTCTATAATTTATTGCGAAGTGATTGCAGAATAATATGTTTGAATCGTGCGTTTAAGTGTCTGTGGTTTCATTTGCAGTGTATTTTGTGAAGAGTAATACGAATGTGTTGGGATTTGCTGATTTCACCTCGGTTGACTGGAAAATTGTAAACTTGCTATTTGTCAATGTTCAAACATCTAGATTTATATCAGCTAGGCAACATACGAATATGTGTTGGGAATTGCTGATTTCACCTCGGTTGGCTCTAAAATTCTCTGCGTGTATGTTGCCTAGCTGCATGCGTATTAAATTTACTTGCCGCATCATCGGTGGGGCATCGAATCGCTGCAGAATGCGAACATGCCCGCTTAAATTTGATGCGTGGGCTCAATGCTGTGATCTTTATTGTTATATATACGTGTGCACACAGTTGATCATCGCCTTAAAGTTCACATATAGGGAGCGGTACAGTTTTTTTTTTTTTTTTTTTTTTTTTTTTTTTTTTTTGAGCGAAGCATGCCCGAACAAGTTGATGCAGCTTCTTCCACCGAATCAAAAAAAGGTGAAAAACACCCCATGTCATTACCAGTCAAAGAAACCACACCAAGAGCCGTACCAAGCCAAGAACAAGAACAGCAAATGAGGAAAGTCAAATCAACACAAACCACATCATCTTAAATCAACACTTAACACACGATGTCTCCGTCCAACTTGATGTTCATTGGCAGTTTGGCACCTGCGAATGTGTACTTGATTCGGGATATCAAAGCTCACAGAGCAACAAAGGCTACATCGCATCTTCCTACAAACCGAATCATTTTCAGCTTGACAACGAGATAACCAAAGGTTCCTTGACCGAATTCAGCTTATTGTCACAAACTCAAAAACTAAGTCCTAAAGCTACCCTCCCATAGCAGTGGAGCAGCAGCAGCGTTGCCACTCAACTGAGCTCCAGAACAGAGTTAGCCAGGTCCACTCCCAGAATGATCATGCGATGATGTCGTTGACCGGAACCACACCTGTCTGTTGCAGTAGTTGCATCGCCTTCACCACCTTCACAACAAATATGGCAATCAAGATTATGTTGAAACAAAAGCTTCCACTCAACAAGATCAGGAGAACAGTAAAGGACTCAAGTCCTGGCTGTGAGAACAATCAGGGCTATCGTCTGCACAGTGACCCCTACGATTAAACCCCACCATATTCCCTAAACACAAAGACGGGCTGGAACTGATCACCACCTTCGTATGAGACTTTTAGAAGTTACTAAGGGTTATATAATTCTACAGGGTCACTGAGGAACTTACAGCAGCCCCAAGGCTTGTTTTGTATCCTAGGACGCATCCAATTGGAAGCCCAATCAGATAGTAGGCCCCAACATTGACATAAGCAACTATTGGATGACATCCACTCCCAATGGTAACTCCTGCTTTCTGTGCTACATGTTCTCCTTCATTCGACAGTACCTGAGAGGATTGGCTGAATCCCATTCAAGAAGATGCTGAAGGCCAGCAATGGCATCAGACTGGGAACAGCCTCGATTACTGTAGTGCTGCTAGTGTACAGCATGCTCAGTGGATACCTTATGACTAAAAGCATCACAAAAACTGGCAAGAAGCATCTAAAACACCTAACAAACTAAGGAGAACTAGCTCCAGATCACTCACGCTAGCATGACAGCTGAGGCAAAGGCAAGCTTGGCATGTCCCCAGAGGCCTCTAAAGGCAAGCAAAGGACAATCCGGTCCAGGTCTCTTTACAAGTTGGACTACAAACGATGCAACCCCATGTCAACACCACAAGCACCCACCAAGAGAAGTTCACTATGAGTGCAGCACCAAGGAGGCCTGAGCCGAGGACAAACACCGCCAGCCATGAGGCAAGGATGTGGAAGATCAGCACTGCCATTGTGATATATGCCAGGGGGTTGACAATGTTCTGGACCTGCAGGAACCTCTGCATCGGGCAGAAGAGGGCAAGCAAGCAGCTGTGGCAGCATGCCACGAGCGTACAGCTGCCCCGCCACAGCCACATCTGCCTCCTGCCCAATGAGCTGCAAGAATGGGCCAGCGTACAGAGGAAGGCAATCGGAATAGCCATTGTGAGCTGGAGCATGAGCACCCTCTGGCACAAACACCCATGGCCGTGTACCTCCTGGCTCCATAGGCCTGACCACAGACAGTTTGCACTGCATTAGCCATGCCTATCTGCATTGCACATGTAGTGCATGCAAGCAACAAGTGTTGCAACAGGACGTTATGTTTGAGCAAATGCAAAGGACTGGAGAGTGCACGAAGCACATGCAGTTACATACCATGATGCCGTAAGCTAGGCGGCCTGGATGCCGATGTTGGGGATCGAGGTGCCAGCAAGCTCAAGCTCACCGAGGTGTCCAACAAACATCTGTGCGACAAGGCTGAGAGTGAAGCTGAAGATCGTGATGAGGATGGATGCCCATGAGATGCGCCACAGGTTGCCTGCCTCCCACGCTGTCAGCTGTGCCAGCACGCCCCATGGTACAGGTTCCCGCTGCAGCAGCTCCTCCGACACACCTGACGACTCGTTGATGTCCAGCAACGGTATCGTCACATTGCTGCCTTCCCCCATTGCCTTCTCTCTGTAAGTTCTGCACTCAGTTCAGAGTTCACTCTGAAATGGAATAAGTTATGATGCTGATATATGCTGCTGACCTGTAGTCATAACTTCTAGCATTCCTGATTCCCTGATTGGCAGGTAACTAACCTTCCTGGGGCACAGCTACCAGTCAACTTGCTGGCTGAAGAGGTGGTGGAACGGTTGATGTGGTAGGTGTGAATAGCAAGTGGCGATGCAGCTTACAAGAGGGCTTTAGTAACCTACCAGATGTTATGCATGTGACATTATTTCATAGGAAAACGTCAGACTACAGCCCACATCAGATATATCTATATCACCCATGAGGAGAGTTGAACTGTTTTAGTGCTGTCTTACAAGAAACATAATGATGTGGGTGCAATTAAACCTACTGATCAGTTTATCATTTTTCTTTTCCAAAAGGAATGAAATCAACTTCAAGTGTTGACCTTATTACTAAATTATTCCTCCAGTCACCAGAATATGGGTGTAACTGTATAAGTGAACTATAGCAGCAGTTTCAAGTACTGCAAGCCTGAACACTGACAAGATTGGCAGAAATGGTCATATTTCTATAGATCTAGCCCTAGTGTTTTCCATCTCTCTGTCTCTCAAATAAAAAGAGGACAGATCAAAAGAAAAATTAATTATGCTCTAACTTTCATTGGAAAATTTAAGTCGCAATCCAACAAAAAAAATACTATCGCTCATGGTCATCAGTCACCAAGTTGAAGATCTGGTAGTGGCATCAAGTTGCATAGATATCCAGGTCCTGGAGGAGTTGGTGACATGTTACTGTAAATTTAAGACTCATGCCACGAGCCCTGAGCACAAGCCTCTGTTCAAGGTACAAGGCCATGTAATGGTCCCGGTTGCACCACATTGACTGTTTATTAAAGCTTAACAACTGTCCTATTAGAAAACACAGGATACACCAGAACCACGGTATAAATCAGTTGTTTTGTTTTAGAATACCTCTTTCAACAAACTTAATGATAAGCTTTCCGGCTGCTTGTGTCTCTCCCGCTAGAATCAGCTGATTGTCAACTTTTTGACATAATTTAAGATCAGGAATTAAATTTCTCTGGAACATGCGGCAGGCCACATTATATGATTGAAGTGGGAGTCTTTTATTCAGAAAACTCTCAATCAGAACATGGCATGTTTCAGCATCTCTCTTTGAGGCAGTTCTTAGTACCTTGCTGAGGAGATTGTAAGCCTCACTAAGTTTACCAAATGCACATAGCTTCTCAATGACCTGATTGTACGCACTACTAAACTCTTGCCTTGCTAACATCTTATCCAGCAGATTGAGTAAATCTTCAACTTTGTCCCTTTCACAATATCTATGTATAACTGTCCTGTATGTGACAGGTGTAGGGAGCAAACCTCTATTAAGCATTTTCTTTACAAGCTCTGTGGCTTCTTTTATTTTACCTTTCCTTCCTAGAGCATCAACAACAACAGTGTATGTAACAACATCAGGATGCCTGTTAGTCAGATACATGTCATCCAGTAAAGAGAGCGCCGAATCCAAATCACCCTGGCGAGAAAATCCATGAATTACAGTTGTGAAGTTAACAACATTAATGGAGCAGCCCTTGCTTTGGCACTGCTCCATGAAGTCTTTGGCCTCTGATGGCTTTCCTTCCTTGCATAAAGCATGGATCAATAAGTTAATCTCCACAGTTGTGGGGAAGAAACCCTTCTGCAACATCTGCACTACCACATCACATGATTCCTTTAATTTCCCTTCCCTCCTAAATCCATGCATAACAACACTGTATGTGATATCACTTGGAGTCCACCATTCCTCTTCACTCTTGTTTAACAATTCCCATGCTTCCGAAGTCTTCCCGACTTTGCAAAGCCCATTTAACAGAGCAGTGTGTGTAACTGTATTTGGCTTGCAACCATTCTTATACATATGCTTCATCATCTTTCTTGCTTGATCAAGTTCCCCAATCCTGCAGAATCCATCAACAACTGCACTATATGTTACAACATCAGGGCGGCATCCTTTTGAAATCATCTCACTTACAATTTCCTTTGCCTCTGACATTCTACCATTCAAGCAAAATGAGTGTACAATTGCACTATAACCGACCTCATCGACACGGAACCTTTTCCCCTCAGACTCCCTCAGGAACCCCAATGCCTCATCTGCATGACCATGCTTTGCAAGAACATGAATAAGCATGTTATACGTGACCTGATCTGGAAATAGACCTGCATCATTCCTCATCCTCTCAAGCAAATTCCGCACCTCTGCCACCCTCTTCTCCTTGCACAAGAAGCTCATCACTGTAAAGTAGCTAATCTTATCTGGTGGACACCCTATTTTGCAGCATTGTACCAATCATCTCCAGTGCATCAACGATTCCGCCGAGCTCCACATAATCCTTGATCAGGCAATTGTATGTGACTACGTCCGGGTCAACCCCAACACGCCGCATCCTTTCGGCAAACTCGAGAGCCTTATCGACGCGGCCAGCCACAACAAGCACGTTCACCGCCACGTTGCATATAGATATGTCAGGGCGCAGCACCCATCCTTCTGCATGAGCTGGAGCACGCGCATGGCGGATCGGAGCTTCCCAGCGCGGCTGTAGGAGAGCATGAGGTGGGCGAACTGCTGCGGCTCCCGGCGCATGCCCCGGCGGATCATGAGGCGCATGACGCGGCGCGCCGGGTCGTGGAGCCTGGTGCGGCTGAGGAGTGCGAGCATTTCATCGAACACCTCCGGGGCGTGGCGGTACTTCCACTGGCGGTCTGCCCAGCGGAAGAACTCGAACGCGGCGCGGGCGTCCCGCTGCGCCTGCGCGCGCAGCACGGCGCGGACCTGCGGCGGGGAGAGCACGCGGAGGAGGTGCCGGAGCTGCGCCTCCCGCTTCGCGCTCCACGAGTCCCGGAGCTCCAGCAGCCTGCAGGTGTCCCGCACGACGCGGCTGCGCGACTCCTCCGCGAGGTCGTCTTCGAGGGTAACCTCATTTGCGGCGGGAGCCGGCGCGACCTCCCCGGCGGCCGCCGAGGATGCGGCGGTGACGCAGGGGCGGCGGGGCTGGATGAGGAGGTGGAGCCGCCGGCGCGGGAGCAATGGGTTATTGGTTATGCGCCTGAGCATGGCGTGCGCTCGTGCACGCGAGAAGCCAGCGCCTGGCGATTATGAGAGTAGCCGGAAATGGCAGGAGGTTTCCGGCGCCGGCGGCCGCCACGAGCGGAATCAGTCGAGCACTGGGGGAAGCGGAGTCAGACTCAGACGAGCCAAGCCGCGGGTCAGGACATTTTTGCTACGAAGTCCACTGGTTGAAAGGAAATTACGAGACATCGCATAAAGTTGAAAAGGTAGTGTCATAGGCGTCTCCAACAGTTTCTCTTTCCCCTTTCTTGCTTTATAGGGGAATCCTTTCACATTTTCAGTGTTTTAGAGAGAGGCCAAAATCAGTTCTCCTTTTTCCCTTTCCCTTTCTTCTTCTTGGCATATGGGACCCATTTGTCATTGGCTCAGACTTCTTCTTCCTCCTCTCCCTTTGTCCCTTTCATTTCCAAGCAACGGCGCTATGCGGCACGGTTCATCTCCAAGCAACTGCTCTATGCGGCACGTTTCGTCGGGGCGAGGCCGAGGCATCCGCCGGCGGCGGGAGGGGGGCGGCTCATGGCCGGAGCTGTGGTCAGTTGGAGACCACAGGAGGGGCGACGAGCCGAGGCAAGGCAGGGGGCGACGAGCCGGCGCTAGGCGGGCGTGGGAGGGCTCGCGGCGCGCTGAGCTGCATCCTGGGCGGAGCGGCGGCTCGGGCAAAGCTCACGCGCGGCGGCGGTCAGGCGGAGTGGCCAGGTCGGGGATGGGGACGGGCGACGGCGGGCATGGGACGAGCGGCGGTGGAGCGGCCAGGTCGGGGACGAGGTCTGGCGGTGGGCGGGCGTCGGCAAGCAAGCAGGGGCGCTGGTACCGAGCAGCGCCCGCGAGCAGAGGAGCTTGCAGATCGGGCGGCCACAGTATCCTTCCAGGTGCTGTATCCTACGGTTGGAAAGAAGAGGAGGAAAGGGAGCAGGAGGCAGGTTGAGAAAAGAAAGGGAAGAGGGAGGAGAAAAAAAGAAGAAAGGAGAAAGAGGAAAGAGGTACTGTTGGAGATGGTTTTTTTTGCCTCCAATTCTCCTATATGGCTGAAAAGTGGAAAGAGAAAAGAGGATAGAGGAACTGTTGGAGATGCTCTTGTCGCCACCGCTTGTTTAGCACTTAAACTGGTGAGCGGTTTAAGATTAACAAAATAGAATGTATTGGTATTTTTCCAAACCGAAGTATATGTATGCACTTTCTTTTGAAATGTAACGTGTTTTAGATATTTTATTATTATTTTTATGCACAATGTCACGATTCACTTCTCGTTCTATTCTCCTGCTTAGATTAGAGTTAGCGTATCTTGTGCCACATATCCCTCTTCATACTTTTGACCTCAATATCTTTAGCATATTCGTTTTCTTATGCGTGAGGGAAGAGGTCCATCTCGCATCGAGTTCAACAACATATACCTTATTTTACTAATGCCACGTCTTCCATAGCAACTACTCGATTTCTGTTGACCCCTTATTGATCCATCACGCATTGTTCACTGGTTAACTTTACTTATGGTTTTATAAGCTGACGCCGAGGTCAACTTTTATCTTACAATAAACGATTTCTTTCTGTTTCACTCTTGGATTTAATGGGAATGTGTGTATGTGCAAAAGAACGTTTATAACACACGTGCCTGCTACTATATTGTTCATGAGAAAAAAGGGGGAAAAAATCACAGGACCGGAAAATAGTTTAATACTATACGCGTGCCTGTGCAAAAATGCAAAACCATCTTCCAAACAGATTCCGCGCATCTCCTCCCACTGATCCGTCGTCCCATTCGCTCCCCCACGGCCCCACCACCCCCCGCTTCGTCGCGGTCGCTCTCGGTCGCGCTCCGGCAAACCCAATGGCCGCCGCCGCCGCCGTCCCCAACGGCCACCCCGCCGACACCGGCGACGACGCGCCCCCACCGTCCTCCTCCTCGTCGCTTGTGTTCCTGGGCACGGGGTGCTCGAGCGCCGTCCCGAACGCGCGGTGCCTGATCCAGCCCCCCGACCCGCCCTGCCCCGTCTGCTCTCAGTCCCTCTCCGTCCCGCCCGAGCTAAACCCTAACTACAGGTGCCGCCTCGTCCCCCTCCCGCTCCTCTCCCCCTTCCCTTCCTCCGCCCGAACCTCGTGCGGTGTTAGGATGTGGGATTCTACCCGCCGTGCTGCTGCGGCAGGTGTTTCGCGTGCTTTTCGTGAGGTCGGTGCGGATCTGCTATGGCGTGAGATCGGGGAGCTTTGGACTTCTTATTTATTGTTAAATTGCGGATGAAATCGTGCGTGCTTCGGGCGATTAGGTGTTGCCTTGATATGGACAGCAGCTTCCACTGCTAGCTTGGTTTTGTTTGAGAAATGCTGGTCAGATGAATACATAATGGGAATAGTTTTGAGCAGAATTTGGACACTGCAAATCTATGATTCTGCGTCCTGTCTTCTGCAGTAGCTCCTGTGTGGTTGGTGCACTTGCACATTTCATTTAATTGTTTGCAACGTGCATTTCAATCAATATGAGGACTAGTTTCAGTAACTGTTGTGCTGTGATAAGGAGAACGTTGGGATGCATCGGATTCGATGATAAATAAATCTGGCCGGTTAGAGTCGACCTAGAATTCTCTGTAGGATACCAAATATGCTTGAGATCAAATGAACCGGGTGCACAAAGTTATGTACAAAGCTACTTGGCCAGGCTTCCCTTTTGTCCATAAAACATGAATGAGATCAGTTGACTTGTTATTAACTCGCTTATTTTCTGTTTTTTGTTTCTGCATTGAGCCCCTAAAGCGGAAACCACAGCGCACTTTCTGTATTTTTCAATCTTACAGTTAATATTCTTCGTACTATGCAACATATTGTATCGTGGAGGCTTAGATTGTTTGTAGTTAAATGAGGTTAGAGCATTATTAAAATAATGTATATGATGAAATTGGCACCTAGAAAATTTAATATCGTGGTGGTTGATTATGTTCACTTGAGGCCAAGTGAAACAGAACTTCACTCTGAAATGTTTTTGGAATACTGATGCATCTGAACAAGGTTGATAGCTAAAATTACGCTTATATGTGCATTTGCAGTTACTAGATTTACTCTTTGTTTCTTGCAGGTGCAATACTTCTCTTTTGATTGACTATTATTGCCAAGATGAAGGCAAACATAAGTATATTATAATAGATGTTGGGAAGACATTCAGAGAACAAGTTCTGCGATGGTTTGTTCGCCACAAAATCCCTTGTGTTGATTCTGTGAGTCCCTGATATACTCATGTTTGCTTTAGTTTTCTCTAATGGTTTATTAGATAACTAGGCTAGCGAAGAGTTCACTATTATATGAAATAAAACACAGTGTTATGCATACCCATGGTACAGTGGCACGCTAACACGTCTTCCTTATATGTAACAGATTATTCTGACTCATGAGCATGCAGATGCAATCCTAGGCCTTGATGATGTTCGGGTCGTACAGCCATTTAGCCCCACAAATGATATTGATCCAACCCCAATTTATCTTTCTCAATTTGCTATGGACAGGTAATTGTGTTAAAAATCTGTTAGGCCTTGGTTCTGCACTAGCACTACTGCTCTTTTAAAAAAATTATAAGGAATTTTAGTCAAGAATGCATGCCACTTGATTTGTCATGGTTATACTCAGCTGGCTGATTGCCTCTCACAATATACATAAAGGAACCCACTTCTCCTGCACAGAATTCACCACTTTATCACGTTTCATGAGGATTAATTTGTTTAAGGATAGCAAGTATCTGTAAATAAATATTGATGTAATAGCTAACAAATACAGCCATGTTGTACTTCATGTGAATTCTTTGTTCTTGGACTACCATTTCTGTATGTCCTGTTTCTTGTTGTTACTCTATTGCTCGAATTTTATAGAACATTTCCTAGCATTGTTATCCTTTATCTGGTAAGGGGTTTGTGTTTCATTTCATCAGTGCCTAACAGCCAATTTGTAGTCAGTTAGGTAGGACAATAGGCGAGAATTCATACTCATAATTTTCTATCTGAAACAGCATCTCCCAAAAGTTCCCTTATTTGGTCAAAAAGAAACTAAAGGAAGGGGAGGAGGTCAGAGAGTTGCTCAACTGGACTGGAAAATAATTGAGAGTGATCTTCAGAAACCATTTACAACTTCAGGGCTAGAGTTTGTTCCTTGCCGGTAATCATTAGATTGCGTTCAACTGCATTTTATTTTGCTATGCATGTTTTTCTTAGTTTCGTATTCATTCAGGTCATCCACGGTGAAGACTACATTTGTTTGGGTTTCCTTTTTGGAAGAAAATCAAAAGTTGCTTACATATCAGATGTTTCGCGTTTTCCACCAACCACAGAATATGGTAAACCCTTGTGTCTCCTAATGCTGCTCTATTAGTTTTGTTTTTTTAACTGTTTGCTTTTCCGGAATAAAGTTCATCATGACCGGAGAACACAATTTTGGTTGAGAATTGAGATGAATTACTTTTGTAGTGTCCTGTGGCATTGTTTGTTAATATATGTCTCTTCTTGATACTCATCATAATATAGGGTTTCCCCTACAGCAGAAAGTGCTGTGCAATGTAATATAATTATGATAACATTAATGTTGATTTATGCACCTTTAAAATTAGGCGTGGGGCTTGGGAAATGGATACCTGCCCATAGACATTGCATAAATTTATTGTGGGTTGTGGTTGCTTTGCTTTGCCTGCCTGTCCTTTCCTCGCCTGTACATGCACGGGCTGGTGCATTATCTTCACTGATTGCTTTGAGAAAAAGCTGCAGATTTTGTAGATGTATTTCCTGTCGTCTCTTGCTTGATTGCCTCTCAGGGTCCTCATTGCTCTCTGTACATGTACTTACCTTTCAGCAATTTCAAAGTCTGGAGGGGGGCAATTGGATTTGCTCATCTTGGATTGCCTATACAGGGTTAGTTTCTTTAGTTCCTTCCGTTGTCTATACAGTTGTTTTCCGCTTCCTGCTGCTTATTTTGCTTTGTTTCTGGATCCACATTTGAACTAGGGAACTTTCATGAATCCACAGTTAACTACATATTACGTCATAAGGACAGATGTTTCTGAGTATCAAGATGAACACGTAGAAAGGCAGAAAACACCATTTCTTAAATTTCCTATTTTGTAGTCTTGAACTAACAACTGCACATGGTGGAAATCTTTCAGTACTGGGGAATAATGTTTTTCAGATAGCATAGCACAAGCATGATCTGTTGGTTTTGCATACAACCATACAACCCACAGATTGCAAGTGAAATTGAGAACATTGACCGCAACAGATAGATGATATTGAGCACATTTAGAAACCTATCTTCATACGAGTGAAAGTACATGACCGGGGTATCATATAGATAATGTCAGTTTTAGTTATGAAAGTAATTCTTCACTTTGCTCTTTAACTATTATTTTCTAAGACAAGAGTCTGTATCAGTTCATAGACAATTGATTTATATTGTAATTCATTGCAACACAATTGCTATTATTTAGTATCATCTGATCAATAATTAACAATGTTATGTTTTACCATTATCTTTATTCTTTACTAATTTGTTGTCAACTCCGACATCATTTGCGCCAACAGACAGGTTCTCACAATGTGCACCTTTGTTGGGACCAGGTTAGTTTTCATTCATAGTTTAAGACAAATGATTTCTTTTCACAACGTGCACCTTTGTTGGGATTAGTTTATGTCAATGCTATGATCTTATGCAGACTCTAGATGCTGTTAAGAGGATTTGCCCCAAAAGGGCATTGCTCATCGGGATGACTCATGAGATGGACCATCATAAGGACAACCAAACATTGGAAGAATGGTCCAGAAGGTAAGGCCTTCCTCCTACAAGTTTAGATGTGTGGAGACATGTGCTCATATACCAAATAACTTGACATGAAAAGGACACTTGCTAATGGAAGTAATTATGTCTTCTCTCTTCTTCAGTAGCAATACTTAGAAAGGCATGCATGTGCATGCACTGTTGCTTTACTGTAAATTTCTATAGGGTCGCATGCTCATGCTCTGTTATTTGGAAATGCAGGGAGGGGATAGATGTGCAGTTAGCTCGTGATGGCTTGCGTGTCTACATTGATCTGTGACCGTGAAAGGTACAAGGCTCTGCATTTGTTTCCACTTGAATGATCAATATCATATTGCTCTGTTCATTCTATAGATTTATGATGTTCCAGTTTGGCCAACTCTTTCTGTCCTGCATATCGTGCATATTATGTTCTGCAGTTCAGTGATACTCTTCTTTGTATACAGGAGCATAGGCATACTCAGTGAACTCACTAGGTTTCCTGCTGCTGTTAACATTCAGCCCCATCTTGTGAAGAAAGTACAAAATGACTTGGCGCACCAATCTCCGTGTGGAACCAGTAGATATACTCTGTTTTTACATTTGGATATCCCCATGGCTGTAGTCAGCTGGAAGCTACACTTCACCGGGATGTCCGGGATGTCCGGATGCATCTTGCTGTCAACCGGCAGCCAGTAGCCCAGTATTGCCTTTCGAGAGAAACATTGGCCGAATGAATCTTTGAGTACTGCAAGCTTTTTTTTTTTTTTTATTTGTAGCAGCTCTGTCAAAGAATGTCTAGACTTCCATGGATGGACTGCAGTACTCACAGGTTGCACAATCTCTGGAAAAGCCAGCTAGTAAAAGAGCAAAGATGATTACTAGCTAGCCCAGTATAATTTTGTTTCAATATAAGGAAGTATGCAGCTATGCCTTTTGCAGTGTCGTTCGTTCATGGCTCAAGATCGATTTTACTCTGCCTTTTGTTGTTGCAACTTTCAAGTTTCAAGGGCTTGATTTCTCTATCTGGGCCGGCCTAAATCACACACTGAACATCGCTTTGGTACCTTCCAAGTTTGATCCTAGTCACTCACGTTTATTCCCTAAAAAAAACTTTCTCACTTCTCGAAAAATAACTTTAATTAATTTTATATTAAAAATATTAATATTTATGGTATATAATTGGTATCATTGAAAAGATCTTTTAATCTAGTTTTTTAACAAATTTATTTGAAGATACAAATATTGTACATATTTTTTACAAATCGAGTCAAACTTGTGGCACGACCAGCCAAAACAACTATCTTCAGGGACAGAGCGAGCAGGGCAGTAGGTCACGTTCGCGAGCCGCCGTGTGCCCGTGTGTCTATGTGTCAGAGAAGGACGCCACGCCGCAGCCCATCCAACCAATCCACCGCCCAACCCATCCGATCCGCGCCGTGACACCTGCTCTGTCTCGTCCTCGCTTGCCGCATCCCCCAAATCCACTCGCTCTCGCTCGCTCACTCCCCAATCCGGCGCGGCGGCGGCAAGGCAAAATGGCGATGGCCTCCACCTACTCGCCTGGCGGCGGCGCGGCGGCGCTCGCGCCGGGACGGGCCAGGGTGCGCGGGCCCGCGGGGCTGGCCCTCGGCCCCTCCACCAAGGCCGGCCTCACTCGCCCCCTCGCCCTCCCCCGGCGGAGCCCCCTCGCGGCCGCCGGCGCCAGCGGCGCCGCCAGGCTGCGGTGCGCGGCGTCCTCGTCGGCGGCTCGGCCCGTCACGGCGCCGCGGTTCATCCAGCACAAGAAGGAGGCCTTCTGGTTCTACCGCTTCCTCTCCATCGTCTACGACCACGTCATCAACCCGGGCCACTGGACCGAGGACATGCGGGACGACGCGCTCCAGCCCGCCGAGCTCTACAGCCGCCACCTCAAGGTCGTCGACGTCGGCGGCGGCACGGGCTTCACCACGCTCGGGATCGTCAAGCACGTCAACCCGGAGAACGTCACGCTGCTCGACCAGTCCCCGCACCAGCTCGAGAAGGCCAAGCAGAAGGAGGCGCTCAAGGGGGTTACCATCATGGAGGGCGACGCCGAGGACCTGCCCTTCCCCACCGACACCTTCGACCGATACATCTCCGCTGGCAGGTCACTACTGACGCTCCCCTGCTCCATTCACTTCACACCTATCTTGGCTACCTGTAGTGTATCTATCTGATGATTGTGCATTCGATTAGTGACCAGTCATGTAGAGATTGATGATTGTGCATTCCATTAGTAAACAGGCATGTAGAGATTGCTGATTCTCCTGTCCTCTCGTGATACCTTTTGCAGCATTGAGTATTGGCCTGATCCACAGAGGGGAATCAAGGAAGCGTACAGGGTCCTGAGGTTTGGTGGGACAGCTTGTGTGATTGGCCCTGTTTACCCAACCTTCTGGCTCTCCCGCTTCTTCGCTGACATGTGGATGCTCTTCCCCAAGGAAGAAGAGTACATCGAGTGGTTCAAGAAGGCTGGGTTCAAGGACGTCAAGCTGAAAAGAATTGGACCAAAGTGGTACCGTGGTGTCCGGAGGCACGGCCTTATCATGGGATGCTCTGTCACTGGTGTGAAGAGGCAGCCAGGAGACTCTCCTTTGGAGGTACCTTTCTTTTCCCTTGCTAATAGAAATGTAGCTATCAGATACACGCCTGCATAACTCAATGGATTTTGTCATACCTCATTCACACTTTAAATTGTTCATTTCCTGCAGTAGGCATTGATGTGTTTTGGTATAATTTTTTTTTTCATTTTATCTTCAATGCAGCTGGGCCCGAAGGCTGAGGATGTCAGCAAGCCAGTGAACCCAATCACCTTCCTCTTTCGCTTCCTCATGGGGACGATATGTGCTGCGTACTATGTTCTGGTGCCCATTTACATGTGGATAAAGGACCAGATTGTGCCCAAAGGCATGCCAATCTGAGTGAAGAGGACTGAGCTGCAAGGAAGAGAGGATAGCCATCATCCGAATTAGTCTTCTCTATATTAGGCGCTTCCTGTCTGATTTGTATTTATCTTTTATTTTGCTCCTGTTATGTACTTCATTTACTGTTATTACTGCTTGTGCGAAGTAATAATATTAATTAAGACCGGGATTATTCTCAATAGCTTCTTGAGCATGACTGCATGGAGTGCCACTACAGCAGCTTTGCATCTGCAAAAAGATCATTTCTTCTTCATATACTTGATAATTTTTTAAATTCTATTACATTACATATGCGTATCTAATTGCTCTAAGTACCTAGGTCATAATTAGTCAGTTTACTAAAACATAACATTTTCAACATATTGATCATGTAACGTTTCTATATCAAAATGTCAATGTATATTCTTGCACTCTTTCTGTACATGACTGGACACATTCATGGTATACAGTTTCAACAGGGTATTTTGCTCTTCTATGATATTTTTTTGCTTCATAGTAATGCTATGATGTTGCGACACTTGATGCTGCTAACATTTCCTTCAAAGGGGTATTTGCTCAGTGGAAGTGAGCCTCGAGATGGACCATAAAATAGACAGCTGAATATGAAAAGAATGGATTGTGATGTAGGTCTTCCCATGGGAAGATGAATCTTAGTGCACAGCTGCATGCTCTTATTCAAATAACATGTTTCTATGCGAGTAATGTGCTTCTTTGCAAAGCCTGCATGATACTAGTATAGTCTAATGACAATCGTCTATCTTTGCCCAGCATAATTTTACTAATATATCTCAAAGTTACCAATGCTCATGCTCTGTAAATTGTATACGCAGGGAATGGATAGCCTAAAGTCAGATCCTGGCGATTGGTTATCCATTGGGTCTGGTTCTATGATAAGGTATGCAGTATGCTGTTTAATCTGTTTGTTCAACCACAGTTCAAAATTCTCTCATGCATTTGTTTGTGCATGTTATCACTGCTGCTTTGCTTTGTCTTTGTACTCGTTTTATTTTTCATTTGGTAGAATGGGATTAACATTGCATATTGAATGAACTATGAGTTCTCTGGTTAGCAAAAATGACAGAAGGTAGCAATGCAGCATTAATTTGATTAAGTAAGGCCCTGTTTGGCATAGCTCTTGCTCCACAGAGATCAACTCCACTCCTAGACTCCAGCTGGAGCAAGCTCCACATGGAGCAAGAGCTGACTGGAAGGGATGTTTGGCTAACAGGATGCTCCAAACTCCAGAAATGAGGATTGTAAGGGTAGATTGCCATTTTTGCCCCCACTCGTGGGTCCCACATGTCATCCACCCTAACATCTCTCTTTTTTATCCTCCCCGTCCTTGCGATAGACCCAGGGGCGGCAGCGGGAGGGCACGCCGGCGCCGGCGGGGAGGGCAGGGCGGCGCCGGCAGGCAGGGCAGGGGGCAGGGCCGCGGGGAGGGCAGGAGGCGCCGGCGGGGAGGCCAGGGGGCGGCGGCGGCTCGGCAGGCGTCGCCCACGGGGAGGGCAGGAGGCGCCGGCGGGGAGGTCAGGGGGCGGTGGCGGCTCGGCACGGCGGTGCTGGCGGGGAGGCCACGGGAGGCGGAGCTGGGCATGGCGCCCAGGGGCGGCGCAGGATGGGCAGGCGCGCGCCGACGGGAAGGGCACGCGGCGCCGACGGGGAAGCGGAGAGGTGGTGTCGAGGAAAACAGAAGCGAATCGTTTTTTGTGTAACCAGTGGCATTGGTGGGTAATTACCCTTGAACTCCACGACTATGCTCATATGTGGAGTTTCTGGAGTTCTAAAAGAGGTACTCCACCAAAATGAACTAGAGCTCCTCAAACTCTGTGGAGCTGGGCTGCTCTAGGAGTTGGTGGAGTTGGGGTGTTTGGCTAGAAAAGTGGGTGGAGTTGGTGAAGTTTAGCTCCGGAGCCATGCCAAACAGGGCCTAAATCTATGTTGACTCAGTTCTTGCATTCTCCAGTTAGGAAAAATGACAGAAGGTAGCGGTGCAGCACTAATTTGATTGAATAAATGTTCATCGACTCTGGTCCTTTCATACAGTTTATCTCTCCCAACCCAGTATGTCAGAATCCTGTTTCTGATGATAGACTCTTCTAATGAATGTCTAAAGAAAAGCTGGAGCTTTTTGGCATGTTACCAAACTAATCTAACACTCAGACGAAGTTAAAAATTGAATTCTGTATGCAATAAGTGGTTACAGATTTTTACAATATATATTAAGCATATTCACCTTTAGGGTCCGTAAATGATGATTTTGATGTGCACTCATGTTTTTATACATTACTAATATAAACCAATGTAAAAAAGAGTAACATTGCTTTACAAAACCAATATACAACTATACATAAAAAGGAGTACAGTATTGAATTGCGCATATTTATCTTGCAAGATCTACTTCCAACACCAGTTTGGCTGTCTCTGTGCTCTGATATCCTGTCCCATCTGAAGGGACAAACTCTGATGTCCCTCCATAAGAATAATGTGCTTGAGTAGGATCTGCCTTTGTTGTCAGCTGCATATGGAGTCTTCTCAACATTTGTAGTCGCTCTGCAACTTCCTTCATTGTTGGCCTCTCATCCCCTTTTGTGCTGAGGCAGTGCATGACAAGTTCAGCTAGTTTCTCGAGTACTACCATAATTTCGTCATCTATTATTTCACTGTCCAACATATCTCGGAGCTGACTCTGGTGGAACATCAATATGAAAGCATGAGATAACGCTTTCTTTTCGTTAGAGGTGTCAATGTATATGGCCTTCTTCCTTGCCATTAGCTCTAAAAGAACAACTCCAAAACTGTATACATCACTTTTGTCAGTTAGACGTTGACTGACAAAACTCTCAGGGTCGATATAACCAAGAGTTCCTTGGATTAGCATAATGAAATCATTTTTATCCATTGATTTCAGTGCTGATGCTCCAAAATCTGAAACTTTTGCGTTATATTCATCATCCAGTAGTATATTGAGGGATTTGACATCTCCATGCAGAATTGTACGAGAAGTTGATGAATGAATATATGCAAGAGCTTCTGCTGACTGTGTAGCAATCTTCAACCTAAGATCCAAGGGAATCGATGATTTGTGATTATAGCCATGAAGGAACTCGAATAGGGTACCGTTGGTAATGAACTCATAAATCAACATTGGCACATCAACCTCCAAGCAGCATCCCAGTAACCTCACAATGTTCCTGTGGTTAATTTGTGACAAGATTATTATCTCGTTTACAAATTCTTCTCTGCAATCATCGTCTATTACTTTGGACTTCTTTATGGCGACTTCTTTGTTGTCATCTAAAGTCCCTCTATAGACCGTTCCGTGGCCACCAAATCCAAGAACACGATCATCACTGAAGTTTTCTGTGGCTTTCTTTATCTCTTTCTCTGTTAGTATATGGATGGTGTCGACTTGCCTTGATCTCATCTCATCATATAATTTCAGACCTCCATTTTGTTTGAAATACTCATCCTTCTCCTTCCTATGCTTTGTTCGTTGTAATTTCATAACCAATAAGCATGCCAAAGATATCACTACCACTGCAGAAGCACTGAGGCCTGCACAACAATCATTCTATATGATTGAATGCCTCAAAATACTAGAAAGATACCTTAGATAAATTTATAGTTTTCTCTCAATTATGACCTTACCTATGACCGCCTGTTCAGCTTTGCTAAGCAAAGGTCTACATCCTGAATTTGTACCATCTGATCTTTTTCCTATCCGGCACTTGCAGATATAACCTCCTGGTGTATTATGGCAGCGGCCATTTTCACATGGATATAGTTCTTTGTACTTAGCATCCTGCTTACGCACTTCACACTCATCTATGTCTGAAGGGAGTTAGAAGTTTAAAACAGATTATTGAATAAGAAGATCAAGATGTAAAGTGTTTCATTATATGTAGTATCCTAAATATATGTGGAACTAAAATATATTCGCTCCATCCCAAATTATAGGTCTTTGGCTTTTATAGGTACATAGCTATTTATGAACCTATATATACAAACTATAATTTAGAACAGAGGGATTTTTTTTTCATGGTTCTTTCAAAGATGGTTATAATTACATGTTGGCTAAAATTGTTCTTGCAATTGCTGATCTTGATTTCCTTGCTCTTAATTTTACAGTAAAGTTATTTCAGCAAATACTTACCTTGACAACCTTTGGAAAGGTAAGGATTGCCCTCATAACCTTTAGAGCATTTGCACAGGTACCCTGGCCCATTGCTTGCACTCACACAGTAGCTGTTTGTACTGACACAAGCATAGTCTTTAGGTGTTGTTGTCCCTTCTTTTGGACAAGAACCATTTCTAATGGCCCAGTCACTGATGACTGGGACACCTCTATTGGCTCTTTCGTTGATGAACCCAAGGCGCCCAACAAGGTCCTGCCTCCTGAAGCTGTACCACCCTTCCTCTACAAGCATCGCATAGAAGCATGGGTTGAAGCTCCACACACTGCTCTGGTTGGTCAATACCGCTGCGAAGTCGGTGATATTGGGGGATATGGTGGTCTCGCAGCACCCCACCCCGGCACACGGCGCGCCATCAGACGTGCTGTTGATGCCTTGACAGTAGGAATAGCAGCCAGCCACATACAGGTCAGGGTTGTTGTGTGTGTAGCCGCCAATGAGTCCCAGAGTTTTGCAGCCAATTACTGTGAAGCGGTTGCGGGTGGCGGAAGGGATGAATGGTGTGCCCTCCAGGCTGAACTCGGCGGTGTTCTCTTCTGATATGGTGGTGTTTGACGTGAAGCAGTAGTAGCTGACATCATTGTAAACCCGCATCTCGCCATGCTCTAGGGAGATGTCAATTACCTCTAATACTGCTATGGAAGGGTCACCAATTGTAGGCCTTGGTGGCTGGAAGCTGTTGTTGCAGATCACAGTAAAGTTGGGGCTCAGGCTGCTCGCAGCACAGGCATCACCGATGCCAAAGGGGTAAGGGATGGACACGTTGCCGCACTTGTCAGGGCACCCAGGCAATGATACAGCAAGCCCAGAAGAGGTGGCTGACACCTCCATGGCTGGGAAGATGATGAGCACAAGGAAGAGTAATGCTTCTTGCATGGCTAGTAAAGTATGGTGGCAGGGTGGCCACTTTTGCGGCTCCGTCTTTCTAACTACCTATTAGCTAAGCCAGTACTCTTTCATGTCTCGTTTGATGTAATTATATATGCATACCAGACGGTGCTAAAACACACAAGCAGCAGCATTCATCATCTGAAAGGGAATTCTGAGCTAGAATGACTTCCATATAACCTATGATCTAGTGTAGGTGAGATGAGCATTAAACTAAAGATTTTGAAAAGGCATAGTATATTAATCAGAGTGGTTGGGAAGCTTATCTGAAACTACAACAGCTTTTCTTGTTGGTAATGTAGGTTTGTCAAATCTGGAAAAGTTAGCACTAGATTTTAGGCTTATTCATATACCAGATAATTCTTTGTTTCCAGTCTCGTTGTCTGAGTTATATCTGATAAATATGAATACGAGTCTTGGTGAGGAGTTGCTATAGTTGAAACTGTCCTCTGCAACAATTGGACCAATGGAAAGTTGAGGCAGCTTAGACGGCAATGAAGTTGAAAGATACGTATCTTTGGTTTGATCATTTCACCTGTGAATGAGTACATAGGCTCGAATCCGTCACATTTTATCTTCCTTTTGGTACCTGTCATATGTTTTGACATGTGGATTCACATATTGTTTTCATGCAGTCTTCACAGGCGTAAAAAGAAGGGTTTCCTCTGTACTTGGCTGCTGTTTGCAAAAGGATGCCGTGTCCAGCTCCCATTTCCATGGTGCTTGGGAGGAGCAATTCTTTGTTTGGTGAAGGCCGGAGCTATGCGGCTGAGGAATACCATTGCCAGCATCTTTTTTTTTTTTTGAGCCAATACCATTGCCAGCATCTTTGCTGTACGAGTGTGACGGCAATGACAACGATATGCGCCAGTGCACAACTCAGGCTGGCCAGCTCCGGTACTTGTTTCTACCGTGACATGAGTATAGGACTAGATCATAAGACGAAAGGGTCGAACCACGACCTGGCATCGAGCGTATCTTAGGCGATCAGATGAATGAAACGTCAAGTGCACTGCGTGATGCTGCATGATCAGATCTGACTTAGTCTCGTCGAAAGGAGAAAGAACCGGTGTAAAATGACCGTTGAAGAAGCCGAGTGCTTTCCTAGCCAACAAACACAACCCATCAAAGAAAGGAAAATGAATTTTCGCAAAAAAAACAAAAAAAAGGAAAAGGGCTTATTCTGTTGGGTTAGGCCGCGTGAAGAGAATGGGGAGCCAGAGCCCAAAGAGTCCTGTTGATCGGTGATGGGCTCCTAGCCGGCGCAGAGAAGAGATGTCGGGCGGCTGCCGGCGCCCGGCGGTAGGCTCCGTCGGTCGACCTGCACTCCGGCAGTGTGGCGGGGTCATAGGCGCCTCGCTGTACTCCTTCGTTATCGGTCACTCAGCGCCTCTTCTGGACGAGTCTACAACTCCCCCAAAGGCTCGGAGGTAACACCCGGTAGGTGCTCGTCACGGATCAACGACCGGTACACCACGACGAACAAACCTTCCGAACGACTCTACAACTCCCTCAGAAGCTCAGGGGCTACACCCACCGGGTGCGCTCGCGCGCACCCAAGGTAAAGACAACGTCCGCAATCAACCGAGGAACCCATAGGTGGGCCCAGGCGCCCGTCCAAAGCCTCGGGGGCTACCGTCAGGTGTCAATATTAGGGACCACTGAGACTAAAGGCTAATTAACCTTAAATACCGAACGAACGAGATTCTGCTTCGCCCGACCCAGGCGTGGAGACAAGGACCCGCAACGCTCCTAAGAGCAGACTTCGCCTTGCCCGACCCCGAGGAAGGACGGAGTGGGTGCAAACTACAAAACATGGGCCACCACCGCTTCGCCCGACCCCTCGACAGGGTCGGAAGATGAAGCAAGCAGCTCACCCCTTCTCCGCCTCGTCCGACCTAGTGCATGGGCTAGGTTGTGGTAAGGACCTAAAAGTCAAGGCGCCCATTGCCTCGACCGCGACGGCCACGCCTTGACGAACAGTTGCGTCACACGATGCCGTACTGGGCGATGGCCCGCGTGTGGCACAGTGCCAGACGTATAGGCATTGTGCCAACTGCCCCATGACACAACCCGTAAATATCGACACATTGATCGAGGCGGCCCGATGGGACAAATAGCTAGCAGACAAGGCCATACCCAACACTACTCGAGCCCATATAGCCACAATATGCTACAGGAGCAGTGCACATTCAACAGTGTCAGGCGTGTGCCGCCAACCACTACTGACATCATCCTCAGGAGCGACAGGACCCGCAACGGAGCGGGGAAGGGACCAAGAACACCTCCTCTGCTATTTCTTCCAGCCCTTATCTCTCTCTCTCTTCCGACCCCGTTGTAGCCTACCCTCCCCTTGAGCTATAAAAGGAGAGGGCAGCACCCTTGTAAAGGGGTTCAAAACCTTCACGCCCACACACTCACACACACTTGAGACTTGGAAGCCTGCCTTTCTCTCTCGTCTGTTTGTAACCCCTAGTACAAAGAATCGCAAGCAACATGAGCAGCTCGCATTGGACGATGTAGGGCGTGTTGTCTAAACCAGTATACATCCTTGTGTCCCACCTTGCGAATCATTCAAATCTCCATGCGGAACTCGATAAATTTATTAGTCAAGTGCTCATAACACCGACAATGGGAGACCAACTCTTTACAAGGGAACTCCGACTCTTTATTCACAACTCAACTCAATACAATATGAGAGACTCTTACACACTTTATGTTGTTATCCTACCATGACACTACTACACTACATGTCAACCTTGCCATCTCCTCACCAATGACTCATATGCCACCCTACGCCATGGTATCTACTTGTCATGGCTTGAGGGGAGGGGAGCACCTCTATTTAAATGTTCTCATGATAATTGTGGTGTTGCCATGTGGCAACCTTCTACACTCTTCTTACAAAAATCTAGCTTTAGAAATTTCTATTATCCTTATGCTACTATGTAAATATCTAGTTTCTAGAGCATTGCACACTTATCATGAAGTATGGCTATCTAAATATCTAACTTCTACACTCTTCCCACTTTGCCATGATCTTATCTCCATCCATGGCAAAGTTAGTGTCTTATAATCTCCACAACATTCTAGAAGCTTCCAAGTATGCATTGCTTATTTTCAACAGTATGTATACTGTATTTTCCATTTAAAGTCTAATACAATACCTACCGAAGCATGGCTGCTCTTACTACCACACCCTACTGCCATTATATGCTAATCACTCCTGTATATTTAGGAAGGAGAGGAGATCACTCAAAAGCTTACAAATGAAATATCATGCACAAAGGTCAAACCAACACCCAAGGTAGTCATCCATGTTATTTTTGTTTCAAAAAAAAATATCACGATATGCAAAGTCCGAATCAACTCTTAGACATTTCTTAATCATGCAGACAATGGACTCCTAATTAGACTAGAATCTTCCACAGATATGGCTATAACTTAGATGTGGAATATTGTACCCCCAATAGTTAAGCTAGCAAAATTTACGTTATTGGCTTTAGAAAAATTTATTTTAGGAATTCAATTCAGAATTAACTTTGTTTTTAAGTAAACATTAGTCATACAAGAAATGAACCAATACCTAGATTAAGAGTTATCCTTTTTTTGCACTTACATGTGTGGTAGTGATCTCGAGAGTATGCTTCAAATAATTCCAACTGCACATTACTAGTGATGAAACTAGCAAACAATCCTACATTAGATGTTGAATCCATGAAAAAACCTTGTTGTTTAGTATGGTCAATCAAACTTTTTGATATTGAATCTGTTCCAAGCTTAGCCTTGTCGCCGACAATCCAAAGATGTTTCCTAAATAAAAAAGATTTTATCTTAATCAAATGAACTTATGATAAAGCTACTAAATTGAATAAGTTGTCTCACTCTCATGTATCTAGCTCTAATAATGATCAAATAGCTTATGACATTTTTATTGCTTAGAAGTCCCTCAGCAGCAACTATTAAGACATCATAAACCTTTGGCTTAAGTTTTCAAAGGGTTGTATGATCAGACTAATTACATTACAATCTCATCCTTGCAGTAGATTTTGCTTCTCCGTAGAATATACTACTCCAACTTCCTGGTTTGTGTCTCGATACTTGGCTGTAGCAATTGACCAATCTGCAATGAAGTAGTGAATATATAAATAACCTCTCACAAAAGTTTAGATTTAGTTGTGCATGATAACAAGGAAATATCACTTTCATGCATAGCACCGACAAAGAGTTGTTCTAATAAAATATAGAAAGCAGCATATTCTCTTTCATCATCCACATTGACAAACATATAGCGGTGAAACCTCGCCTTTTTCACATCTAGAAGGGTTGATTCTGCTTCTACGCTTGAAAATATTCCCTCATAAAAATGTGAGGTTGCCAAAGAGCAAATATCATGATGCATTCGGTACTGAGTTGTCAGCAAATGATTTTTCAACCTCGGTGAGATGAGTCTCTCGAAGAGGCTCAACCCAAATATGGTGTCCTCATTCACCTAAGGAGCACAGAAAATAGTCAAGATATATCAGTGTGTGGATTCATTTAAAAGAGCTCAAAGAGTAGTCAAATATTTATGTTAAACATAATTACACAAAGTCATCGGAACAAAACAATTGTATAATAAATTAGAAAGCCGCAACAAAGGCCAAATAATTTTTTGAAAAAATCCGGGGATGCCTGGTCCTTAACTGTTGGGCATAACCGAGTACGAAGCGCAACGTGAAAACTTGAGTATATGAAACCATGTTAAAGTCTATTTGGTGGAACCATGGTGAATAAAATTAACTTGGGGAGGACCCGACTGAAAGTTGAATGCTTATTATGTTGTCTAATTTTTAGATCAGTTATTTAAAATCTTAATGGTCTCAAATAAAAAAACTCAAAACTACAAAGTTGTACATCTCGTCAAGACTACAATTTTCACATAAAAATTGTCTTCATCCAAATTCATATGAAAAAGATATGATTTTTTTAAGGTGTGAATTTGTCAAGCCAACCCGTCGATGTGACAGCTCTATCGTCACGTCGGTGGGAGTGGTGTGGCCAGCTTGCCACATAGACTACAAAGCCTACCATGCAAACCCCTACGACATCCTCCAACGTGGCACACCTTGTCGTGCCAATGTATTGGCGCTCTTAATTGACATACTTTTACCCACCGTTTAACTTCGATTTTTCATGAATCTAATATCTAAACTAATAATCATACTTCATAATCTAAACGTTTTTGCATATGCATGTGTTTTTGGGTGATTTTGATTTACACAGGATATTTGGCTAATTTGGAGTGAATATAAGCCAAATTCGAGACTAGCAACAACACGACAAAAGGCGAAGGCCAGAGGCCCGGAAAGTGGACCAAGCCGGCCGGCCTAGCTAGGCCCAGCCATGTGGCCCACTGGACTTGAAGCCCACTCGTGTCCAGATTCAACCCATCGACCTCTGAGAATGCTCAAGGGCTAAGCAACTGAGGATAAGATCAAACGACTTCGAGATTAAGGCGACTCAAACGAAGATTTTTATCTTGAAGCAACCGGCATCCTGGGCCCACATGCAGCTAAAGGAAGACTCCAGAAGCATCAAACATGTGTGGGGAAAAAGTTGAGCAAGAGGCGGGCCAGGAACAGGCCAGGCCGCGCGGCACAAGCCATTCCTATAGCCCCTCGCCTCCTCATTTGACCTAGGATTTCTCAGGGCTATAAATAGCTTATATTCCATTCAACACCCATCAAGTCATTTTTCATCTGATGCCGAGGAGCAGAGAAGTTAGAGGGACACCTCTTGGAGAGCCAAGGGTCGTGCTAGTTGTCTAGGGTTCGCCCTAGCCGACATGGAAACCCTGCGCGTAAGACCACGTCGGAGTTCTGGAGCTAGAATCATCAAGATCAAGGTAGGATCCCGATGGAGATTTTGTGATGTACAATCGTTTATGATGAAGTCTTAATGTGTTTCCGACTGTTCTTAGCAATCAAGTGGTTGTTTCTATGATTTTGTTCGTTTTTGGTTTTGCTTATTCAATTGATCTATTATCGAGATAGATCACCTAGGATGTTCTCTTAGCCGCGGTGGCTACGGGCTCATACCGGATCTACCAAGGAGTTCAACACGTTCTTCGAACGTGCCCTTGTAACTAACCATGCCGATAGAAAGCGTCGTGATAGGGCGTGGCCTCTAGCCTGTGTTAGGTGGCGTTCTCGGGAGTTTGATCTGAGGCCACGATTTAAGGATGCTTTCAAATAAGATTCACATCTATCTTACTTCACTTTTATGTTATAAAGTATAGCGTTTGCATGATCTAGGTCCTCTATATTGGTTATCCCTTTTCTTTCTTTTGCTACCTTTGGTGTTTGATAGATTAGATCTATTTAGATTAATATTTAGATTAGATTGATCTTATGAAAAGCCAAGTGTTTTTCTAGTTAGATTGGTTCTTGTATTATTGCTTCTACGGATTGATAAACCTTGAAGGAATATCTTAAGGGAAAGAACTACAATGATTCGTGCATTTGCGACGGATCTTAGTGTGCGTTTGCGCTGCCAACACAATACATGTGGCGTGACATAGTGTTTTTGCCTCGCCACACAGGCAGACATGACCAAAATAGTCATAGGATGGAAATATAGTTTGAGGAGTTATTTTTAAAATAGGTATATCTATACTAAAAAGAGCGAAAGAATTTTAATGGTCAATCGTCAAAAGACACATTGATCCGACAGGTGGACCCACATGTCATATACGTAAGCAGTCAGGAATCTTTCTCATGCTACACGTCAGCCCATAAGACTCTTTCTCACGCTATATTGGTCATGTACGTAAGCAGTCAGGACTCTTTCTCATGCTACACGTCAGCCCATAAGACTCTTTCTCACGCTGTATTGGTCGTGTACGTGAGCAATCAAGACTCTTTCTCATGCTACACATTAGCCACTAGGACTCTTTTTCAAACTATATTTCTTTTAAAACACGTGTCTGCGGCACGTGCCTTTGTGCTTGTTATTTAAAAATAGGTTTAAATTTGAAAAATCGCAATAGATCACCTCTAACCCGGTTGAGGCGTCAAATAATATATCTCTCCGCTTCAAATCTCGAGTCATTTATCTATAAATCTACAAAGCTCAAAACGAAATTAGGTTACTTTGGAATTGTTTGCAGCTCGGAGCGGTTTCTCTAAAATCTCAAGTCTGAAATCTAAACGGACCCAACGGGAGACAAACAAAGTCACAATCACAATTCACAAGTGCACGTGTCAGCCCGTCTCGTCGTACGCGGGGGCCAGGCCAGACTGCCAGAGTAGTCAACGGGTAAGGTGAGGCTGAAAGTGGACCCCACTCACCTCCACTTTCTCCTCCTCTCACTTGGGTCAGCGGCAGCGCCCCCGCGGCGGGGGGCGGAAAAACTTTTCGTGAGGATTCAAAATTTACTGGGCCGTAACGTCGTCCTCCAGCAGCACTCAGCCCATTAGACGGATTGATTGGTGGGTTGACCTTCTCGGCCCAGAAAGCGGCCTTATCCCACGACGCACGCGCTGGTACGGGCCCCGCGCTCCTGGGCTCCACCTCCACATCACCGGCATAGCCGGCGGGAGGCTCCGGCGAGCGGCGGTGGCGGAGCCGCGGAGTTTCCCCCCGTAACAGGCGGTCGCGATGTCTAGCGCGTTCTCCGACTCCGACTCATCCCCTCGGCCGCGGTCTTCCCTCCCCTACAACCGCCTCGGCCACGCGCACCTCCGCTCCCTCGTGCGCCCCGGACCCCGGTTCGTCTCTTCTCCGCACGCTCGCCCGCAGCGCTCCCCCTCCTCAAATGAGTACTAGTGACGGTGCGCTGGTGCAGTCTCAAGGATGATCATTGTACATTTACTTACCTTGTACAATTTTACCAAAGTTTTTTAATGCTGTCCGTACTTATTTGCTGTATTCTTTTGTGTTCAGGTAGTGCTGGCTTGAAACTGGGCACTGATAATTTTACGCATCTGGTGGATATGAATGTATTGACAAATGACAAGGTAGGCTGCTGATTCCATTTTGTTGAACGTAATTTTTCTTAAACACAACGATACAAATTTGAGTTCAGTTCAGAATTCTCTGTCCATTTATGTATGTGTTGTTCTGCTTATGCGTCCTTTTCTTGTATCTGTCTTTTGCAATCCTTGCCCTGTTAATGAGCTGCAACAGCAAGTTTTCTCATGGGAACTAGCCTCTCTAACACGTGAACAAGTTAATTTCATGCTTCTGAATAACATTTCACGGGTGAAATAAATGCTGTAGTAAAATCGTATCGAATTTGTCTTAGGATTGCACATTCCATTTTACAGTATAATATGAATGATGATTTTGTTCTAGTTACAAAAATATAAACACATAATAGCATAGTCGAAACCTACAATGAGAGTACAAAACAGAAGCGATCTACCAAATACCATGCCTCTAGGGATCTACATCAAACACTAGTTTGGTTGTCTCCATACCCTGGTACCTGATCTCACCTGAAGCAACAGGCCTTGATGGTCCTTCATGAGAGTAACGAACTCTAACAGGTCTCGTTTTTGTTACTAACTGCATCTGGAGTCTGCTCAACACTTGTAGGCGTTCTGCAACTTCCTTCATTGTGGCCTCTCGTCTCCTCTTGGACTCAGGCAATGCATGGCAAGCTCCGCTAGTTTCTCAAGTACTACCATGACTTCATCATCTATTATTTCACTGTCTAACATATCCCAGAGCTTATTCTTGTGGAACATCAGCACGAAAGTATGAGATAGTGATTTCTTTTCATTAAGATCATCGATGTATATAGCCCTCTTTCTTGTAACTAGCTCCAAAAGAACAACCCCAAAACTGTAGACGTCACTTTTATCTGTTAGTTCGTGACTGACAAAAGTCTCAGGGTCAAGATAGCCAAGAGTTCCTTGGATAAGCATGATGAAGTCATTTTTGTCCATAGACTTCAGTGCCGATGCTCCAAAATCTGACACTTTTGCATTGTATTCATTGTCCAGGAGGATATTGAGGGATTTGACATCCCCATGGAGAATTGTCCGAGAAGTTGATGAATGGATGTAAGCAAGAGCTTCTGCTGATTGTGTAGCAATCTTCAGTCTAAGATCCAAGGGGATTGGTAATATTGGATCATTGCCATGAAGGAACTCGAAGAGGGTGCCATTGGAAATGAACTCATACACCAACATCGGCACATCTACCTCCAAGCAGCATCCCAGCAACCTTACTATGTTCCGGTGGTTAATTTGTGACAATATTATTATCTCGTTTACAAATTCTTCTCTGCAGTCATCATCTATCACTTTGGACTTCTTTATGGCAACTTCTTTGCCATCATCTAAAGTTCCTCTGTAGACCATTCCATGACCACCACATCCAAGGACACTATCATCACGGTAGTTTTCCGTGGCTTTCTTTATGTCTTTCTCTGTAAGTATACTGATGGTGTCAACTTGCCTTGATCTCATCTCATCATATAACTTCAGGCCCCCATTTTGTTTGAAGTACTCATCCTTCTCCTTCCTGAGCTTTTTCCGCTGTAATTTCATAACTAACAAGCATGCCAAAACATCACACCAAGTGCAGAAACACAGAGACCTGCACGATTATTTTGTTTTAGATTCAATACATAAAGCCTAGGAAGACACCTTATATGGACGTAAAATAAACTATTTCTTTTAGGAATATATACTCTCAGGGCATGGATTCTTACCTACCACCACCTTTTCAGATTGACTAAGTACAGGCCGGCATCCAGAATTTGTGCCATCTGATCTTGTTCCTATCTTGCATCTGCATATATAACCTCCCGGAGTATTGATGCAGACCCCATCTTTGCATGGATATAGTGCACTGTACTTCGGTTCTTGCTTACGCAGCTCACACTCATCTATATCTGAATAGAGTTAAAACGAATTACCAAATAGTAAAAAAAAGGGTCAAAAGGTGGGTTAGCTCAATATATTAATAAGAAATCACAAAAAAGGGGAAATAAAACTTGAGTTGTGATTGTAAGGACCAAGCTGTCTGCAATTATGTATTGGCTAACTTGTTCTTTAGTCTATTATCTTGATTTCCATATCCTAGTTTACAACAACTTTGTTTTAAATTAATAAATTATTACCTTGGCAGCCTTCTTGAAGATAAGGATTGCCCTCATAACCTTTGGAGCAGTGGCACAGGTACCCTGGCCCATTGCTTGCACTCATACAGTAACTGTTTGTACTGACACAAGCATAACCATTAGGCACTATTGTCCCTTCTTTTGGACAGGAGCCGTTTCTAATGGCCCAGTCACTAACAAATGGAGCACCTCTAGTGGCTCTTTCGTTGATGAACTGGTGCCCAAGAAGGTCCTTCTTTCTGAAGCTGTACCACCCAACCTCGACAAGCATTGCGTAGAAGCATGGGTTGTAGCTCCACGAATAGCTCAGGTTGCTCAGTACCACTGTGAAGTCAGTAAGGTTGGGGGAGATGGTCGTTTCACAGCATCCCATCCCAGTGCACGGTGCTCCATCTTCTGTATTGTTGATACCTTGGCAGTATGAGAAGCATCCAGCCACATAAGGGTCAGGGTTGCTGCCTCCGATGAGCCCCAGGGCGTAGCAGCCGATGACTGTGAAGTGGTTTCGGGTGGTCGAGGGGATGAACGGTGTGCCTTCCAGGCTGAACTCAGCGGTGTAATTCTCTGATATAGTGTTGTTTGCCTTGAAGCAGCTGTAGCCAACAGGGCCATAAACACGCACCTCACCACGCTCCAAGGAGATGTCACTGACCTCTCTGGGTGTTGAAACATTACCAATCATAGGCCGTGGCGGCTGAAAGGTATCGTTGCAGATCACAGCGAAGTAGGGGTTGAGGCTAATTGCAGCACAGCCAGCACCAATGCCAAAGGGGTAAGGGATGGAGATGTTCCCGCACTTGTCAGGGCACCCTGGAAGTGATACGGCGAGCTTGGTAGAGATAGTGGATATAACTTTCTCAGGTGAGATGAGGAACACCAGGAGGACTAAGGCTTCTTTCATGGCTTGAGAGGTATGGTGTCCACTTGCTGTGGTATTGTTTTAAGCCAGTGCTCGTCAGCTCTCCCATTACGATCATGTGATTATGTATTCTAGACTGGACTAGATGGTGATTTATAAGGAAGTAGGCGTGGCCCAGGAAGTTCAGATGATTTCCGCAAACATTAAGTAACTAGTGTAGATCAAATCACATTAGCCCTGAGACTTTGACCTGAATTGCATATTGCTTTGCTGTTAAAACTTAGAAACTGAAACACGCAAATGTAGGAATCAAAAGCTGACTTGTGCTGATTTACACATCTGTAGTATGGTTGCACGAACTTTCTCTGAAAATGCCAAAGGTTCTGTTTTTCTTGGTCACATGTTATTGTTTTGTTGTTAAAAAGTTAGCACCAGTCTTGAGGTTTACTCACATTGCAGTCAAACTATAGCTCTTCTTGGCTCCTGTCCATTTTATGAGTTGTATGGACACGAGCAAAAGCTACTTGAGTCGTTCTCGGAAAAAAAAGGATGATATCATCATCAAGAAATAACTTAAACAGCAAGGAATTTGAAGTGTACAGTTGATTGGTTATTTCCTATTATGGATTAGTGTACAGCTAGGCTTCAATGAGCCTCATGTTTTGACTAATAATATTATCTTCCTGCAGTTCTTTCCATCACAAAGGATTATCTGGGACTCCACCAATTGCTTGTTTCCATGTGCTTTGAGGGATGTGCTATCTCCGTAAGGTCGTTACCAGCCAAAGAATTATCTTGTAATCAGGCCAATCTGATGCTTACAGCTTTCCGTGATGCTTGGGACATGCCATATGGTCAATAAGAAGAGTCAGATGGATATAAAAACTGGAGTCAAGAACTGAAGGTTGTAGATAATGCTGTCCTGTCCAGATGGACCAAAATAATTCGACGGGGATTGCAGAAGGAAATTGTACTTGATCATAGGCAAATGCAAGTACACTTGGAGTACAGTGCAGATGTCCAAACAAACTCTTTGGTAGAAGTGAGAGGCTAGCGGTATGCCCAATTTACTCAACTCGTTTCCAGTGCAATGTAGAGAAACAGAGGGTATTTGTGCAGTCAGGTTAACCAGCTACAAGTCTGTGGACAAGTCGATTGTCGTGTCAAGAAGAAAGAACTGACGGCTGCAGGAGTACACAATCTGGCAGCCCGTGTGCTTCTGACTCGAGCGTTTCAGGCTGTCAGTTGAGATGCCAGAATTGACAGGAAGCCGCCGCGGCGAAGCTTCACTGAGCAATGAACGCCGTGGACGCGCGCGACCCCGTGCTCTGTTCGCCACCCTCGATTACCACCTCCAGCAGCTTCGCCTCACCGCCCTGCCACCTCCAGCTCCAGGTCCAGTGTCCGCGCGCTTCGCCTCACCTCCAGCTCGCTCCTCCCCTCCGCTTCCGGCCTCTGGCCTCTGCTGCCACCTTCCCATTTCATCTGTAAGCTGTGCTGCCCACACCGCGCGCCCCCCCCTTCCGCCCCGCCGCTCCTCCGCCCTGTTCGCCCGCCGCGATACCAGTACTTCCCGTCACGCCAGCTTCGCCGCAGCAGGACTCCCCATGCGCGCGTCCTCATTGACCGCTTCGTCGCCTGCTCCCCTATCAGTGCCTACGGCCGATCCGGCCGCCTCACGTCGCGCACATGGTGTTCGAGGAAATTGTTAGCCCAGACCTGCTGCCATCCTGCATTCCTGCAATGCGCTATGCCTCGCCGGGACCTGGCCAGTTTGTTGAAGTGGATGTTGCGGAGGATCCGGTGTGGTGAATTGGTGATAACCTCGGCATGGACACTCCCATCAAAAATAGAAAAGTGCTCGGAAGGTAGGCCTTCTTTCAGTAAATTTTAGATGATTTTGTTGTACATGGGGCATGTTTTCTTGTTTAATAATGCACCCTACCATGTCTCATTGAACCTAATTGGTCTTAAAAATTAAGATGCCAACAGCTCACATAACCAATACGATTGAAGAACGTCCATCCGCTTTATCTTTGTCTGTTCTGCAGCATAGATTTTTTTTTTCTGTATTCCATTTTTCATGGTAAAGTAGGACTTCCGGATAATGAATGGACTGCAATTATTCCACTGAGTTTACCTCCAAATAGATTTCACTTTCTCTAGGAAAACTTGGAATAAGCAAAGCTGCCTGTGCACATAGGTCTCGTTTGTATGACTGGCATTGAAAATCCATTACCATGTATTTTAAATCACCTACTGCATTCGTAATGGCCGTCTATCCTAGTAATCAGTTTGCATGCATTCATAGCTGACAGCATGAATGTCAGCTTAGATGACATAACAAAGACACCATGAACGTGATACAAGGAATCTGCATTTACTCAGTTCTTGCTTGCGTGAAAATCTGAATCTTCCTTAATCCTTATGAGCGTGTAAGGGAAACTTCGAGCTTTTTTAACAAGTGAACAAAGCTAACAAACAGTGGATGGAATTTATGCTACTTTTATAAAGGATCTAACAGGACGTATCATAAGGATTGCAAAATCTATACAATAGAGAGATGCTGATTTTCATGTGCAACTGCATTTATATACACGCATCACGGCATAGTCAGAACTTATAACAATGTTCTACACATTACAAATCAGTAGTACATAAGAAAGAGAGGCAACCTTTGCACATCTTATCTTGCGAGATCTGCATCCAACACCAGTTTGGTTGTCTCCATGCCCTGATATCTCACTTCGTCTGAAGCAATAGGTGTCATTGGTCTTCCATAAGAGTAACCTGCTCTAATGGAGTTTGTTTCTGTGGCTAGCTGCATCTGGAGTCGTCTCAATATCTGTAATCGCTCCGCCACTTCCTTCATTGTTGGCCTCTCATCTCCTCTTGGGCTCAGGCAGTGCATGACAAGCTCAGCTAGTTTCTCAAGTACTACCATAATTTCATCATCTATTATTTCACAATCCAACATATCCTTGAGCTTATTCTGTTGGAATATCGATGTGAAAGTATGAGATAGTGATTTCTTTTCGTTAAGGTTATCAATGTATATAGCCTTCTTTCTTGTGAATAGCTCTAAAAGAACAACGCCAAAGCTGTAGACATCACTCTTCTCTGTTAGTTGGTGACTGACAAAAGTCTCAGGGTCAAGATAGCCAAGAGTTCCTTGGATAAACATAATGAAATCATTTTTGTCCATGGATTTCAGTGTTGATGCTCCAAAATCTGATACTTTTGCGTTATATTCATTGTCCAGGAGTATGTTGAGGGATTTGACATCCCCATGCAGAATCGTGCGAGAAGTTGATGAATGAATGTAGGCAAGAGCTTCTGCTGATTGTGTAGCAATCTTCAATCTCAAGTCCAAAGGGATTGGTGATCTGCGATCATTGCCATGAAGGAACTCAAAGAGGGTGCCATTGGAAATGAACTCATACACCAACATCGGCACATCTACCTCCAAGCAGCATCCCAGTAATCTCACTATGTTCCGATGGTTAATCTGTGACAATATTATTATCTCGTTTACAAATTCTTCTCTGCAGTCATCGTCGATCACTTTGGACTTCTTTATGGCAACTTCTTTGCTATCATCTAAAGTTCCTCTGTAGACCATTCCATGACCACCACATCCAAGGACACGATCATCCCTGTAGTTTTCGGTGGCTTTCTTTATGTCTTTCTCTGTAAGTATACGGATGGTGTCAACTTGCCTGGATCTCATCTCGTCATATAATTTCAGGCCTCCATTTTGTTTGAAATATTCATCCTTCTCCTTCTTGTACTTTTTTCTTTGTATTTTCATAACTAACAAGCATGTCAAAGACATCACTACAACAGCGGAGACACTCAGTCCTGCACAGTGATACAAAGGTAATGCAAATACATCAGAAGCTGGATAGACAAATTAGATGGATTTTAAGTATACTCAGTCATGACCCGTACCTATTACCACCCTTTCAGCTCGACTAAGTACAGGTTGGCATCCATAATTGGTACCATCTGATCTCATACCTACCCTGCATTTGCATATATAGCCTCCGGGTATGTTGTGGCAAATCCCGTTTTTGCATGGATAAAGTTCTTTATACTTCGGGTTCTGCTTACGCAGTGTGCACTCATCTATGTCTGAGAGAGTCAGCATGTGTTAGGCTGGAAAATGTCAAAACATTGTCCATTTAAGTAAATTAAGCTTCCTAAAAAAAGTTGTACAAGTAGAAAAAAATAAATCCATAATTTGCTTGCAATGAAGAAGTTGAGTGTAATTACGTATAATTAGGTAAAACTGTTCCTTCAATTGCTGATTTAGTATTTATGTAAATAGCTTACCTTGGCAGCCTTTGGGTAGATAAGGATTGCCCTCATAACCATCAGAGCAGTTGCACAGGTACCCTGGTCCATTGTTTGCACTCACACAATAGCTGTTTGAACTGACACAAGCATAGTCCCTAGGTGCCTTTGCTCCATCTTTTGGACAGGAGCTATTTCTAATGGCCCAATCAATGATGACAGGGACACCTCTTTTGGCTCTTTTGTTGATGAATCCAAGGTGTCCAACAAGGTCCTGCTTCCTGAAGCTGTACCACCCGACCTCAGCAAGCATCGAGTAGAAGCATGGGTTGAAGTTCCACACACTGCTCTGGTTGATCACGAATACCCCTGCAAAGTTGGTGAGGTTGGTAGAGATGGTGGTCTCACAGCATCCCATCCCCGTGCATGGCGCACCATCAGATGTGCCGTTGATGCCTTGGCAGTAGGAGTAGCATCCGGCCACATACAAATCAGGGTTGCTCTGCATGTAGCCACCAATGATCCCCAAAGTGTTGCAGCCAATGACCGTGAAGCGGTTGCGGGTGGTTGAGGGGATGAATGGCGTGCTCTCCAGGCCATAGCCGGCAGTATAGTTGTCCGACATGGTGGTGTTTGATGTGAAGCAGCTGTAGCTGACAGGGCCATAAAGGCGAATCTCGCCACGCTCTAGGGAGATGTCGATGACCTCTGCTGTTTCCCCAGGATCACCAACCGTAGGCCTTGGTGGCTGGAAGGTTTCGTTGCAGATCACAGTGAAGTAGCGGTTCAGGCCCTCAGCAGCACAGCCAGCTCCGATGCCAAAGGGGTAAGGGATGGGAACGTTGCCACACTTATCAGGGCACCCTGGTAGCGCTATGGCAAGCCCAGAAGACGTGGCAGACATTGTTGTCACTGAGATGATGGTGATGAGCACCAGGAGGAGTAAGGCTTCTTTCATGGCTGGGAGCTACGCTGTCCAATTTCTACGGCTGTCTTTCTAACTAGCCAGCTAAGTCACCGCTCTCTCATCTTTCATCACTATAACTTGATTTATGCATGCTAGCCTCTAGCCTGGGCTGCATCTTGGGATATAGCCATTTAGGGAAGAAGTTCAGCTCAGAATACCTGTTCAGACGTTGAATTTTGCTGCTGAGGTTTCATCCAGAAATATATATATATATATTTTGCTGCTGAGGTTTCATCCAGAAAAAAAATATTTTGCTGCTGATTCACCAAAGGTTTTTATTTGTGTTTAATTTTCTCAATCGTTAATAGACTAGCATAGGTGATATCAGCATTAAACTATAGGTTTTGAACTGAATTCTATATTGCTTGGCTTCGCTGTTCAGAGTTGAAACGCGTGCCTGGATTTGCTTGAGTAATCACTGGAGATATCAGCACGAAGCATTATTATAATATGTAGTTGGTTGATCATTGTTTTACTATGTGTTTTAGTATATAGGAGTGGTTAGGCTTTGAGCCAGTCACATGTTTTGACTTATCCATCTATTGTCTTCATGCAGTTATCATGGTATTGGTTCCAAATCACTTGCTTCCTCAAGGAGGGAAGTCAAATGGATTATGCGGTGGAGTGAAGAACTGAAGTTAGTACGTGTTGACTGTTGCATTTCTTACTTCCTAAAATACGAGCACTGATGTATAAATCGATTTGGAAGATTTAAGCGCGAGTATGGTTCTATGAAACGCTGTGTAATCAGAAATTCAGAAGCGAATGGATTGGATCTGTGGACCTGTGTGTGAGTTTCTGGTGTGCAACAGTGCAAGTGGGCGTCAACTAGCAATAGTAGGGAAATTAAAAAAACAAAAGGAACATTCACTCTTACTCATAATTTATTTCAAACAATTCCATTTTCCATCCAAAGTTGGCTTTCGTGTATGCTATGTTGAATTGGTGTTTGTATAACTCTGAGGTCATCTTTCGAAAAAAATAACTGAGGTTTTTTTAGAACAAATAACTCCGAGGTTTTTTTTTTTTTGAGAATCCTTTTTTTTAATAGAACTTTTGAGAACCTTGTTGGTTGCTGCCGGTGCTTTTGTTGCTGAATTTGTCTGAGCATCAGGAAGGCTAGCCCAGAAGAAGCGGGCTGGCCCAGACAGACTTGAGCCTCCATGGGCCTAAAGCAGTGTCCGTTTGATTTCGCGCGACGTGACGGGCCCACCAACTCCACTTCGCCCCTCTGCTACTGCAAACTCTCACGGCGAAGCGGTGCCGGCGGGAGGAGTCACCGGCGACCGGCGGCGGCGAAGCAATGCACACAGCAACCCATGCGGGGCGCCTCTCCGTACACGCACGCCGCCCCTCGAGCGCCTCCTCCAGGAGGACCACTTCCCCTTCCCGCGCCGTCTCCTGCAGGTGCGCGCGCGGGCTCTTCCTCACCTCCGCCTCCGGCGCGCTGCTCCCCGGCCCGGAATGCTCTCCCACCACCACCGCCTTTCCCCTACAACTGACTTGCCACGCGCGTCTCCGTGTCCCCATGGCCGCCGCCTCCTCCCCTCCTCGCGCCCGCGGCCCGCTCCGCGTCTTCGCCACCATTCTCACCCGCGGCGCGCGCCCCAACAGCCACTCTCCCCGGCTCCCTGCCCTCCTCAAGGCCGCCTCCCACTCCAGCGCAGCCGCCGTGGGCGGGGCCTCGCTTCCGACCCCCTTCGTCGCGACGTCGCCTGCTACCTCAATACATCATCAGGGCCTACCGCAACGCGCACGTGGTGTTCGAGGAAATTGTCAGCCCAGACCTGCCTGGCCTCCTGCGACGCATTGCTCAACGCGGTACATCTCGCCGGGGTCCTCAACGCGACGGGGACTCCCTTCCAGCAGATGGAGGCGAGGGACACTGTGCCGTGACTGAGTGATGACCAAATTGGTTGGCCATAGCATGGACGAAGCATTGGAAGAATGGCTCAAAAGGTAGACATTCCTACAGAAATGGTAGGTGATTTTATTGCATGAATGGCATGTTTCCTTGTCAGTTAACCAGTTTCGCGCTGCATACTTCTGAAGCCTGAAATGAACTCTCTTCTTTTTGTTTTCTTTTTTGAAATCAATCTGGAATGAACTAGTGTGGTATAACAACGGTATCCAGCATCTATCTGCCTTGTGTTTCACTAAATTCTCCTTAGGGTACTGCACTCCACTCATGTACCAAATCTGTATGTGCAGGGAAAGGATAACTCAAAGTTGGGTCCTGGTGATCTATGTATCTTGGATATGACTTATCTGTATATATTTGTGATAAGTTATGTTCCTTAATCTGTATATATTTTCTGAAGAATCTGCCAGAACTTATCTTAGGAACTGAACATTACAGTTTTGCAGTAGATAAATATTGATTTAGAAGTGTTACATATATACGCACGCACAACGGCATAGTCAGAACATGCAACAGAACTTTAATACTACAAACCAATATACATACTACATAAGAGAGAGTGACATTGCATGTATTATCTGGGGAAATCAGCATCCAACAACAATTTCGCTGTATCCATGCCTGAAGCGGCAATTGTCGATGATCCTTCATAAGAGTAACGCACTCTGATAGGGCTGATTTTTTTGACTAGCTGCATTTGGAGTCTCCTCAGCATTTGTAGGCGCTCAGCGACTTCCTTCATTGTTGGCCTCTGATCTCCTCTTGGGCTCAGGCAATGCATGACAAGCTCGGCTAGTTTCTCAAGTACTATCATAACTTCATCATCTATTATTTCACAGTCCAACATATCCCGCAGCCTATTCTGGTGGAACATCAATATGAAAGTATGTGATAGTGATTTATTTTCATTAAGATTATCAATGTATATAGCCCTCTTTCTTGTAATTAGCTCTAAAAGAACAACCCCAAAGCTGTAGACATCACTCTTGTCAGTTAGATGGTGACTGACAAAAGTCTCGGGATCAAGGTAGCCCAGAGTTCCTTGGATAAGCATAATGAAATCATTTTTGTCCATGGGTTTCAATGCTGATGCTCCAAAGTCTGATACTTTTGCATTGTATTCATTATCCAAGAGTATATTGAGGGATTTGACATCCCCATGTAGAATTGTGCGAGAAGTTGATGAATGAATATAAGCAAGAGCTTCTGCTGATTGTGTAGCAATCTTCAACCTAAGATCCAAGGGGATTTGTGATCTTTGGTCATTTTCATGAAGGAACTCAAAGAGGGTACCGTTGGAAATGAACTCATATACCAACATTGGTACATCTACCTCCAAGCAGCATCCAAGTAACTTGACAATGTTCCTGTGATTTACTTGGGACAATATCATTATCTCATTCACAAATTCTTCTCGGCAGTCATCATCTATTGCTTTGGACTTCTTTATGGCAACTTCTTTGCCATCATCCAGAATTCCTCTATAGACCATTCCACGACCACCACACCCAAGAACACGGGTATTACTGTAGTTTTCAGTGGCTTTCTTTATCTCTTTCTCAGTAAGTATACGGATGGTGTCAACTTGCCTGGATCTCATCTCATCATACAATTTGAGACCTCCATTTTGTTTGAAATACTCATCTTTCTCCTTGCTGTGCTTCATTTTTTGCAATTTCATGACCAGCAAACATGTCAATGACATCACTACAACTGCAGAAACGCTGAGACCTGCACAATCGTTTATTTTATATTATTATTCAGCACATCAAAAGCATGGAAAGATTACTTATATGGGCTTATACTCTCAGGTATGATCCTTACCCATAGCCACTTGTTCGGATTTTGTTAGGATTGGTCGACATCCATAATTAGTACCATCTGATCTTTTGCCTACTGTGCATTTGCACATATAGCCTCCTGGTGTGTTGTGACATACCCCGTCTTTGCATGGATATAACTGTTCATACTTGGGGTCCTGCTTGCGCAACTTGCATTCATCTATATCTGAAGAGAAATTTAACAGAAAGACAATGTAAACTATTTCATTGACACATTATCATAAGAAGCTAGAGAAAAGTTAAACAAGAAATAAATATCTATTAAGTTATGCGAAAAATGAAGTTTATGCATTGGGCCTGTTGGCTACAGTAGCCTCTGTAGTTGCTGATATTGATTTCCCACTTTAGAGTATGTTTATTTAAGCAAATACTTACCATGGCAGCCTTCAGGGAGATAAGGATTGCCCTCATATCCTTCAGAGCAGTTGCACAGGTACCCTGGGCCATTGCTTGCACCCACACAGTAGCTGTTTGAACTGATACAGGCATAATCTCTGGGAGCCTTTTCTCTGTCCTTGGGGCAGGAGCCATTTCTTATGGCCCAGTCACTGACCAGTGGGACACCCCTCTTAGCCCTCCCACTAACAAAGCCAAGGTGCCCGATGAGGTCCTGCTGTCTGAAGCTGTACCATCCGGCCTCAGCAAGCATAGCATAGAAGCATGGGTTGAATTTCCGCACGCTACTCTGGTTTATCACCAAGAGTGCTGCAAAGTCTGTGAGGTTTGGGGTGATGATGGTGTCGCAGCAGCCCATCCCAATGCATGGAGCACCATCAGATGTGCTGTTGATGCTCTGGCAATAGGAGTAGCAGCCTGCCACATATAGGTTGGGGTTGCTGTGCATGTAGCCACCAATGACACCCATGGTGCTGCACCCGATGACTGTAAAGCGGTTGCGAGTGGTGGAGGGAAGGAACGGCGTGCCCTCCATGCTGAACCCGCTGGTGTAGTTCTCTGGCATGGTCCTGTTCGACGCGAAGCAGGTGTAGCTGACTTCGCTGTAAATGCGCATCTCACCACGCTCTAGGGAGATGTCGATTACCTCTCTGGTTGTTGAATTGTCACTAACCATAGGTCGTGGTGGCTGGAAGCTGTTGTTGCAGGTCACGGCAAAGTAGGGACTGAGGCTGGTCGCGGCACAACCAGCACCGATGCCAAAGGGGTAAGGGATGGAAACATTGCCGCACTTGTCAGGGCACCCAGGCTTCGATATGGAGAGCCCAGAAGAGGTGTCGGGCATCACTGTTATTTGGAAGATAATGAGCACCAGGAAGACTAATGCTTCTTTCATGACTGGAGAAGTATGGAGTGCTAATTGCTATGGCACTATCTTACTACCAAGCTCAGCCGGTTCTTTCTGCTGTTTCATTACCATCATACTCTGTTCGCCTAAACGGTCGTTTAGTCCGTTTAAACACTGTTTAAACGGTAAACAGAGGTCAGTAATAACAGAGTAGGTTTGGCTCAGAATTCCTTTTCGGATGATGAAGTCCGATGCCGATGCATTATATAACATCTGATGATTTCCACAAATGTGAACTTAACTTGTATAGGTGAGATCTAAGGCTTTGACCTGAATTACATAACACACAATATGTAGAATAGGAATCAAAAGTTGAGTGGTAGGTTGATTTACATGATTGACTTGAGAAGCTTCTTGGAAATTGTGAAATCTTATCGAGGAAAAAAAAACTACTTGTAACCTGTCGCTGTTAGAAACCTGGAGCAATCAGCAGTAGTTCTGTGAGCTGTGGCTGAAAAATACAGGCACATAATCCGCTGGCCGAATCGCCATGGTTTGAAATAGTCCTCTGCAATAAGAAACAGGATCATTGCGATAATGGAGTTAGCTTGATGAGACCGTTTATATGCCAAGAAATTTGAAGGATATAGACAGTTCATATAGATCATTTTCCTACTGTGGACGTGTAAAGCCGAGTCTTAAATCGGTTGCAGTTGTTGTTTGACTGATCTATCCGTTGTCTTCATGCAGTTCTCACCGGCATATATAGATAATTGTCCTCCGCTGCTTACAAAAGGATGCAACTTGAATACAAATAAACAAAGTCAATAACTCAAGTGAGTACGTCGGATATTTGCTTGGATAATGGATGATGGACCAATTTCACAATTTGAGTCTGGAGGTCTGCACAATCTACTGAGAAACACCACCAGTTTGCAATACAACTGTTGCGGCAATTACAATAAGTACACGCAGCCACACTGACTAGTTGCAGGTGAGCTTCTTCATCAAACTGTCATGACCACAACAGCTGGTTGAAGCACGAACCGGCAGCCATGCCTCGGCCGTATAGGTTTAAAAATGCACAGCACTGTGGTGAGCCGGATCCAGCTAAATTACTGCATAAACAGCGACGTTGCTCATGCTAATCAGTAATCACTACTAGTGTTTTGTGCAACTGCATTCTTGCCTAATTGCCTTCAGTATGTGCTGTCCTTTTCATGTTGTAATGAATAATGGTTAATCTCTCTCATCCCTCTTTCAGTAATGAACTATAATTTATCTGAATAGGCGACTTAGCTTTCATCTTCTTTCTAACCTGTATGGCTGTATGTATGTGGATGTAATGTAAATTTCGAACCTGGTAATGGTATCCATTATAATGCAATAAGAAAATGAGTAGGGCTTCTTTATATTACTGCTTTCCCTGTCGACCCATTCAAACTCAAGCCCATACAGAAAGTTAGCTGGGCCAGTAGCATTGCTTGTTTGTTGGGCCGATCTTGTTGATGGGCCCAGTCCAGTCCACCGGCCGGCGGAGATCTTCCTGATGGGCTGCGCATTTCGCCGCCACGGAGCGAAGCCGCGCGCGCAGCGCTCTCGCCGCGGAGACGTCAAGCGACAAGCGTTGGCGGGAGAGTCTCGCCGTACCGGCCCGCCGGCGGCGACGTTTCCGGGAGCGCACGTGCGCCCATGCGGCGCGCCTCCCCTTACTCGTACGCCGCCCTCGAGCGTCTCCTCCGGGAGCACTTCCCCTTCCCGCGCCGCCTCCTGCAGCTGCACGCGCTCCTCCTCACCTCCGGCGCGCTGCTCCCCGACCCCGAACGCTCCGCCGCCGCCACCGCCACCGCCATCACCGCCTTCCCCTACAACTGCCTCGCCCACGCGCACCTCCGCCTCTCCGCCGCCCCTTCCTCTTCCTCTCCCCCGTCGGCCCCGCTGCGCCTCTTCTCCGCCATGCTCACCGCCGGCGCGCGTCCGAACTGCCACTCCTTCCCCACCCTCCTCAAGTCCGCTTCCGCCTTGGGCTCCGCCGCCGCCGCGGCCGCGCTCCACGCGCAGTGCCTCCGCCGGGGCCTCGCGGCCGACCGCTTCATCGCCTGCTCGCTCGTCAGCGCCTACGGCCGGACGGGCCACCCGTCTCGCGACGCGCGCAAGGTGTTCGACGAGATGGAGGGGAGCCCGGACCTGGCCGCCTGCAACGCCCTGCTCGACGCGCTGTGCCTAGCCGGGGACCTCGAGGCGGCGGGGACCTTCTTCGAGCGGATGGCGGCCAGGGACGCCGTGTCGTGGACGACGCTCGTGTCTGGGCTGTCGCGGGGCGGCCGGCACCGGTGTGCTCTCGAGGTATTCAGAGGATTTTTGCTTGATAGTAGCATGGGACGAAGGCTCGAGGAGGCCACATTGGTCAGCGTGCTCTCGGCCTGTGCCTATCTTGATGGCGCCGAGGGGCTTGCAGCGGGGATGGCTGTCCATGCATACATGGTCCGCCATGAGGTTGAGCTCACTGTGTTCCTTGGCACAGCTCTGGTTGACATGTACGGGAAGCATGGGAGGCTTTGCTGCTGTAGGAGTGCTTTTGATGCTGTCCACGACAAGAAGGTTTGCACATGGAATGCGCTGCTGTCGGCATTGGCTAATCATGGGATGGAGACTGAAGCGCTGGTGAAGTTCGAGATGATGAGGGCTGAAGGCTTCTTGCCAAACCAGATAACCTTTCTTGCTCTGCTGACGGCTTGTGCTCGTGCAGGATTGGTGGAGGTTGGGTTATACTGGTTCGAGGCAATGGTTGCCGAATACAGGGTGACACCATTGATGGTCCATTATGGATGTGTTGTGGACCTATTAGGCCGTGCTGGCCGTTCTGTGGAAGCTGTTCAGGTTATAGAGAGGATGCCCTTTGCACCTGATGCTTCTGTGTGGGGTGCTCTTCTTACTGCTTGCAAGCTCCATGGAAATGTGTTGCTTGCTCTGGAGATTGGGCGGAAACTGATGGCTCTTGAGCCCCAGCAGTCTGGTCGATATGTGACAATCAGGAATGTCTATTTAGAAGATGGGAACTGGCAGGCTGGCATGAGAATGGGAGAGGTGATGCAGGAGGCTGGAATCAAGAAGACAGTAGGGCAGAGTAGTGTGGTGCTTCATGGTACTTCCAGTCCTTGATTACTGCTTGCTGCAAAACATGTTGGTAAGGAATGGATACACTTTAATGATTCTTAACAATGTTTTCTTCACATCGATCTGTGCCCCCATGGGTTTAATTTCAAGAGATATAAGTATCGAATATTCACTGCTTAGTCTGTCCTTAATCATGCGCTCTATGCACTTGATCAACAGCTCAGATAAACCATAATCCATAGTTCTACCATGAAAAGGTTGTGGAATTTTTATCAATGCAGATGTATCAAAATTTAAGTGTAGTGACTTTACTATACTTGATCTAACTTACTGATTATTGAATTTGCATTATGCACGCATCAATTTTTGAAATGGGTGCATGAAGCTAATTACAATATGTGTTTGTGTCATCTTGTGGCAGTAGAAAAGCGGTGCCAAGATGCTCGGTTGATAACAGTGGTCACATTCACATACTGGATTGTAGCTGCTAGTCATGATTCATGACCCATGGTTGGATCATAGCAGAAGAAAGAATCGAGCTACACAAAGAAAGGACACAGATGTGATGCAAGTTGCCTGGGAGCTCAACGACTCCAGGTTGACCAAGGAGCAAGCTTCAGAAATCACACGGGCATGGTCCAGCCTTCAAACCAGGTAATTTTGCTCCATATGCCCAGCTAAACATCTCTTTCTGCGGTTGCCTTTGTTAGCAAAAATAAACTGTCAAGGCCAAATTCAAATTTGGTGCACAAACTGCTATGGGTCTACTATATCGTAACATGCAAAGAACTTCACATTGACTGTCCATTGCATCACCAATGCTGAAGTGGGCCTGCTGATCTTCAATGGAATATGCAAAGAAATCTGCATCAGAGATTTGGGCATCAACAAATTTATCTTGCTCCCTTTGGCGTGGACTTAATTATTTATATCACGTGCCCATCTGAAAATGTGGAAACCGCAAGATTTATAAGAAGAACCCCACTTAATCTTGAAAAGGCATTTAAGGATATCCTTTTCCATACTAAATATCATTTACATTTTCCAAACTAAATACTAAGTAATGATGAATGTCTTATGTTTTAGTTCATTTGACCCAAGGGGCACGTAAACTTCTCTTTCTGGCACATGTACCTCCCTTATATTTCTATAAACCCCAGATGGTAGGTCCTTGCTGATTTTCACCTAAGCAAGCTGGATATTCTTGTACAAATTGCATACATGTGGATATGATACATGCATAAAAGAGCATATGTAGTTGCAGGCCTGCAACTCTATCTCAGACATATCAATTCAAATGTCAGAATTTTGGAAATACTGGATATGCATTATATCCTACCTAATGTGTTGTGGAAACAGCTTAATGAATATGTACTATGTATTTACATCACCAAGTACCGTACACAAGTATCTAATTTAAAATATCGTGTTGCAAGATCTACACCAAGATCAGCGTGGACGTCTCCATGCTGCTGTATGTCATATCATCCAGAGGAGTAGCCAATGATGATGATCCTCCATGGTTGTTGTGTGCAAATAACTTTCTTCACAACCACTAGTTGCATCCATGTGGAGCCCACTAGTTGCATCCATGTGGAGCCTCCTCAACATCTGTAACCGTTCTACAACTTCCTTCATGGTTGGCCTGTCATCACCACTTGGGCATAGGCAGTGCACTGCTAGTTGGGCAAGCTTCTCAAGCACCGCCATAACTGCCTCATCAATAATTTCAAAATCCATCATAACTCGGTGCTTATTCTGGCGGAACATCAAGAGGAATATATAAGATAATGATTTTTTCTCACTGAACTTATCAGCAAACATAGCCCTTTTTCTTGTGATCAGCTCCAGAAGAACTACACCGAAACTGTAGACATCACTTTTCTCAGTCAGTTGATGACTGATAAAGCTCTCAGGGTCAAGATAACCAAGGGTTCCTTGTACAAGCATGATGAACTCACTTTCGTCCATTGACTTCTGTGCTGATGCTCCAAAATCTGCTACTTTTGCATTATGCTGATCATCCAACAGGATATTGGCAGATTTGACATCTCCATGTAGGATCGTGCAAGATATTGATGAGTGTAAGTAAGCAAGAGCTTCTGCTGATTGTGTCGCAATCTTCAGGCGAAGATCCAAGGGGATTGGTGATCTAGGATCAGCACCATGAAGGAAATTGGATAAAGTTCCATTGGAGACAAACTCGTACGCCAACATAGGGACATCTACATCCAAGCAGCAGCCTAGTAACCTCACTATGTTTCGGTGGTTGATTTGAGACAAAATGATGATCTCGTTGACAAATTCTTCCCTGCAATCATCATTTATTATCTTTGACTTCTTTATGGCAACCTCTTTGTGGTCATCCAAAGTTCCTCTATAGACCATTCCACGACCACCACATCCAAGTACCCGATCTTCATTATAGTTGTCTGTGGCTCTTCTTATCTCCTTCTCTGTAAGAATATGAATCGTGTGAACCTTCCTTGCCCTCATTTCATCGTATAACTTGAGACCTCCATTTTGTCTGAAATATTCTTCTTTCTCTATCATGTGCCTTTTCCTTTGCAATTGCATAGTGTACAAGCATGCCAAGGCCATCAACACGATTGCAGAAACACTGAGGCCTGCAAAGTTATTTTTAACTAAAATAAAACAGATTATAATAAGCATATAGTGCGAATTTTGGTTGTGTTCTTTTTTGCAGAGGGTGTATACTAATTTTGACTTCTTCCCAGGTACATAGAACAGAAACTAAAAGAGATTTTGTAAAGGTTTATTTTAAAAAATAAAGTAAAGAAATTCTTCAGACAGGTTAATGCTTACTTCTTACCTGTGAGAGAGTTTGTTTGTCACAATGTACATCTTAGTGATCTTAGTGTAGATTAAATAGAAGTGCACCGTACACACATACTCCCTCCGTCCCAAAATAAGTGTTTGTTTAGAAAATTTCAGACACCATAGTAGTAGTAAAGAATGACCATGTTACCCCTAATTACTCATGCATTGAAACTAGAAAAGTAGCATCAATTAAGCATTTCATTGGCTCTATGCGCTTCTCTATACAACTTTTTCTTGGTATTTGGTGTTGCTTTAACTAGGTGGTCCTCCCTAAAAGTTATAAGAACACTCTTTGTGGGACAAAATTTGAGTGCTAAAAGAACACTCTTTGTGGGACGGAGGGAGTAAGTGCTTACCAATAACTAGTCCAGCTGAAGCATGTACAGATTGGCATCCAAAATTTGTGCCATCAGATTTTGTTCCCGTTTTGCATTTGCAAAAGTAGCTTCCTTGTGTATTGTGACAAGCCCCTTTTCTACATGGATACAATTCTTCATACTTGGAATCTTGCGTGCGCAGCAAGCACTCATCTATATCTGAAGATACAAATAAACACATAAGCAATCAGATAAGTTAAACTAAATACAAATGGGTGGAAGATTAGAAAATTTCAAGAAGTAAAAAATGTTAGTTGACTTTGTAATGGTGTACATTCCCTTTCCATAACTGCTCCTGGAATTAATTATTACAACATGAATAAGCAACATATGCTAGAGCTGACTGCTTCTGTTACCAGTTCAGTAGTAAAAACCAAACAAAATTGAGGACATGCGTCATGCATGCCAGGCATGCCAGGCAGCTGCTGAAGCAAGGTGAAATTTTGATTGAAATTTATGTTGTTCATAAGATTGCATTTCAAACTCAACGCCATAAAACTGGATAGAATTCAGAATTGGGTCAGGTTTCTAGAGTATTATTATCCTGGAAACTCCAGACCGGTTTTAATTGACTAAATACATACCTTGGCAGCCATTTAGAATATAAGGGTTACCCTCGTATCCTTTGGAGCATTGGCATAGATACCCTGGACCATTGTTTGCAGCCATGCAGTAGCTGTTTGCACTGGCACAGGCATAGCCACTTGGTGGCTCCTTCCCCTCCTCTGGGCACGAGCCGTTCCTGATGGCCCAGTCAGCTATGATAGGAGCACCCCTCTTGGCTCTTGTGTTAATGAACCCAAGGTTGCCAACAAGGTCCTGCTTCCTGAAACTGTACCACCCAACCTCGACAACCATGGCATAGAAGCACGGATTGAATTTCCAGACCTTGCTTTGGTTCATCTCAAATGTCACTCCAAAGTCAGTGAGGTTCGCAGGGATTGCAGCCTCACAGCAGCCCATCCCGGCGCATGGCGCGCCATCAGATGTACTGTTGATGCCCTCACAGTAGGAGTAGCACCCGGTCGCGTACTGGCTTGCAGCACCCTGGTACCCGCCGATGAGCCCCAGGGTGTTGCAGCCAATGACCATGAAGCGGTTGCGCGACGGGGACGGGAGGAAGGGCGTGGACTGCAGGCCGTAACCTCCACTGACCTTGTTGAACGTGGTGTTTGATGACGCGAAACAGATGTGGCTGATGGGACTGAGCACGCGCATCTCACCATGCTCCATCGAGATGTCGGTGATCTCAACCACCCCACCTTCGTCCCCGATTGTTGTTGGCCGCGGTGGATGGAAGGTGTCATTGCAGGTGACCCTGAAGTAGCTGTTTAATCTGGTCGCGGCACACTCCTCACCGATGCCGAAGGGATAGGGAATGGACACGTTACCGCACCTGTCAGGGCAGCCCGGTAATGATACAGAGAACCTAGAAGAGGCTTCATCTGGCCTGACCTCTGCTAAAAAGAAGATGCATAGTATGAGGAGTACCGGGACCATTGGTTCCTTCATGGTTGGATGCATGTCTGCAAACATCATGGCAGAATGCCTTAAAGGCTTAAACCATAGGAAACTTTCCTTGAACTTTCTATTGCGACTAAGTCAATGCAAGTTGTAGTATAATACTGCCAGGATAGGGTCGTGTGAAGGATAGTCTTCCTAGTGCGTAAGCTAGTGATTATATAAGTGGTATCATCAGAGTACGTTAACACGTAAAGACTCTAACAGAAAGAAAATGCTAAGATAGATGCAATCAGAATTTTTTATGGAACCTACTTGCTAACAGAAAGAGATGGAACAGCAGAAGCATTCAAACACGAATGATTTAGTCAACCGATCTCTTGGTTTGGTGCCTTCTTCAATGGTCCTGTGCTGTAAACTCGGAGTTGTTTCTGAATGTTTTGTTTATCTTTGTTTCAGGAAACCAAGTAACACGAGGTTTGGAGGAAGAACTATCATCAATTGCCTACTACACTTATCGTCGCCAATGTATGTCTTGTGGCTGGAGAAGTTTCTGGTTTGTATCTTCTTCCGCGGCACGATCGAGATGTCACGGATGGAGGACAAGCGTCTGTTAATGAGACCAATCCAGTTTGCTCTCAACACTTGAGCAAAGAAGATCAGATGTAGGTTCTGGTTGATTGATCTGATTGAGCCCAGTTACACACAGGATTGCAGCTGTAGTTGTTGGCTGCTGCGAAGCGTTCTTGCTCGATGTAAATCCTAGGTAGAAGCAGCAGACGGAGAAGAGGATGGTTCTACTACATGTAATTATTTTGTGAACGAAATGCCCCGTTCTGTTTGGACACTGGATTTTGCCCTCTATGTTTTCCTTTGTTTTAGAGGGCGCGCGAGCAAGCAAGTATAGCTTGGTAACGCAAATTTCGGCTTGTGATGGAACGAATATATATGGGCCGTCAGATACTGCTGAGCCCGACCTGGGTTATGATATTCGGGTTGGGGCTTGCACTTCCGGCCCAAATACAGCAGTATGGGTGCGGCCCAGGGCCCAAGGCATCGTCGCGGCCCAGACGGTCGGTCGCCTGCATCATGGATCGTTTGGATCACAGACTGACAGACCATTGCGATCCTCACTCCATGCTGACATGACATCGCCACACCCACCACCTGGGGATTGGCAATGGCATCGCTGCATCGGGCGGCATCTCCAGGCGGTCCAGGCCCTACCCGCCGGCTACCCTCTGCCCCCAGCCGCGCGTGCGTACGAACGTGTCATTGCACAGCCCTCCGGCTACGCTCCTCTCCTGCTAGAGTACGACCACGCACTGTAGCAGCTAGCTGGTGCAGTGCAGTGGCCTACATGACGCGACGCGCGCAAGAAACGCGCCATGGCTCCATGGCACGGCGCAGGGTTCGAGGTCGGAGGCCGGGGGCGGCGAGACCGAGACATATGCACGCCCACAGGCTTTTCCCATCCGCATGCCGCTGCGCCGGTACTCTCCTCTCCGCTGCGCCTGCGGCTCCTGCATCCCTAGGCGTTGCACTGCATGGTGATCCATCACACGGCTCCTCGATCGCGCTGCGGCCCGGCCATGCAATGACATCAGGAACCGCAATCTCTTTTTCTCCTAGCAGTACGTAGGCAGTAGCAGTGGAGCCGAGCCGGGGCGGCAAAAGTGGCCTGCTACTTACTGCTGCTCTCTGCGTCGTCTCATCTGCCCGTGCAAAGGCTAGCCTAGCCAGCCGGAGTAATGCCACCACCAATCGAGTGCGCGGTCAGACGGAGTTAAACCCCGTTCCGGCGCAGCGCTTTAACTCGTCCGTACGGGTTTTACTACCCCGCATCGCGCCATTTTTTTAACCGCACGTCGAAATCACGCCAAGTTTCCACGGCCCCCCCACTCCCTTCCGTGTCCGGTGGTGCCTCGTCCCCGATCGAGGCGAATTTCTTTGCCCGGGTTTGGGGTCAAAGCCCCCTCTGCAGAGCATGGCGCTCGCATGCGGATCGGAGATGAGCTCAGAGTCGGATCAGATGCAGTCGGATCAGATGCGCGCTCGCGGCTTGGCGTGCATGGCCGCCGGGGCCTGGCCGCCTGGGCCTCGCTCGGTTGGGAGGAGGAGCCACGGGTCACGTCACACGGTCCCCCTGTTCCAAGCCTCTGCGAGAGCAGGCGAGCCGTCCGATCGGTGGTCCGAGACCGGCGGGCGACGGCGACTGGCCGGCGGGCCGAGCCCTCCGACATGGATGGACGGGTCGGCCGGGAAAAGGGCTCGGCGACGGCGACGCCCGCCGGCATCGGCAACCGCTGCTGGCTGCCCGATCGGTCCCCGTCCACCGGTCGCGTCCTTCGCGGGCGCCCCCTGCTACTCTGAACGTGCAGCAGCTTCGACTGCCCAGCGGCGCGGCAAGCTCGTGCACCGGCACACGCAACCGCAGCGGCAGGCGCCGTGCCATGGGAATGGGACCCCGGCCAGCAGGGTGTTCCGCCACTGCGCGCTCTCTCCCTCTCTCTCTACTCTCGTCGGAGATAATAATTTCAATCAATTCTTTTTAAAAAAAACAAGACTCGTCGTTTTTTTTAAAAAAAATCTCCACGTGTAATATACATATTGATGAATATATATGCCTTCAGTAGGTTAAGTGTACCAAAACATATATACTACTGATTTTTATTTTATTTTATTTTCAAAAAAAACTAATTGCTGAAAAAAAGAAAACAGCTTAACTGTTGCCTGCGTAGTGGGTACCACGAAGACATAAGATGCTAGGTTCCAATTGCCGCAAATCAACTCAGCATCTCTAATATCGACCCGATCATCCATGCTCATGGCTAAGTTTTCTTATCCTTCAGATAATGCTTTGCTAGAGTTTGAGATTTTTCAACTTATTAGCTACTCTGTCTGTTTTATTTTTTTACGATGGTTACTCTATCTGTTTTAAAAACAAGTCATCATACGATTTTTTTTAAAAAAAACTGTCCGCAAATATATCATCCGCATTAGTTCCATCGCAGCGCTATGGCTGAGTTTTGGACAGCTAGTGAGACCGTTAACATTAATTCCATCATATCATTACAGCTTTTCGATGATGTGTATCCTAGCGAGTTGCTGAGGCGAGCTCAACCAACAATCTACTGTGGGGCGCGGGCAACTAACCAAGTAACAGCATGTCTTTCTATAAACTCTCTAGAAATGCCCTTTTATAGGAACTATCTCCAATAAATAACAGCAACAGTACCATTTTACCTCATTACTAATGTGTCTGGAAAAAAAAACTTTAGAATGGCTTCTTTTTATATAAGAATGGACGAAGCACGTAACGACAGCTCTTTGTTAGAACTCCACTTGCTTCCTTCATCTCTTTCCAATGACTGTTCGTCCAATGCAGGTCGCTTGCAGAAAGACATTCAGAAACTCTTGCAGTAAACTACCCACCCATTTGCTGGGGCTGCCACAAATCTCCCCATCAAGCAAAACCACTCCACTAACCCCGACAGCCCCACCAACCAAGCCTGGACTAGGCGGCTCCGGGAGACAGGTCAACACCCGCCATTAATGTAATCGCCAACCCAAGCGCCCTGCTTACCGGACAAAGTCCAACACCCATGTGACCCCTGTTCCTTTCGCCTCCCGACAAAACACACGACGCCCGTCGTAATCTTCGCTGCAGCACCGGTGTTCAAGCTGCTGATCGTTCATGCCACGTCAGCTCCGCCATCAACCACGGCGTGCCTCGGGAACAGGCGACAGATTTGATTTTCACTAGCGTCAAGTGTTCGAGCTCGATTAGACTAATTAATGGCATTCATGCTACAACTACAACAACGGTTAATTTAGCTAGTTGCTCGTTAATTAAACCATTAACCAGTGTGTACAATGGTGAGCGATGCTCCCTAATAGGTCAACGCGTGACGTCGCCGGCCGCGGCGGGGGCGTGTCCCCCCGGCGGCAATGTCGGCGGCCAACGGTCGGTCAAAAGAAGTCGAACCGGCCGTCCGCCGCCGCCGCCGTTGTCTTCTTCTTGTAAGGCACCGCCGCCGCCGCCTTCGTCGGCGCGGCGTGGCAGGACTGGGACCGGAGCAGCGGCGACGACGACGCGCCGGGGACGACGGGCGGGCGGGACGAGCGGAGGAGCGCGAAGTTGAGGCCCTTGAAGAAGGGGTGCGCCTTCACGTCAGCGGCGCCGCGGCGTGACCCCAGCCGCCGGTCGGGGTCCTTGTCGAGCAGCCGCGCGATGAGGTCCCTGGCCGCGGCGGCGTCTACGTCCCCGGCGCCCGCGCCGCTGCATGACCGCGGCGGAGGGAAGGCGAGCGGGCGGCGCGCGATGTTGCGGAGCGTGGCCTCGTTGTCGGCGCCGGCGAACGGGGTGCGGCCGTGGATGAGCTCGTAGAGGAACACGCCGAGCGCCCACCAGTCGACGGCGGCGCCGTGTGCGCCGCCGCGCGCGACCTCGGGTGCCACGTACTCGTGCGTGCCCACGAACGAGCTGGACCGCGCGCTCAGCGGCTCCGCCACGAACGTCGCGTCCTGTCGACGCCGGCGCCGGCGGTTGAAACGGAACAGGTGGTCTGGGAAGCAGGAGACGGAGGTCGATGAAGGGTTGTCGGAGTTGGCGTCGTCGCCGGAGGTGGTGGTCTCGAGCGACGGCGAGGAGGTGGACTGGAGGGAGAGGTCGAAGTCTGTGAGCATGATGTGGCCGTCGGCGCGGATGAGGACGTTCTCCGGCTTGAGGTCTCTGTACACGATCCCCATCATGTGCAGGTACTCCAGCGCCAGCAGCACCTCCGCCGCGTAGAACCTGATGAAACAAAACATTCAGTTTCATCATCATCATAAAAAAGAAAGAAAAAAATCATTATATTGATCAAGGTCTACTAGACATGAAAGAAAGATTCGATCTTTGCTTGAGAAATGGTGTGGTTGCTCACTCACCTGGCGGAGGGGAGAGGGAAGCGTCGGGAAGGCATGCGATGGCGGAGGGAGTGGAGGTCACCGCCGGGGCAGAACTCCATGACGACGCAGGAGAAGTGCGGGGGCGCGTCGAAGTCGGCGAAGAGGGTGGGGAGGAACGGGTGGTCGAGGCACCGGAGGATCCGCTTCTCCGCCGCCGCCCGCTCCAGCTTCTTCTTCTTGGCGACGACGCGCCGGTCCACCACCTTCATCGCGTACAGCTGGGAGGAATAGGAGGGGGAGGAGCGGAGGCGGCAGAGGTAGACGGTGCCGATGTCGCCGCCGCCGACGCGGCGGAGGAGCTTGAAGTCGCGCGGGCCCAGCGGGGACGCGGCGGATGTGGACGCCGACCGGATCGCCGCCCACGCCGCGTCGCCTGACCGGTGCGGCCGCGGCGGGAGCGGTGGTGGTGGAGGTGGGGAGGATGCGGTGGCGGCGAAGGAGGAGGAGAGGGCGGCGGAGGGGGAGCAGTGCAGACGGCGGAGCAGCGGGACGGGGAGCTGGGACCTGGGAGGCAGACGGCGACGGCTACGATGGGACTTGGGAGACGAGCTCCATAGGCGGCGGGATTTGGAGGCTTTGTGCGGCGCGGGCGGAGTGGAAATGCGGCGGGGGAGTAGGAGAACGACGGCGCCGGCGTCACCGCGGGAGACTGGAAATGATTTGGTGGGTCAAGTCCTCAAGTGGGGTCCCAGTGGGTTCCGCCTCCACCATGTACTGCTTGCTAGCTTGCTGCCACAAGTAATAGACGGCGTTAGGGGTATTATAGATTGGCTGGCAACGGGCTGGGAGTTACGTGGAGGAGAGGGAGGACAGGAGAGGGAAGAGAGTGGGTGTTTCATCGTGCGCCCGCGTGAGGCCGGCGGATAGACGCTTCCTCTCGTGTCAATGGTCGTACGTCGCTCTACGCCCTCCTATACCAGCAAAAGCAATCAATGTTTCGAGGCCCACCACTGCTGCATGGGGAGCAGGCTAAATTGTTAAACTTGCTCTTATGGCTCCACCTTCACCGTATGTTTCGTGCTCGTGTGCTTGCGCGGAGCACCCTCACGCGGGGGCGACGTGATGAAGCCCGTCGCGGAACAACCCTGTGTGAGCGTGCCGCCGAGGATGCATGTATGTGTGCCTCGTGACGGCGATGCACGCGGCCTCGCCGCTGCCGGGGAACGGCGACCTGATGCTCCCTGCGTTCCTGGACGTGTATATGCTGCAAGACAAGCCATCCTCTCACTTTTTCCTTCCCCGTCTCCTTCATTTGATTCATGCTGCCGATATGAATACATTGTGGTGAACGCACGTGGCTAGCTTCCGCCATCCAACAGGGCTTGACGTCACCGTGAATACTTACGTGGACTAAAAAAGTGGTTCGACCTACTAAAACTATTGGTGTAACAACGGATCGCATGGTGCCCTTGCTCACTGAATGGATCGTTACATAGTCCAAGTATCGCTCTGCGGAGCACCTATGCCCATATGTAGACGTACCGGATCCAGTTGGAAGTGCCCTAAGCAATGACCCTATGCCAAAAGGTAATCTTCCAATTTGTAGATATATTTTTTTTTGAATAAAGACGTCTATAGATATTTCTTTTTTAAATAAAGATGTCCTTGGACAATACTAATAACATACAGAGTAGATGCCTAGCCAAGCAAACAAACTTTGCAAAGTTAAAGATAAAAGTGTACTATAGGGGCCTAGGCCCCCCTTGACCCTCTTCCCCTCCTAAGACTATCTCTAACAAGCAACCTAAAAGGAGACCCAAATCCAAAATGGGTCTCCGATGGTACTATTTCAGTCTCCAACAGAGTACCCATACCCAAACCCAAAATGGGTTTTCAGGAGAGAGAACCCAAATTTGGGTATCCTCTCTCTTCGTGACCCATTCGCAGAAACGATTCTCTTTTGGGTCTTCTGTTGGAGAAATGAGTTTATAGGTCACGAACCTTTTTATTGTAGACAACCTAAAGTAGTATATGGGTCTCCGATTTGGGTCTCCGTTGTTGGAGACAGTCTAAGAACTGCAGGGCATAGAAGACGACGCTTGTGAAAAGTATCTAGTGGCACCATATGTACGTTGGTGGTGTGTGTGGTGGTGAGGGTCATGGAGCTTGAGAACCATCTTCCTCCGACTGTATGAAGGGTATCGCTAAGGATGCAGTTATTATAGGCCTAGCCGTATGGGAATGGCCCATCAGAGCAAGGCCCGCTATCAAAACACAGATGCTATACCGAGTCCTCCGCGATCTCCGCTCCGTCTCCCGACCTCAAGCCCGATCCTGAGGCATGAGGCACCCGCTGGACCTCCCCGTTCCAACAGCAACGATAGAGGAAAGAGGAGGAGGACGAGATCACGGGGAACACATTCAATGTGCCTGGCTCAACAAGACGTGCATGTGCCGCATGACCGTCTTATCCCGTGTTTAGTTCGAAAAACATTTCGTGAAAAGATTTCGGGTTTTGATTTTATCAATTTAGAAGTAGTAAATGTAGACGAAAGGGTGGAAAGTTATATGGATAGGTTGGAAATCTCGAGACGAATCTAACGATGGTAATTAGAGGGTAATTAATCCATAATTAGCGGATGATTACTGTAGCACTACTATTGCAAATCATGGATTAAGTAGACTCATTAGATTCGTCTCGCGATTTACAGTCTATCCATATAACTTTTCACCTTTTTCGTTTACATTTAATACTTCATCCATCAAAGATTCTCTTTTATGTGATGGATGAAAATATTTCGGGCGGAAAGTCTATCTCTTCCCTGGCAGTGGGAAGCTGGCTTCCAACAGTCGGTTCAATGTCCAATCGAGGCGCGCGTGCATGGCTACAGCGGGTGCCTCATGCCTCAGGATCATGGCTACAGGGAAGGAATCGGCGCCCAAAGCCGCCGTACACGCGCGGCCGTCGTCCGGGCCCCGCCGCCGGCACCGATTCCATTCTTAATTTCCATCCCATCTCATCCCACCATCAGGGCTCTAGCCTCTAGGGCTTACTTTGGCTGTTCAATTCGCGCGCACGCTTTGGCAGCACGCCTTCGCCTCGTCTCATCGCTCCGGCCGTCGTCGGAGCCTGCGTGACCCGGCCACGTCTCTGTCTCCGTCTTCTTCCTCCCGATCGAGCGCCGCCACGTCATCCTTTCCCGTGCGGCCATGGCGGCCCTGCTGCTCAAGTGCTGGTGGTGCATCAGCCTCACACCAGAGAATCGACGACAAGCAGGCTCGATGAACCTTCCCGTGAGGCGATCGAGTCGCAGCAGCTACACGGATGGAGAAATTAAACAAAGGAAAGGAATTGGAACCCTGCATGCGAAGCTTTTGGCGATCGCAGCAGCGCGGCTTCTTTTCCTCGGGATTCGGCCGGGGTCATCAGGAGCTCGGCGAGCAGATCGATCGTCGATCGCGATCTGTGCTTTTGGGATCCCAGTTTGACACTAGCTAGCCAGTTGCCCAGTAGTGTGTGCCACCTGCATGCTAATTTTGAAGGTGACTGATGATAGCAGCCCAACCGAATAACCGTTGATAGGTTTATTTGGACATGCAAAGTATTTTTTTTTTCGAACAAAAATCGGGGGGAAGGTCCCCACCTACTCATTTTGAATTGATCGAAAGTGCATAGGTACAGATGCTAAAGATACCCGGCATACCGGGAAGAGGTTACAGAGGAGAAAAAAAAAACAGACACAGAGCAGGGAGAGAGTGTTAACATCGTTGGCGGATTTGTTCTATGCAACTGTCTAGTTGATGAAGCCGTTTCCTGTATCGAATGCTCCACGACTCTAAATCATTTGCAGCCTGTCGGAGAACTGTGGCAGGAGAAACGAGAGTTTGTTCGAAGATTGCTGCGTTCCGAGCTTTCCAGATGTGCCACAGTATGACTAGAGCAGCATCCGTGTGAACTTCATCCGGCCAGGCGAGCGACCAGCCAAGGATCCAGGGGTGGCGGTGATCCGGATCCCCAACTGTGATGCCAAGTAAACTCCAAACTGCCGCAGCTCTCGGACAATGCACAAAGATGTGAGAGTCAGTTTCCAAAACTCCTGCACAAAGGTCACAATACGAGTCTTCCAACTTCCGAATGTTCTTGTGATAAAGAGCAGCCTTAGAGCTGAGCCGACCATGGTGAAGAAGCCAGCCAAAGAACTTGATCTTGGCGGGTAGTCGCGTTGTCCAAATCCGGGAGGCATCAGGATGGGGCGTGTCAGATGTTTGTGCTGCAAGGAATGCTGCACGTGAAGTGAAAGGCTTATTCCGAGAGTCTAGCATTGTGCGTCGGTCCGGCAGCTCAGTCAGGCTCCGTTGCCGGATGCAGTCGTGAAGGATGTTGAGTTCCTGTTCAGCACAACTGGTCATTCGTTGCCTAAAGTGGCCGGCCAAGTTTGAGGTAAGAGCAGTATGGACACAAATGTGTTGATGCGTGCAGTGGGAGAACAGAGCTGGGAGGGTGTCAGCAAGAGTGCCATTTAGAATCCATATATCATGCCAGAAGGAGGTGTGTTTCCCGTTGCCGACAACAACAGACGTTAAGGCGCGATATCGAGGAAGCTCCTCGGATACCAAACGACAAAAGTAGGAGTCATCAGTAGAGGTGGCAGTGTGCCTGAAGAACCACGTTTTCCAGGGCAGAGGCGTTGGATCGTGAAGTTTGTGAACAAATTTCATGAGCAGGCTGTGATTCTGAAGTTTCAAATCTTTAATCCCAAGCCCTCCACAATCTTTGCTTCGAGTGACACGTTTCCAGGCGACCAAACACTGAGAGCCGTTGCACTTGTCATCACCCGTCCAAAGAAAGGCACGACGACGGGCATCTAGTTTCTCTCGGACTGTCACTGGTAGAAGATGGGACGACATGAAGTAAACAGAAAGCCCACCCAAAACCGCGTTCACCAGAACCAACCTCCCACCTCTACTAAGCAGCTTAGCCTTCCACCCGGAAAGATAGCGATCAAAACTAGCAATCAACGGTTGGTAGTCAGAGTTTCTGAGTTTCTGTGGGGAAAGGGGTAATCCAAGGTACGTCTGTGGAAAAGAAGCAGTTGGGCAACCAAGGACAACGCTTATCTCAGAAGCTACCTCAGGTGGAACGTTCAATGGCACAAAGGTGGATTTATGAAAATTGATCGTTAAGCCGGTCGCCAAGGAGAAATCATCGAGAACGGTCTTCAGTGTCCGCATAGAGGCTACATCCCCTCGTGTAAGAATAAGCGTATCGTCAGCATACTGTAGAACCGGGCATGGTAGCGTTTCATCAACTGGGTGAGAAAGGAGGCCACCAGTGGATGCATGCCGGATTAGTCTCTGGAGGACGTCAGCCACAATAATAAAAAGATAAGGAGAGATCGGGTCACCTTGTCGCAGCCCCCGTTTACAGTTCAACCACCGGCCAGGAACCCCATTGAGCATGATTGATGTCTTCCCGCTTGAGAGGATGAGTCGGACCCAGTCACACCAACGGGCATCAAAACCTCTCGCAAGAAGAATGTCGATCAGACTACTCCGTTCCACTGAATCGAAAGCCTTCTTGAAATCTAGTTTCAAAACAGCCGTCGGGACCTTACGCTTGTGGCAGCAACTAAGAAGATCGGCAGCATAGACAAAATTCTCTGCAATTGTTCGTCCATGAATAAAACCAGTTTGATCAGCGTCAACAATAGAAGGCATTGCATTCCGCAGCCGATTTGCCATTACTTTGGTGAAGAGTTTCATAGGGCAGTTCTGTAGGGAGATAGGACGGAATGCGTCCGCCGTCTTACCACCATCAGCAGCTGGAATTGAATCAACAGTCGTTGATTGAAGAATGATGACAGAGCTGAGTCCCACGTCTTACCACCATCAGCAGCTAGCTAGTCCCGGTTCTGAACAATTGGCTTCAAACCCCGTAGTTTTTTTTCCCCTTCTCTTATAGCTTTCCCTAGTTCCTTTTTTCGGCTTTTCATAGTTGCTTTGCTTTTACAATTTCGTTGTAATTCAGACTTAGTTTATGTCCTTTCTTTGGTAATTTATTCTCAGTAGGGGCTTGCCCCTCCTCTTTCATTAAAAAAAAAAGTGCACCGCGCACACATAATCACAGTCTCACTGTGCTGATTGGTGATAACAATCAGACTCCTAGTCCTAGCTAGTAGCCATGTGAGCATGTCTGTACCTGACCACGCAGCAAGCCTCCTAATACGAAATCAAAGTATTATTAGAGGACGAGCGCAGCTAGCTATTTTAAGGAGAAGGAGAGTACTGCACAGAGACACAGCAGCAGGGGGCATGCACGCAGGAGTTTCAGAAGATTCCTCTCGCTCCACCGAGTTTAAGTATTGGCAAATCGCGACGCTTTGCTTAATGGTGTAGGGTTCTTAGGTAGGAGTAATAAGCTGCGCGGGCTGTCCCCCTACAAGCGCAGCGCGAATATTGGCGCGCTTGTCGTCCGCCGGCAACTCCTCCGTGGCTGCTAGCACCATAAGTTTCCTCTCCAGCAGGGCTCTCCGGCTAGGTAGCGCCGATACGCCGGCGGTCAAGACTCGGCCGTATCCGATACTCCGATACTTAATAGTGCTTACCTACTGTTAAACTTGTTTTGTTTTGAAAGTCACGTATCGGTGACCGTATCGCCGTATCTGTATCCGTATAGGAATTTCATAGCTCTCCGGCTCTCCAGGTTTCTTGGGCTTCATCTCTGGTTTGATCCTGACTAGTTTAATGTTTAACCTCATCTTGCATGCAGTAGTACTAGCGCGCAAGGTGACAAGCAGGCAGCTAGGTTCTCGGTCGCAGCATGTGATGCATGCGCCCATCTTCAGATACGACTATCTGAACCTTCTGATACAGATCAATATACAAATCCTCCTAGCCAGTAGTTAATTACACCCGGCGAGGATGTTGTTCTTACTCGTTCTGAGCATGAATATATTAGTCTAGGCGTCTAGCTCAATTAACATTTAACAACGTGTCCTTGTCTGGTCGATCGGCTGTTAATTCCTTTTCCCAAAAATGGTCGACTGTAATTCTTTTTCCGAAAAATAATCGGCTGTCAATCAAACTGAACAGCAATAATACTAGCTAGTGCCGTGCTAGGGAAATCTCAAAGTCATCACAAGTTCAAACTGCTGACTGCCGAGTACCTACTTGTAGTATAAAAAAATAAGAATGCCCATATATATAGTCCTAATGCCTTTCCTTTTGTACTCGTAATTGTGTTATTAATACATAGTATACTAATTAAGAAGTAAATGTGTATATAGAGTAATAGTTTGTGTGTTAGCCATGTGGGCATGTCTGTACCTGGCCGTGCAAACCCCCTCCCAACACACAATTAAACTAACAAACATGCTAGGCAAGGCAAAGGAGAACAACCTAAGCTACTAAGTTTAAAAAAAATAAAGTTGCAGAGACAGACCAACATGCATGCTCAAGCTCAATATCATTATCATACTTCTACAATCTTAGAACTCTTCAGGTTTTAATTAGAACAAATTGCCGGCGCATTGCTTAATGATGTAGGGTTCTTAGGTAATCAGAGCTAGGCGTGTCCTCTGCGCCGCGCGCGGCCTGTCCCCGCTACAAGCACGCAACGAGCCTTGTCGCTCCTGTCCCGTGAGCAGTGAGCTTCTCTCAGGCTTCTCTAGCTTTCCTTGTTCTGCGCTCTCAGATCAAGTCTGAACTGAAGCAGGCTACACTAATAGCTCATGTATCAGTACATGTACTGTCCGTGATTAGTTTATGTCGTGATCTTGACCTCTACAATGCCCCATGCATGCATGTACTGATGTACAAAGCTAGCTCTTGGATGATCTTGCAGATGCAATGCAAGGTGACAAAGCATTAGTCTACCTTTGCATTGGTTGCGTTGATAGTCTGCAGGTGCCATTTCTAATGCTTCGTAATAACGGCAAAGCAGAGTCATGTGATGCATGCGTGAATGCGTCCATCTGCAGGCACGACGACTATCTGAACCTTCCGATACAGATCAATATACAAATCCTGAAATCCCCCTAGTAGTTACGGAGAAGCTCTAGCTGTTGTGTTGTGATTAAGGATGTTGTTCTTACTCGATCTGAGCTTACTTAACAACACCGTACTGTCTACTGTACAATAGTGTCTGTTAATCAAATTGAGAAGCGATACTAATGCCGTGCTAGGGATTTGCCAGACGACATATACGGCAGCACTGTCGATAGAATGCAAATTTCTTCTTCCCCCTTTTCTCCCTTTCTTCAAAACATGTGAATCCGTAATACTCCGTATGCCACTGGGGCACCAGGAATTATTCTGTCTGAACTTTGTCGAGCCACCAACTATGGGCACATAAATTGGCGCACAAAAGCTCAATACCTTGGCAAGAGTTCGATTAGCAAAAGAGGAAAGGACCCACTGGGGCAACAAAACAAGTTATTGGTTCACTGTGTCGTCTGAACTTTGTTGAGCCACTGAACAATGGGCATGGGCTGGCTTGGTTAAGAGTTCACACATATGATTGAGTCCCAATAATTACTCTTGGATAATTATGCATGATTTACCACTCCAGTGTGTGTGACAGCCCACTAAATACCATGTGGATGAGCAGCTTTGCTTAACCTTTTGCTGCTTTGTCCTTTGGCTTCAAAATTTGTCCAGTTTTGTGCTGTTTAGTTCCTTCTTGGAAGCAGTCCATTGAGATCATGATGGCCATCGGCACTATCATTGCAAATGGATAACCCCGATCTTGTTTTAAACACATAGAAAAAGCCCTATATATAGTGTTTAAATAAAGAACTCAAGAGACTGAAGTCTTTGGCACAACATGGAGTTTGTACTTTTGGTTGGCATTTTGCCAGACAAATTATTCTCTCCAGTCTTTACTGAACGGAGCAGGTATAGTCTCCTATCTGGAGAAGTTCACGGGTTGAAGGAAAAGTGCAAAACCAACAAGAAAACGGCGTGCTTTGGAACTACACGAAGCTTCTCGCGCAGCGCCTTTCCTTCGAAATCGGGATCGCGATTTATCGTGCGCCCGTTTCAGACAGTGTCAATCAGTCAGTACTCCTACTAGAAGCCATGCCTGTGTTCTCGCCGCTGAAAGCTCAAACACTTTGACTCTCTACCGATGATTTCACAGTAACCTCTACGCATTTTACGCGCCGCCGTACGTCGTCCTTAGCATCAAAAGAAAAACACACGCCCTGACCTCTCTATAGTACTACAACACTCCACCCAAATTTTTTCCTCCCTGAAAGCAAACACAACACTCCTAAACCAGGTCATAATGTGGCCACTAATGCAACATTGTCTACCGGTATAAGGCAAATTATACCAGTCCATTCTATTTCCAGGGTGTTAGTGTTATTAAGTATGAATGCATGCAAAAGGCATCACAAGTTCAAACTGCTGACTGCCGGGTACCTACTTGTAGTATAAACAAATAAGAATGCTTTGTACTCCTAAATGCTTTTCCTTTTGTACTCGTAATTGTGTTATTATTAATGTACTATATACTTAAGTAACTGTGCATAGTATAGTTTGTGTGTTAGCCATGTGGGCATGTCTGTACCAGGCCATGCAAAGCCCCTCCTAACACACAATTAAACTAAACATGCTAGGCAAAGCATAGGAGAACAACCTACTAAGTTTTTTATTTAAAAAATAAAGTTGCATGCTCAAGCTCAATATCGTACTTCTACAATCTTAGATGACTCCTTGATCACGTTTTGATTATTAGAACAAATTGCCGACGCATTGCTTAATGATGTAGGGTTCAGTGTAGCAAGCATGCTTTCCGTTTTGAAGTGTTGTTTTGTAAGGAGGGGTGAACTTAGTCTGGGTTTAGGGTTTGGTATTGCTTTGTGCATACTAAGTTTTTTAGAAATTTCTTTTGTATTGGTTGTGTGTATCGGCTTGTTACAGAGGCCGGAACTTTATTTAACAAAGCTTCCTTCATCTAAGAAATGGTGTAGGGTTCTTAGGTAATCAGAGCAGGGCGTGTCCCCCTACAAGCACAACGAGCGTTGTCGCATGTCGCTCCTGCCCCGTGACTCCGTGAGCTACACTAGCTCATGTACATGTACTAATTCGGCCGTGGTTAGTTTATCGTGATCTTGATCTCTGCAATGCCCCATGCATGCATGTACACAAGCAGCTTGGATCCTGTAGATGAAATGTAAATACATTTTGAACTCTCTGATTCAGCAGAGCCACTAGTGTGATTTGATACCACTACTGTGGTAGCCCTCTATGCTCATCATCAACTTCCTATCATGTGATGCTGACTTTGTTGTGTCTGTCATATCTCAATAAACTTTGTGATCCACTACCAATATGCATCCATGAAAAGGTGAGTGAGACTGAGATCGGCGTAGTGATCTGCAACATAATTGCAAATGGATAACCAATGATCCCTGTCTCAGGAAAGGAAACCACTAGCTAGAGTGTTTAAAGAACTGTGAAGAAGAACGGGAGAAAAAATTGTGCACATCAGCTGGCGATGAGTCCTTGGCGCGACGTGCGTGGCGCATGTACTTGCTCCTGCCTTTTGTTGCCATTTAGGCAGACAAATTATCCTGGCAAAGTCTTCATTGAACGGCCAACCGAGATCAATTACACTAATCAAGTGCAGGTAGTAGTAGTACGTCCTACTGGTATCACTTTGATGACACTGCATTTGATATCAAAGTTTCTCGTGATTCGCGGGTGCAATGATCCAAACTTGATTTGCGGTGCAAAACCAGCGAAAAGTTTGGGTCGGTGAGCGTTTTTTTACGTAACTGCTAGCGCCAGCGTCGGACGGTGCAGCGTCCTGAAAAGTTCCACTGCAACATATGGTCGAGTTGCACACAGCATAAAAAAAATTCCAGCGCAAGCTAAAACCAGGAAAAAGAATCCCAGCGCAACATCTATACCATGGTGGCATGTTGGTCCCAATGTTTCAGTTAAAGAAAAATTCACCGCGATAGTTCATGTTTCATGCGACATTTCTATCTTGCAACATCACATGTCGCAGGCTGAAACATCAGAGTAAGCATAATGCAACATTAGAAAAATGAAATTAATTGTAGCAATGACCTGTTACAACATTAAAAAACATCGCAACATCAGAAATCCAAATCAACGGTTGCAACATGGGGAAACGAAGGAAATCACCGATCAAAACACCTACACTCCAAACCACACACTGCAACATTAGAAACCACTTATTACAACATCCCAAATCTACGGAGGAAACTGGACGCGTGTTTGATGCTCAGATTGCTTCAATCGGACTGCTAGACCTCCATGACCTTGCATAATGGTCCATCTTACCTCTGTGCTCTTCTTCTCCTTCGTGCGCTGCGGCCGGCGGTGGCATGCTGCGGGTCCACTCCTCGAGGTCCTCGAGATGGTTCCTCTCCTTCGTGCACCACCATTACGGCAGCTCCCCTCCTCCAAAGCTCCGGATCTGCACGCCGCCGAGGCGAGGCCGTCGCGGCAACTCCTCCCCTCCAGAGCTCCGTATCTGCACGGCACCAAGGCATCGCCTCTGCAACTAAGGGCGGAGGCAGCCCCGTCCCACGAATTTTATGGGCCCTTGGGCTAGTAAGACACCAAGGGCCCGACAATCTAATATTTTAATAAAACAATTACAGTATATAATAGTATTAATAAGAGATAACTTGTAGCATACATAGTATATATTTAATTCTTATCGAAAAAGTAACAATGCATCAAAGAAGATAAAAATGGGCAAAATAACTATGATGGTTATCTCAAATAAATGTATAGTGCTTTAGTGCTTTTTAAAAAGGTGTTTTTGGGCATTTCTTGATGCAAAATATTCAAGAACACTTTCAAGATCATTTGTATCTAAAATATACATACATGGTAGATCATGCAAGGTACTCCCTCCGGTTTAGTAAAAGAAGTCGTTTAGGACAGCGACACGGCCTCCAAAGTACAACTTTGACTTCTTATTTTTGTAAAGATATTTATTAAAAACTAACATATGTATACTTTTATGAAATTATTTTGCAAGACAAATCTATTCATGTAGTTTTCACATTTCTAAACTCAACGACTTAAAAGTTATTCACGATTTATATTCCCAATGTTTGACTCAAATCTTGTCCAAAACGACTTCCTTTACCAAACCGGAGTAGTATACTGTATTATACATACTTGGTAGATTTATGGGCCCTCAGCCTGATGGGCCTCTGGCCATCGCACCGGCTGACCCCCCTTTAAGACGGGCCTGGGCGGAGGGGCTGAGGAGCTGGGCGTGTGGAAAGGAAAAAGAAATGAGCACAAAGGATAGAAAATAGGAAGCGGCAGGGGAAAGGATAATATGTGGAGCAGGTTGACCCACGTGTCTGTCCGTAGAAAATTCTGCCATCGGACGACAGAGCTAGAGCATTACCGTTTTTTATTATTTTTACGCCTGCATTTCCTTGCCCTGTTTGTAACATAGTTGTATTTTTTAACCGAGCTGAGATCTCATGGCAGGAGGGGCCCCGTATCACTGCATCAGCAGGCCGGGCCAGGATTGGTGCGTGCAGCGTGCGTGAGTTGTCATTGGAGCCCGGCCAGGTTCTCCCGGATCAGAGGAGCTGCCGGTGAGAATGCACGCCACTACGCCACTTTCCGCGCACGATGAGGAGATGACAGGGCTCGACGCCGAGCCAGCTCGACTCGGTTTGGCCTGGCTCGGCTTGATAACGAGTCAGCTTGGTCTGGTTCTGTTGAGGGTCAAAATTTTGTTAACAAAACGAAAAAGAAAAACTAGTTTGGCTGGTTCGAGCCAGCTCGTTTGGCTGCGAGAGCCAAATATAAATTTGAAATTATCATATTAATATATAAAAATAAAATATAACAATTATAAAGTTTGAAACTTCTATAGTTTACCATCGATGCAATATGCAATACACAATCCACAACTGATGAATAGTTGATCCATGTAGGTTACTCGGCTCGCTTAGCTTCTTATGTGGTTATGTTCGGCGGCTTGGAGTTTTAGACTTTTCGCTTAGTTGGCTCGTGACCGGTTCGCGAGTTGGCTTGAGCCGGAACGATAAAAACTGCAGCTCGATTTGAGCCAAGCCAAATTGAGCCGAGAGCTCACGAGTTTTGAGCTCCACCTACAGCCGTGGACGAGACGAGTAAACGACGCGGCGCACGTGCAGCAGACCGGGGCATAGTCGCGGCGGTGTCGCCCGCGGACACCGCCGGCGCTGCGCACATGGGCGTCCACGCTTGCGCGCACGTACTAATACGAGGATGGAAGCCGAGCGCTGGTGTGCCAGCACCCGGGCGCGCGCGGCGAGAGAGGAGAGAGCGGCGGCCAGGAAGGGGCGGCTAGGGCTTAGGTGGCACACAATGCTTGGGGGCGCCCCCTTGCCCCTCCCACATATATATGAGGAGGAAGACCTACTATCCCTTCGTCCATTAGCAATACAGGACAAATAGATGTTACAATCCTTCTAGTGCTAATGGGCCATGCTAATGGGCTTCCACTTTGTAGGCCCATTAGTGGATCCAATCCAATTGGCTTTAGGGCATATATCCAACAGCAACAGGGCCCACATTGCAGTGACACAAATGGCACAAATATTTTGTTCGGTAAATATTTCTTTCCAGGAACCCAAAATGCAGTTAGAATGTGAGCGCACCGGAGAAGCACGCGTGTGGCAATGGTGCAGACCGCAAAGAGAACATACTAGGTAGGGGGGCGCGCTAACGCCGCGCCAGATGAGTTCTTTTCTGTAAGAGATCATAGATAGTTATAGTATTATGCTGGCATGACTCGTAAGCAAACTCGATGACAGTAAGACAGATGTTCTCGATCATGAAGAGCATGGCCGTGTGTGACATAGAGTGTGCACCTGAGAGGGCCTTCTGCCACTACGGCGCCAGAGGTAGTGGGAGATGAGGACTGGAGCGACGCGAAGTGATGTTGTTGGCCAGCTAGCTGACAAATTATAAAGAGAGGAGAGAAAAAAATTTGGAGTTAGGAACGGTTCGGCGAACTCGTCTGAGAAGAAATTGTGGTCGCGAGTTTCACATGTGAGGCCGGTGAGCCCGGGGTGGACGGTATCTCCCTCCGAGGTAGCGGCACCACCTCTGATCCAAACTGAGACTCGAGAGAAGGGATAGAGGAGGCGAGTTGACATGTGATGCGAGAGATTGGGCGAGCGGTCGAGGAGCACAATATTTGTGACACATGATGGAGAAATTGAGTGAGTAGCTGAGGAGCACAATGTTTGTGTCACCTTTTCAACTTCGTGGGGGAGGCAATGACGGCTCTCTAATGCGCAAGGGGCACCACGATTTCATTTGCCAAGAATACAAAATATTAATACGTGGCGACTAAACAATTGCGTAATAACGCAATGCTAGAAGCCTGTAACAACATGGCAAGCGAGAACGCACTGGCTCTCAGTGGGCTCACTTTCTTTCGGCGACATGGATGTACCTATTTCTTCTGAAGACAATGCCAAGAAGCAACACGTAAAGCGCAACGTTGAAAGTTTGAAACCACGTGGCAGGCGAGGATGTACCAACTATAGATGGTGACGCTTTTTTATGACATAGGTGTACCTTTTTTTTGCTAGAGACAAAATTGAAGTAGTACTCATATATGAAAAGAAAAAAAATAAAAGAAAAACAAAAAAAGAATGCAAAATATTCATACGTGGCGACTCAGCAATTGCGTAATAACGCAATGCTAGAAGCCTGGAACAATGTGGCAAGCGAGAACGCACTGACTCTCAGTGGACTCGCTTTCTTTCGGCGACATGGATGTACCTATTTCTTCTGAAGACAATGCCAAGAAGCAACACGTAAAGCGCAACGTTGAAAGTTTGAAACCACATGGCAGGCGAGGATGTACCAACTATAGATTGCGATGCCTTTTTATGACATAGATATAATTATTTTTGCTAGCGATTAAATTAAAGTAGTACTCATATATGAAAAGAAAAAAATAAAAGAAAAACAAAAAAATAAAAGAAAAACCGAAAAAGAAAAAAAATTGCTATATTAGCACGATATAGAGTGGTACGATCGCTGGGAGGGCGCCAAACCTACAGCGATACAGGCGATATAGATAGAGTTCAATTAACGGCGCTGCGGCAGCCGACACCGTGGGCGAGGGCGACGCGGCGGGGCAAGCGAGGCGGAGGCGGAGCTGGCGCCGGCAGCCCGGCCGGCACGCCGGTGGAGTGTGGCATACGTACTGCTGCTGGGACGCGCGCGCCCGCGTGTTTGACGTCTCGCCGGGGACTGGGGACACGCGTATACCCGACCACGTGCTCATTTTGTTTGGTCCGATCTTTTTTTTATCTTTTTGTGAGCGACAGAGGCCTGCTGACCCTTGTGCCAGCTCAATGTTGACCGGACGGTGGATCGAGCAGGATTAATGCAACTATGGCATCTGTGCCGGTCAAACTAGCTCAAGTTTAATCAACTTTATAGCACATAGTATTAGCATTTGTGTCTCCAAATAAACTTATTATGAAAATATATTCTATAACTAATTAAATGATACTTATTTTGTATTATGAATGTTAGTAACTTTTTATAGAACTTTGATCAAAGTTTAAATTGTTTGACTTCTCGAAAAGTGAGAATTGCACTCTTTCGAAGACGGAGGGAGCAGTAGCAGTCGTCGCTACAGTAACCTACGTTTTGAAACACTGCGCATGCATAACGTTGCTCTTGGACTCGGAACGCGACGGCTCGTCTCGTGATTCCCGGGTGGGCGGACGGGGGGTGCTTGCCCATGCATCACCACCTTGTCACTGCTGCGTCGTTACGTTGCCAACGCTGCAGAATGCGGATCATACACGCTGGCACGGCAAATGTCTTGGCGCGAACAAAGAGGCCAACCGGCCAATGACACGATGCTTTTTTTTTTCTGCCAGGATGCACCACCGGCCGGCATGGGCCTTCGTCCCCGTTTTGGCATCACTCGACGACGACGTGCCAATCGTCGTCCCAACCAACGCTCACTAGTCAGTAACTTAGTACTCCTATCCTTACTGCTACTACTGTTATTGCTACTGCAGTACTGCTACAGCTAAACAACTCTGTCCTTGAACCAACGTTCACTAGTCAGTAGTCAGTATCAGTACTCCTGTCCTAATACTGTTATTGCTTTGCTACTGCGGTGTCCTAATACTGCCTATCCGACTCCCAGTGCCTGTCCTTTTGCTCTGCTCTTTACGGCCACTTGGAGTGTTTGGATCTACTAGGTGCTAAACATTAGTAGTAGGTGTCACATCGAAATGTAATAGAGACATCAGACAAGATTTTCGATTACCAATAAAAAAATAAATTACAGATTCTATCAATACTACAAAACAAATTAATTAAGTATAATTAATCCGTTATTAGCACATGTTTACTGTATCACCACATTGTCAAATCGTAGACTAATTAGACTTAAAAAAATTCGTCTCGTAAAATAGTCACAATCATTAGTTATTTTTTTAATTTATATATAATAGTTCATACATATGTACTTTGTTTCGATGTGATACGCGCTAAATTTTAGTGGTGGGAACCAAACACCCAAACCTGATTTCCAATCCGAGTGTTCGTCCAATCCATGACAGGGAAGCAAAGCAAAGTTGCAAGAGAGGAGGGAGAAGCAACCCCAACACCGTACCGTTGGGCCGGCCACATGGCCTACTAGATTGCTTTGGCTTTGATCAGTGCTGCTGATTAAGCATTCGCCGCCTTTTGAAACATGCATAAACTAAGGTTAGTTCTTCCCAACTATAAAGCTAGTACTACTACTAAATTATAAATTACATTAAGCTGTTCTTCTTGATTAATTATAGTAATCAGGTAGTAGTAGGCCGGGAGGCACGAGCCAGCAAAATTTGACCAAGCGATCATCTTCATCCACGCAACTCTGAACTCTCCACTCCTAGTAGTATGAAAAATTAAGATTTAAAACTTTCGGTATCCGAGCAGATTGTACATTTTTGTTCGTTTCACGAGTCACGGGCCGGCGGGGCACCCATTTTTCCTGCTTCTCCATTTGAGGCGTGGCAAGGCAATCACAACACGTACACTGCACTAGTACCAGCACTCCGGTTTACAGTTTAAAATGGCGATGCTTTAGACCTCTGCGATACCTTAAAGCCTAAACAAATCGAGAGTAGCTCGTGATGCCTACCTTGTGGTTCACTTCACTCACTCGAGTCACTCCAAGAGTCCAGAGGGACTCGAGAGACTTTCACGGCCGATGTGGGTTGACGCTGTCGTCCCCGACAAAGTTAGGAGCACACCAGTTAAGTGATGATGCTAGAATAATCACCTGTTTACGTGCACAAGCAACCCCTGTCGAGAGTATCGGTGAGTGCGTGCTCCTACTTGCACACACTTGCAGGGTCGCGAGCTTTACACGCGCCAAGCTCCCCCACATGCACGGTTGAAAAACAACTCGACACGCGACTTCTAGAAACGTTGACCGGAATGGCAACGAGAGCCAAGGCTTAACCAAGGGGGGAAGGAGGGTAGGAAAAGTCGGTGACATTGGTGGCCGAGGGCGGAGGGATCGATCGGAGGGCAGGAAAAGTCGGTGACATTCCTGGAAAGTGGAGTAGTACGTAGAAGAAACGAGACCATTTTGCTAGTCCGTTGTAACGACAATCACTTGATGGGTGATTTACAGCGAAATTTACCGACACTTAAGGGACACCCGAGACTGAACACTTAAGAAATCTTGGATTTTTTGCTAGCAATCGACCAGAGGCTACTGCTCATCGTCTACCTCCATATGGCTCCATGCCGGGATTTTTGCATCCCGGAGCCCCCCACCGACCGGTTGGCCGTCGAGCAACGAGCATGAGCAACTGCACCAGCCGCAGCGGATCCGGTTTGACCTCAACGCTCCTACGCACAGGCAGCACACGGGGCCCCACCTCCAGTAACAGCGCGCTTCACTTCACTGTTGGTAATAAAAACGCTGCGGCGCCATAGAAATGACGGATCTGCCCCCCTGCCCCGCCCGCCGCACACGTCCTGCCTCCGCGGCGGAGCGACGTGGCAGCGCCGAGTTTCGAACGCGGGGCCCACTCGTCGGTGACATTGGATTTGTTTCGGTGTGTCTGTGTCTCCTCCGGCGCCTGCGCGTTCGGGGGTCCGCCGGTGGTGGTGGGCTCGGCACTCGCCGCTCAGCCGCGGGTATAAAGCGCCCACGCCACCAACTCCCTTGGCCGCACGCACCCAATCCAAGCGCGCAGCGCCAAAAGCCTCTCTCCTCCCACTGTGACTACTGGAGCGAGAGCGAAGAGCACCGCGAGTGAGCGAGCAGAACTGATGGTCGCCGCGGTTCGCGCCGCCCCGGCGCTCGCCGGCAAGCAGCAGCCCGTCTCGCCGCCGCCGACCGGCCTCGCGATGCTAGCGGTGCCGGCGGCGGGGGAGGAGCGGCTCTCGGACGCCGAGACGGCGTCGACGACGACGGCGGCGCCCAACTCGAGCCTGAGCTCGGCCAGCAGCGCCGGCAGCCTGCCACGGTGCTCCAGCCTCTCCCGCCTCTCCTTCGACTGCTCCCCCTCCGCCGCCCTCTCCTCCTCCTTCGCCGCCACCGCATCCTCCCCACCTCCACCACCACCGCTCCCGCCGCGGCCGCACCGGTCAGGCGACGCGGCGTGGGCGGCGATCCGGTCGGCGTCCACATCCGCCGCGTCCCCGCTGGGCCCGCGCGACTTCAAGCTCCTCCGCCGCGTCGGCGGCGGCGACATCGGCACCGTCTACCTCTGCCGCCTCCGCTCCTCCCCCTCCTATTCCTCCCAGCTGTACGCGATGAAGGTGGTGGACCGGCGCGTCGTCGCCAAGAAGAAGAAGCTGGAGCGGGCGGCGGCGGAGAAGCGGATCCTCCGGTGCCTCGACCACCCGTTCCTCCCCACCCTCTTCGCCGACTTCGACGCTCCGCCGCACTTCTCCTGCGTCGTCATGGAGTTCTGCCCTGGCGGTGACCTCCACTCCCTCCGCCATCGCATGCCTTCCCGCCGCTTCCCTCTCCCCTCCGCCAGGTGAGTGAGCAACCACACCATTTCTCAAGCAAAGATCGAATCTTTCTTTCATGTCTAGTAGACCTTGATCAATATAATGATTTTTTTTACTTTCTTTTTTATGATGATGATGAAACTGAATGTTTTGTTTCATCAGGTTCTACGCGGCGGAGGTGCTGCTGGCGCTGGAGTACCTGCACATGATGGGGATCGTGTACAGAGACCTTAAGCCAGAGAACGTCCTCATCCGCGGCGACGGCCACATCATGCTTACAGACTTCGACCTCTCCCTCCAGTCCACCTCCTCGCCGTCGCTCGAGACCACCACCTCCGGCGACGACGCCAACTCCGACAACCCTTCATCGACCTCCGTCTCCTGCTTCCCAGGCCACCTGTTCCGTTTCAACCGCCGGCGCCGGCGTCGACAGGCCACGACGTTCGTGGCGGAGCCGGTGAGCGCGCGGTCCAGCTCGTTCGTGGGCACGCACGAGTACGTGGCACCCGAGGTCGCGCGCGGCGGCGCACACGGCGCCGCCGTCGACTGGTGGGCGCTCGGCGTGTTCCTCTACGAGCTCATCCACGGCCGCACCCCGTTCGCCGGCGCCGACAACGAGGCCACGCTCCGCAACATCGCGCGCCGCCCGCTCGCCTTCCCTCCGCCGCGGTCATGCAGCGGCGCGGGCGCCGGGGACGTAGACGCCGCCGCGGCCAGGGACCTCATCGCGCGGCTGCTCGACAAGGACCCCGACCGGCGGCTGGGGTCACGCCGCGGCGCCGCCGACGTGAAGGCGCACCCCTTCTTCAAGGGCCTCAACTTCGCGCTCCTCCGCTCGTCCCGCCCGCCCGTCGTCCCCGGCGCGTCGTCGTCGCCGCTGCTCCGGTCCCAGTCCTGCCACGCCGCGCCGACGAAGGCGGCGGCGGCGGTGCCTTACAAGAAGAAGACAACGGCGGCGGCGGCGGACGGCCGGTTCGACTTCTTTTGACCGACCGTTGGCCGCCGACATTGCCGCCGGGGGGACACGCCCCCGCCGCGGCCGGCGACGTCACGCGTTGACCTATTAGGGAGCATCGCTCACCATTGTACACACTGGTTAATGGTTTAATTAACGAGCAACTAGCTAAATTAACCGTTGTTGTAGTTGTAGCATGAATGCCATTAATTAGTCTAATCGAGCTCGAACGCTTGACGCTAGTGAAAATCAAATCTGTCGCCTGTTCCCGAGGCACGCCGTGGTTGATGGCGGAGCTGACCTGGCAACTGGCATGAACGATCAGCAGCTTGAACACCGGTGCTGCAGCGAAGATTACGACGGGCGTCGTGTGTTTTGTCGGGAGGCGAAAGGAACAGGGGTCACATGGCTGTTGGACTTTGTCCGGTAAGCAGGGGGCTTGGGTTGGCGATTACATTAATGGCGGGTATTGACCTGTCTCCCGGAGCCGCCTAGTCCAGGCTTGGTTGGTGGGGCTGTCGGGGTTAGTGGAGTGGTTTTGCTTGATGGGGAGATTTGTGGCAGCCCCAGCAAATGGGTGGGTAGTTTACTGCAAGAGTTTCTGAATGTCTTTCTGCAAGCGACCTGCATTGGACGAACAGTCATTGGAAAGAGATGAAGGAAGCAAGTGGAGTTCTAACAAAGAGCTGTCGTTACGTGCTTCGTCCATTCTTATATAAAAAGAAGCCATTCTAAAGTTTTTTTTTCCAGACACATTAGTAATGAGGTAAAATGGTACTGTTGCTGTTATTTATTGGAGATAGTTCCTATAAAAGGGCATTTCTAGAGAGTTTATGGCCCTGTTTAGATGTTTCGCGAAATTTTTTTCGAATATGTTCTCTTACATGCATGGCATATTAAATGTAGTCGAAAAAAATAACCCATTATATGGATGGAGTGTACTTCGCGAGACGAATCTAATGAGCCTAGTTAGGTCGTGATTAGACAATAAATTGCTACAGTAAACATGTGCTAATGACGGATTAATTAGACTAATTAGGTTCGTCTTGCGATTTACTGATAGAATCTGTAATTAGTTTTGTAATTAGTCTATATTTAGTACTTCAAATGTGTGTCCGATATACTCGAAAAAATTTTCGTGAAACATCTAAACAAGCCCTACAGAAAGACATGCTGTTACTTGGTTAGTTGCCCGCGCCCCACAGTAGATTGTTGGTTGAGCTCACCTCAGCAACTCGCTAGGATACACATCATCGAAAAGCTGTAATGATATGATGGAATTAATGTTAACGGTCTCACTAGCTGTCCAAAACTCAGCCATAGCGCTGCGATGGAACTAATGCGGATGATATATTTGCGGACAGTTTTTTTTAAAAAAAAATCGTATGATGACTTGTTTTTAAAACAGATAGAGTAACCATCGTAAAAAAAAAAAAAACAGACAGAGTAGCTAATAAGTTGAAAAATCTCAAACTCTAGCAAAGCATTATCTGAAGGATAAGAAAACTTAGCCATGAGCATGGATGATCGGGTCGATATTAGAGATGCTTAGTTGATTTGCGGCAATTGGAACCTAGCATCTTATGTCTTCGTGGTACCCACTACGCAGGCAACAGTTAAGCTGTTTTCTTTTTTTTCAGCAATTAGTTTTTTTAAAATAAAATAAAATAAAAATCAGTAGTATATATGTTTTGGTACACTTAACCTACTGAAGGCATATACATTCATCAATATGTATATTACACGTGGAGTTTTTTTTTAAAAAAACGACGAGTCTTGTTTTTTAAAAAAAGAATTGATTGAAAATTATTATCTCCGACGAGAGTAGAGAGAGAGAGGGAGAGAGCGCGCAGTGGCGGAACACCCTGCTGGCCGGGGTCCCATTCCCATGGCACGGCGCCTGCCGCTGCGGTTGCGTGTGCCGGTGCACGAGCTTGCCGCGCCGCTGGGCAGTCGAAGCTGCTGCACGTTCAGAGTAGCAGGGGGCGCCCGCGAAGGACGCGACCGGCGGACGGGGACCGATCGGGCAGCCAGCAGCAGCGGTTGCCGATGCCGGCGGGCGTCGCCGTCGCCGAGCCCTTTTCCCGGCCGACCCGTCCATCCATGTCGGGGGGCTCGGCCCGCCGGCCAGTCGCCGTCGCCCGCCGGTCTCGGACCACCGATCGGACGTCTCGCGCCTGCTCTCGCAGAGGCTTGGAACAGGGGGACCGTGTGACGTGACCCGTGGCTCCTCCTCCCAACCGAGCGAGGCCCAGGCGGCCAGGCCCCGGCGGCCATGCACGCATCGGATCCGACTCTGAGCTCATCTCCGATCCGCATGCGAGCGCCATGGATGGACGCAGTACTACTGCAGCAGGCCTGCTCTGCAGAGGGGGCTTTGACCCCAAACCCGGGCAAAGAAATTCGCCTCGATCGGGGACGAGTTAAAGCGCTGCGCCGGGACGGGGTTTAACTCCGTCTGACCGCGCACTCGGTTGGTGGTGGCATTACTCTCCGGCTGGCTAGGCTAGCCTTTGCACGGGCAGATGAGACGACGCAGAGAGCAGCAGTAAGTTTTTTTTTTTTTTTTGAATATAATGCAGGAGCTCTGCTATGTCATATAAGGAGGGGAAGCATGCAGGTTCTTACAAGGTTCGATATTACAAAATAACTGAAACACTTTGATACTCGATAAGGTCGTAACATTAAGTTACAACAGAATCTCAGACTCCAGGCAGGCGATGCTCCGTATCTTCATGTCTTCCTTTATCATAGCCAGAACTCGTGATGGTGACACACTGACCGCTTCAAAAATCCTTCTGTTGCGCTCCTTCCATAAGTTCCAGGTAGTGTAAATCATGAGCGAGGCACGATCTTGTTTTGCCTTCTTAGATAGCCCGGCCAGCGAACAGTTCCACCAAGTCTCTAATTCCCAGTCACGCTCAGGCACAGCAAATGTATCTCCAGCCCAGTGAGCAGCCAGCAGCCATACTTCTTGCGCAAAAACACAGTTGAGGCAGATGTGCTGTGCAGTCTCCGGAACCTGATCACAGAAAGGACAAAGGGGGTTACAAGGCCAGTTCCTCACTGTCAGGTTATCCGCTGTCAATAGCTTGCTTTGGATCAACAGCCATGCAAACACTCGGTGCTTTCCTTCTGTAAGTAGCAGGCCACTTTTGCCGCCCCGGCTCGGCTCCACTGCTACTGCCTACTGCTAGGAGAAAAAGAGATTGCGGTTCCTGATGTCATTGCATGTGATGGATCACCATGCAGTGCAACGCCTAGGGATGCAGGAGCCGCAGGCGCAGCGGAGAGGAGTACCGGCGCAGCGGCATGCGGATGGGAAAAGCCTGTGGGGGTGCATATGTCTCGGTCTCGCCGCCCCCGGGCCTCCGACCTCGAACCCTGCGCCGTGCCATGGAGCTGAGAGAAGCTGGAGCCATGGCGCGTTTCTTGCGCGTGTCGCGTCATGTAGGCCACTGCACTGCACCAGCTAGCTGCTACAGTGCGTGGTCGTACTCTAGCAGGAGAGGAGCGTAGCCGGAGGGCTGTGCAATGACACGTTCGTACGCACGCGCCGGCGGGTAGGGCCTGGACCGCCTGGAGATGCCGCCCGATGCAGCGGCGATGCCATATGTCATGTCAGCATGGAGTAAGGATCGCGATGGTCTGTGATCCAAACGATCCATGATGCAGGCGACCGACCGTCTGGGCCGCACCCATACTGCTGTATTTGGGCCGAATATCATAACCCAGGTCGGGCTCAGCAGTATCTGACGGCCCATATATATATTCGTTCCATCACAAGCCGAAATTTGCGTTACCAAGCTGTACTTGCTTGCTCGCGCGCCCTCTAAAACAAAGCAAAACACAGAGGGAGGGCAAAATCCAGTGTCCAAACAGAACGGGGCATTTCGTTCACAAAATAATTACATGTAGTAGAACCATCCTCTTCTCCGTCTGCTGCTTCTACCTAGGATTTACATCGAGCAAGAACGCTTCGCAGCAGCCAACAACTACAGCTGCAATCCTGTGTGTAACTGGGCTCAATCAGATCAATCAACCAGAACCTACATTTGATCTTCTTTGCTCAAGTGTTGAGAGCAAACTGGATTGGTCTCATTAACAGACGCTTGGCCTCCATCCGTGACATCTCGATCGTGCCGCGGAAGAAGATACAACCCAGAAACTTCTCCAGCCACAAGACATACATTGGCGACGATAAGTGTAGTAGGCAATTGATGATAGTTCTTCCTCCAAACCTCGTGTTACTTGGTTTCCTGAAACAAAGATAAACAAAACATTCAGAAACAACTCCGAGTTTACAGCACAGGACCATTGAAGAAGGCACCAAACCAAGAGATCGGTTGACTAAATCATTCGTGTTTGAATGCTTCTGCTGTTCCATCTCTTTCTGTTAGCAAGTAGGTTCCATAAAAAATTCTGATTGCATCTATCTTAGCATTTTCTTTCTGTTAGAGTCTTTTACGTGTTAACGTACTCCGATGATACCACTTATATAATCACTAGCTTACGCACTAGGAAGACTATCCTTCACACGACCCTATCCTGGCAGTATTATACTACAACTTGCATTGACTTAGTCGCAATAGAAAGTTCAAGGAAAGTTTCCTATGGTTTAAGCCTTTAAGGCATTCTGCCATGATGTTTGCAGACATGCATCCAACCATGAAGGAACCAATGGTCCCGGTACTCCTCATACTATGCATCTTCTTTTTAGCAGAGGTCAGGCCAGATGAAGCCTCTTCTAGGTTCTCTGTATCATTACCGGGCTGCCCTGACAGGTGCGGTAACGTGTCCATTCCCTATCCCTTCGGCATCGGCGAGGAGTGTGCCGCGACCAGATTAAACAGCTACTTCAGGGTCACCTGCAATGACACCTTCCATCCACCGCGGCCAACAACAATCGGGGACGAAGGTGGGGTGGTTGAGATCACCGACATCTCGATGGAGCATGGTGAGATGCGCGTGCTCAGTCCCATCAGCCACATCTGTTTCGCGTCATCAAACACCACGTTCAACAAGGTCAGTGGAGGTTACGGCCTGCAGTCCACGCCCTTCCTCCCGTCCCCGTCGCGCAACCGCTTCATGGTCATTGGCTGCAACACCCTGGGGCTCATCGGCGGGTACCAGGGTGCTGCAAGCCAGTACGCGACCGGGTGCTACTCCTACTGTGAGGGCATCAGCAGTACATCTGATGGCGCGCCATGCGCCGGGATGGGCTGCTGTGAGGCTGCAATCCCTGCGAACCTCACTGACTTTGGAGTGACATTTGAGATGAACCAAAGCAAGGTCTGGAAATTCAATCCGTGCTTCTATGCCATGGTTGTCGAGGTTGGGTGGTACAGTTTCAGGAAGCAGGACCTTGTTGGCAACCTTGGGTTCATTGACACAAGAGCCAAGAGGGGTGCTCCCATCATAGCTGACTGGGCCATCAGGAACGGCTCGTGCCCAGAGGAGGGGAAGGAGCCACCAAGTGGCTATGCCTGTGCCAGTGCAAACAGCTACTGCATGGCTGCAAACAATGGTCCAGGGTATCTATGCCAATGCTCCAAAGGATACAAGGGTAACCCTTATATTCTAAATGGCTGCCAAGGTATGTATTTACTCAATTAAAACCGGTCTGGAGTGTTAGAGAGTATATTTGGTAGTTGTAGATATACCCTATCGTAGACTACCATATGTATCCGGGGGAGCCTTGCCCCCCAAGTCTTGTACTCTCATATATACCGGCCGAGGCCTCAATGCAAGATATCCACAACATTATACGCATCCCTCTCTACTTTCCTACATGGTATCACGAGATTAGGGTTTGGAGATCCTAGGCTAAATCTTCCGCTGCCGCCGGCGCCGTCGGCACCTCTGCCTTCTTCCTCGCGCCGCCGGCTGTCCACAACGGCGCACCTCCAGGGCGCCCCCTCGACGGCCTGCTAGCGCGCCCCCGGGGAGGTCACCCATGACCTTCGCCGGGGGCAGCGCCCTCCTGTGCGGCGGATCGATCTAATCCGCCGCCGTTCGCGTCAGCAACAGTAGATCGAAGCGTACCTCCTCCACCCACCATGGAAGCCATCCACGACGACCTTGATCCGCGCTGCCGTGGTGGTAGTCGCGGTATCCCTGCGTCGCCCACGACCTACACCGCGCTGCCATGGAGGCAGCAGGGGCCCGCGTCGTGACTTCGCCGGTCGTCGAATGCGCCACCTGGTGGTGCCTCCGCTCCACCCGTCGCCCTCCTCCGAGCCGAGGTCCGCCCGCACCAGCAGCACCAGGCGGAACCCCCACCGCCCGGCGAGTTCCGCCGGCGGGATCCCGCCACCGCCGCTGGACGCGGCTCTGCCCCGACTCCCCATCCGCGCCGCTCGATCCGGAATCCACCCAGGCGGAACCCCCGCCGCCCGGCGGGATTCGCCGACGGACCCCTCTGCTGCCGCCGGTCAGAGCTCGCCGCTCGACCCGGCGGGACCCGCGACTGCCGCCCGCCCGTCTCACCGCCGCCGTCGGACTGCCTCCTCTCCCCTCTGGTTTCTCTCTCTGTCTGTCGCGTGTGCCTGTTTTGACCACGCTGAGCAGATAGGAAAGAGGATAAGGGTGAAGGGGTCTCCGCTATGTGCACCCAGGAGGTATACACGAAGGTCTGCTACTGCAGTTTTTCTTTTTGCCCGATCACTGATTCGGGATTGCGTCGCCCACCGCCCGTCGATCCTGCGCCACGACTTCGACATCGGCATCGACATCACCGGCCTCTTCTTCCTCTACGACCGTGCGGCATGGCGAGATGGCCGGCACCCGGGGGCGCTTGTTTGCGCCGCCGCTTACATCGCCGCTTCTTTCGCATGTCGACCTTCGCCGGCTCGTCTTCGCCTCCACCGATCGGGACGCCTTCACCGACTTCGTCCACCGTCGTCTCGCCTCGCGCATGCTCGGTTTGATCAGCCGACGTTCGTGATCCACCCGGCTCCCGTGACGTCCGTCCTCGTCGTGTGCGCTCCTTCACCGAGTGCGGAGGGCTGCCGCTGCTTCGCCACCCGTGGTCTTCTCCGCCGTTGCTTCCTCACCGCCGCCGACCATGTCTACGACCTCATCGTCGACTACGCGTCGTTGCGCCCTTCGCGCATGGTCTTCATCAAGTCGTTCGAGTTCTTCGTCGTCTCCTTCGAGCACCGCCGCCGCGTCGCCTAGATCGTCTAGCCTTGCGCTGGAAATCCAGGCTCTCCTCCTCGCCTCGTCTAGCACAACCACGTCGCCAGCGTCGCCACCTCCTCTACTCCAAGCAACAGCGGGCGTCGGCATCTTCTACCTCGCCGTCTTCAGCGCCTGCGACCGCTTTGGAGGCCTTCTCTGCTGGTCCCCTTCGGTGATGGCGTCTGGTTGTGCACTTCTCCCTTGCACGTCCGGTATTGGCAACACCGGTGCGTGCCCATCATCCCCGACGCGTTCCCGGGCCTGGCAAACCCGGGCATGCCTCGCCCGATGGCCTGACTGCATCGACTTCGGCATCGCTCCCTCTACGACTGCCTCGACGCGTCGCCATCTTCGTCTCCGGCGTCTTCTCTATCACGCCACCATCACGGCGCCTCCTCGTGCGCCCGCTGCTTCATGTGCGGCTACCTCATCTCCGGCAACCTCGACAGCTATGTACGTCGACCACGGCTATCCTACGCAAGGCATCATCAACCATGGCTCCTCGCCCTCCAGCTCGGCTACATCGACATCGGCACAAAGGGCTACCATCCGCATGAGATACTCGCCGGTTTTCTCTCCAGTCGCAGCATCCGCACCGTGCCGACGTTACGACTGCGGGGGGCTGTAAGTCCGTCGGCTCGTGCCTTCGGCTTCTTCTCCAGTCTCACCGTCTGTGGTGCTCCCGCTGTGACTGCGGGGGAGTGTTAGAGAGTATATTTGGTAGTTGTAGATATACCCTATCGTAGACTACCATATGTATCCGGGGGAGCCTTGCCCCCCAAGTCTTGTACTCTCATATATACCGGCCGAGGCCTCAATGCAAGATATCCACAACATTATACGCATCCCTCTCTACTTTCCTACATGGAGTTTCCAGGATAATAATACTCTAGAAACCTGACCCAATTCTGAATTCTATCCAGTTTTATGGCGTTGAGTTTGAAATGCAATCTTATGAACAACATAAATTTCAATCAAAATTTCACCTTGCTTCAGCAGCTGCCTGGCATGCCTGGCATGCATGACGCATGTCCTCAATTTTGTTTGGTTTTTACTACTGAACTGGTAACAGAAGCAGTCAGCTCTAGCATATGTTGCTTATTCATGTTGTAATAATTAATTCCAGGAGCAGTTATGGAAAGGGAATGTACACCATTACAAAGTCAACTAACATTTTTTACTTCTTGAAATTTTCTAATCTTCCACCCATTTGTATTTAGTTTAACTTATCTGATTGCTTATGTGTTTATTTGTATCTTCAGATATAGATGAGTGCTTGCTGCGCACGCAAGATTCCAAGTATGAAGAATTGTATCCATGTAGAAAAGGGGCTTGTCACAATACACAAGGAAGCTACTTTTGCAAATGCAAAACGGGAACAAAATCTGATGGCACAAATTTTGGATGCCAATCTGTACATGCTTCAGCTGGACTAGTTATTGGTAAGCACTTACTCCCTCCGTCCCACAAAGAGTGTTCTTTTAGCACTCAAATTTTGTCCCACAAAGAGTGTTCTTATAACTTTTAGGGAGGACCACCTAGTTAAAGCAACACCAAATACCAAGAAAAAGTTGTATAGAGAAGCGCATAGAGCCAATGAAATGCTTAATTGATGCTACTTTTCTAGTTTCAATGCATGAGTAATTAGGGGTAACATGGTCATTCTTTACTACTACTATGGTGTCTGAAATTTTCTAAACAAACACTTATTTTGGGACGGAGGGAGTATGTGTGTACGGTGCACTTCTATTTAATCTACACTAAGATCACTAAGATGTACATTGTGACAAACAAACTCTCTCACAGGTAAGAAGTAAGCATTAACCTGTCTGAAGAATTTCTTACTTTATTTTTTAAAAAATAAACCTTTACAAAATCTCTTTTAGTTTCTGTTCTATGTACCTGGGAAGAAGTCAAAATTAGTATACACCCTCTGCAAAAAAGAACACAACCAAAATTTGCACTATATGCTTATTATAATCTGTTTTATTTTTGTTAAAAATAACTTTGCAGGCCTCAGTGTTTCTGCAATCGTGTTGATGGCCTTGGCATGCTTGTACACTATGCAATTGCAAAGGAAAAGGCACATGATAGAGAAAGAAGAATATTTCAGACAAAATGGAGGTCTCAAGTTATACGATGAAATGAGGGCAAGGAAGGTTCACACGATTCATATTCTTACAGAGAAGGAGATAAGAAGAGCCACAGACAACTATAATGAAGATCGGGTACTTGGATGTGGTGGTCGTGGAATGGTCTATAGAGGAACTTTGGATGACCACAAAGAGGTTGCCATAAAGAAGTCAAAGATAATAAATGATGATTGCAGGGAAGAATTTGTCAACGAGATCATCATTTTGTCTCAAATCAACCACCGAAACATAGTGAGGTTACTAGGCTGCTGCTTGGATGTAGATGTCCCTATGTTGGCGTACGAGTTTGTCTCCAATGGAACTTTATCCAACTTCCTTCATGGTGCTGATCCTAGATCACCAATCCCCTTGGATCTTCGCCTGAAGATTGCGACACAATCAGCAGAAGCTCTTGCTTACTTACACTCATCAATATCTTGCACGATCCTACATGGAGATGTCAAATCTGCCAATATCCTGTTGGATGATCAGCATAATGCAAAAGTAGCAGATTTTGGAGCATCAGCACAGAAGTCAATGGACGAAAGTGAGTTCATCATGCTTGTACAAGGTACCCTTGGTTATCTTGACCCTGAGAGCTTTATCAGTCATCAACTGACTGAGAAAAGTGATGTCTACAGTTTTGGTGTAGTTCTTCTGGAGCTGATCACAAGAAAAAGGGCTATGTTTGCTGATAAGTTCAGTGAGAAAAAATCATTATCTTATATATTCCTCTTGATGTTCCGCCAGAATAAGCACCGAGTTATGATGGATTTTGAAATTATTGACGAGGCAGTTATGGCGGTGCTTGAGAAGCTTGCCCAACTAGCAGTGCACTGCCTATGCCCAAGTGGTGATGACAGGCCAACCATGAAGGAAGTTGTAGAACGGTTACAGATGTTGAGGAGGCTCCACATGGATGCAACTAGTGGGCTCCACATGGATGCAACTAGTGGTTGTGAAGAAAGTTATTTTGCACACAACAACCATGGAGGATCATCATCATTGGCTACTCCTTTGGATGATATGACATACAGCAGCATGGAGACGTCCACGCTGATCTTGGTGTAGATCTTGCAACACGATATTTTTAAATTAGATACTTGTGTACGGTACTTGGTGATGTAAATACATAGTACATATTCATTAAGCTGTTTCCACAACACATTAGGTAGGATATAATGCATATCCAGTATTTCCAAAATTCTGACATTTGAATTGATATGTCTGAGATAGAGTTGCAGGCCTGCAACTACATATGCTCTTTTATGCATGTATCATATCCACATGTATGCAATTTGTACAAGAATATCCAGCTTGCTTAGGTGAAAATCAGCAAGGACCTACCATCTGGGGTTTATAGAAATATAAGGGAGGTACATGTGCCAGAAAGAGAAGTTTACGTGCCCCTTGGGTCAAATGAACTAAAACATAAGACATTCATCATTACTTAGTATTTAGTTTGGAAAATGTAAATGATATTTAGTATGGAAAAGGATATCCTTAAATGCCTTTTCAAGATTAAGTGGGGTTCTTCTTATAAATCTTGCGGTTTCCACATTTTCAGATGGGCACGTGATATAAATAATTAAGTCCACGCCAAAGGGAGCAAGATAAATTTGTTGATGCCCAAATCTCTGATGCAGATTTCTTTGCATATTCCATTGAAGATCAGCAGGCCCACTTCAGCATTGGTGATGCAATGGACAGTCAATGTGAAGTTCTTTGCATGTTACGATATAGTAGACCCATAGCAGTTTGTGCACCAAATTTGAATTTGGCCTTGACAGTTTATTTTTGCTAACAAAGGCAACCGCAGAAAGAGATGTTTAGCTGGGCATATGGAGCAAAATTACCTGGTTTGAAGGCTGGACCATGCCCGTGTGATTTCTGAAGCTTGCTCCTTGGTCAACCTGGAGTCGTTGAGCTCCCAGGCAACTTGCATCACATCTGTGTCCTTTCTTTGTGTAGCTCGATTCTTTCTTCTGCTATGATCCAACCATGGGTCATGAATCATGACTAGCAGCTACAATCCAGTATGTGAATGTGACCACTGTTATCAACCGAGCATCTTGGCACCGCTTTTCTACTGCCACAAGATGACACAAACACATATTGTAATTAGCTTCATGCACCCGTTTCAAAAATTGATGCGTGCATAATGCAAATTCAATAATCAGTAAGTTAGATCAAGTATAGTAAAGTCACTACACTTAAATTTTGATACACCTGCATTGATAAAAATTCCACAACCTTTTCATGGTAGAACTATGGATTATGGTTTATCTGAGCTGTTGATCAAGTGCATAGAGCGCGTGATTAAGGACAGACTAAGCAGTGAATATTTGGTACTTATATCTCTTGAAATTAAACCCATGGGGGCACAGATCGATGTGAAGAAAACATTGTTAAGAATCATTAAAGTGTATCCATTCCTTACCAACATGTTTTGCAGCAAGCAGTAATCAAGGACTGGAAGTACCATGAAGCACCACACTACTCTGCCCTACTGTCTTCTTGATTCCAGCCTCCTGCATCACCTCTCCCATTCTCATGCCAGCCTGCCAGTTCCCATCTTCTAAATAGACATTCCTGATTGTCACATATCGACCAGACTGCTGGGGCTCAAGAGCCATCAGTTTGTGCCCAATCTCCAGAGCAAGCAACACATTTCCATGGAGCTTGCAAGCAGTAAGAAGAGCACCCCACACAGAAGCATCAGGTGCAAAGGGCATCCTCTCTATAACCTGAACAGCTTCCACAGAACGGCCAGCACGGCCTAATAGGTCCACAACACATCCATAATGGACCATCAATGGTGTCACCCTGTATTCGGCAACCATTGCCTCGAACCAGTATAACCCAACCTCCACCAATCCTGCACGAGCACAAGCCGTCAGCAGAGCAAGAAAGGTTATCTGGTTTGGCAAGAAGCCTTCAGCCCTCATCATCTCGAACTTCACCAGCGCTTCAGTCTCCATCCCATGATTAGCCAATGCCGACAGCAGCGCATTCCATGTGCAAACCTTCTTGTCATGGGCAGCATCAAAAGCACTCCTACAGCAGCCAAGCCTCCCGTGCTTCCCGTACATGTCAACCAGAGCTGTGCCAAGGAATGCAGTGAGCTCAACCTCATGGCAGACCATGTATGCATGGACAGCCATCCCCGCTGCAAGCCCCTCGGCGCCACCAAGATTGGCACAGGCCGAGAGCACGCTGACCAATGTGGCCTCCTCGAGCCTTCGTCCCATGCTACTATCAAGCAAAAATCCTCTGAATACCTCGAGAGCACACCGGTGCCGGCCGCCCCGCGACAGCCCAGACACGAGCGTCGTCCACGACACGGCGTCCCTGGCCGCCATCCGCTCGAAGAAGGTCCCCGCCGCCTCGAGGTCCCCGGCTAGGCACAGCGCGTCGAGCAGGGCGTTGCAGGCGGCCAGGTCCGGGCTCCCCTCCATCTCGTCGAACACCTTGCGCGCGTCGCGAGACGGGTGGCCCGTCCGGCCGTAGGCGCTGACGAGCGAGCAGGCGATGAAGCGGTCGGCCGCGAGGCCCCGGCGGAGGCACTGCGCGTGGAGCGCGGCCGCGGCGGCGGCGGAGCCCGAGGCGGACGCGGACTTGAGGAGGGTGGGGAAGGAGTGGCAGTTCGGACGCGCGCCGGCGGTGAGCATGGCGGAGAAGAGGCGCAGCGGGGCCGACGGGGGAGAGGAAGAGGAAGGGGCGGCGGAGAGGCGGAGGTGCGCGTGGGCGAGGCAGTTGTAGGGGAAGGCGGTGATGGCGGTGGCGGCGGCGGAGCGTTCGGGGTCGGGGAGCAGCGCGCCGGAGGTGAGGAGGAGCGCGTGCAGCTGCAGGAGGCGGCGCGGGAAGGGGAAGTGCTCCCGGAGGAGACGCTCGAGGGTGGCGTACGAGTAAGGGGAGGCGCGCCGCATGGGCGCACGTGCGCTCCCGGAAACGTCGCCGCCGGCGGGCCGGTACGGCGAGACTCTCCCGCCACCGCTTGTCGCTTGACGTCTCCGCGGCGAGAGCGCTGCGCGCGCGGCTTCGCTCCGTGGCGGCGAAATGCGCAGCCCATCAGGAAGATCTCCGCCGGCCGGTGGATTGGACTGGGCCCATCAACAAGATCGGCCCAACAAACGAGCAATGCTACTGGCCCAGCTACCGTTCTGTATGGGTCGACAGGGAAAGCAGTAATATAAAGAAGGACGATGCTATATAGAGGCCGGCCTCCACTTAGAGCATCTCCAACAGATGGACTATCCCCTTTTCCCTTTCCACTATTCATTCATATAGGGGAACAAAGAGCAAAAAAATCATCTCCAACAGATCCCCTTCTCCCTTTCCCCTTTCCCTTTTATTTTCTTCCTCTCTCCTCTTTCTTTTCTCAATCTCCTCCTCCTCCCTTTCCTTCCCTTCCTCTCCAACCGTCGATCCACCTCTGCCCCGCATGATGAGGACCGCCCGATGTGTGCCGCCCTGCCTCCGGCGGAGCTCGCTGTGCGCCACCCCAGCTCCGGCGCCGCACGCTCCTCCGGCCGGCCCCGACCTTGCCCCACGCGCCGCGCGCTCGCGGCCGGCCGGCGTGGCCCCGCGCGCCGCCCATGCTCCAGCGGAGCTCGCCGTGCGCCGCCCCTGCTCTGGCTCCGCGCGCCGCCCCTGCTCCGACGGAGCTCGCAGTGCCCGCGCGCTCCTCCGGCCGGCCGGCGTGGCCCCGCGCGCGGCCTGTTCTGCGCGTGGGCAGCGACGCCGAGCCCGCCCCGCGAGCACCATGACTCGCCTGGCATGGGGCATGGAGAAGGGAGGAGAGATGAAGGTGTTCGCGTGGAGAAGGGAGGGGGAGGAAGAAGAAGCTGTTTACTAGCCAATGACAAGTAGGTCCCGCGTGTCAGCAAGAGGAAAGGGGAAAGGGGAAAGGGAGAACTGATTTTGACCTATCTCCTCAAAACACTGAAAATTGGAAAGGGGATTCCCCTATAGAGTGAAAAAGGGGAAAGGGGAAAGGGAAACTGTTGGAGATGCTCTTAGCTTATCGCGAGCCCCCCTCGCACGCCTCCTCCTTCCTCGCGCTCCTCCCGCACGCCTCCTCCTGCCTCGCGCTCCTCCTCCCCCTCCCCCGCGCGCCGCCTCCTCCCCCGGCTCCGGCGGCTGGGGGCCGCCTCCGCCGCGCCTCCCCTCCCCCGCCGAAATCCTAACCCGCCCCCGCGCCCGCCCCCGCGAGCCTCCCCTCCCCGCCGTCGGCGGCTCCCACCGCCTCCGCCGCCGCCGGCTCCCGCGGCCGACGCGAACCCCACCGGCGCCGCTCCCCCGCGCACCTCCTCCTCCGCCGCCGGCTCCCGCCGCCCCAGATCCGCCGCCGCCCGAGCTCGACGCCGCCGACCTGCACCCTCACCGGCGTGACGCCCCCGCCCCTCCCTGGCCCCAACCGCCGGCCTCCACCACCAGCGGCCGGCGGCGCTCCGCCGCCTCGCCCACCAACCACCGGCCACCGCCGGGCCGGCCTACCTCCCCAAACCTCCCTCTATGTCCGATGGAGATGGATCTCCCCTAAACCCCAACCCCGAACCCTAACCCTAACGCCGGTGGCGGCAGCGCGGCGGCGGCAGCGCGGCGAGGAAGAAGGGGGAGGAAGGCGGACGACGGGAGGGCCTCTGTTTCGGGCAAAACAGAGGCACTCCTCTGTTTATATTTCGCGTATAAAGAAGCCCTACTCATTTTCTTATTGCATTATAATGGATACCATTACCAGGTTCGAAATTTACATTACATCCACATACATACAGCCATACAGGTTAGAAAGAAGATGAAAGCTAAGTCGCCTATTCAGATAAATTATAGTTCATTACTGAAAGAGGGATGAGAGAGATTAACCATTATTCATTACAACATGAAAATGACAGCACATACTGAAGGCAATTAGGCAAGAATGCAGTTGCACAAAACACTAGTAGTGATTACTGATTAGCATGAGCAACGTCGCTGTTTATGCAGTAATTTAGCTGGATCCGGCTCACCACAGTGCTGTGCATTTTTAAACCTATACGGCCGAGGCATGGCTGCCGGTTCGTGCTTCAACCAGCTGTTGTGGTCATGACAGTTTGATGAAGAAGCTCACCTGCAACTAGTCATCAGTGTGGCTGCGTGTACTTATTGTAATTGCCGCAACAGTTGTATTGCAAACTGGTGGTGTTTCTCAGTAGATTGTGCAGACCTCCAGACTCAAATTGTGAAATTGGTCCATCATCCATTATCCAAGCAAATATCCGACGTACTCACTTGAGTTATTGACTTTGTTTATTTGTATTCAAGTTGCATCCTTTTGTAAGCAGCGGAGGACAATTATCTATATATGCCGGTGAGAACTGCATGAAGACAACGGATAGATTAGTCAAACAAAAACTGCAACCGATTTAAGACTCGGCTTTACACGTCCACAGTAGGAAAATGATCTATATGAACTGTCTATATCCTTCAAATTTCTTGGCATATAAACGGTCTCATCAAGCTAACTCCATTATCGCAATGATCCTGTTTCTTATTGCAGAGGACTATTTCAAACCATGGCGATTCGGCCAGCGGATTATGTGCCTGTATTTTTCAGCCACAGCTCACAGAACTACTGCTGATTGCTCCAGGTTTCTAACAGCGACAGGTTACAAAGTAGTTTTTTTTTTCCCTCGATAAGGTTTCACAATTTCCAAGAAGCTTCTCAAGTCAATCATGTAAATCAACCTACCACTCAACTTTTGATTCCTATTCTACATATTGTGTGTTATGTAATTCAGGTCAAAGCCTTAGATCTCACCTATACAAGTTAAGTTCACATTTGTGGAAATCATCTGATGTTATATAATGCATCGGCATCGGACTTCATCATCCGAAAAGGAATTCTGAGCCAAACCTACTCTGTTATTACTCGTATGATGGTAATGAAACAGCAGAAAGAACCGGCTGAGCTTGGTAGTAAGATAGTGCCATAGCAATTAGCACTCCATACTTCTCCAGTCATGAAAGGAGCATTAGTCTTCCTGGTGCTCATTATCTTCCAAGTAACAGTGATGCCCGACACCTCTTCTGGGCTCTCCATATCGAAATCTGGGTGCCCTGACAAGTGCGGCAATGTTTCCATCCCTTACCCCTTTGGCATCGGTGCTGGTTGTGCCGCGACCAGCCTCAGTCCCTACTTTGCCGTGACCTGCAACAACAGCTTCCAGCCACCACGAGTTATGGTTAGTGACAATTCAACAACCAGAGAGGTAATCGACATCTCCCTAGAGCGTGGTGAGATGCGCATCTACAGCGAAGTCAGCTACACCTGCTTCGCATCGAACAGGACCATGCCAGAGAACTACACCAGCGGGTTCAGCATGGAGGGCACGCCGTTCCTTCCCTCCACCACTCGCAACCGCTTTACAGTCATCGGGTGCAGCACCATGGGTGTCATTGGTGGCTACATGCACAGCAACCCCAACCTATATGTGGCAGGCTGCTACTCCTATTGCCAGAGCATCAACAGCACATCTGATGGTGCTCCATGCATTGGGATGGGCTGCTGCGAGACCATCATCACCCCAAACCTCACAGACTTTGCAGCACTCTTGGTGATAAACCAGAGTAGCGTGTGGAAATTCAACCCATGCTTCTATGCTATGCTTGCTGAGGCCGGATGGTACAGCTTCAGACAGCAGGACCTCATCGGGCACCTTGGCTTTGTTAGTGGGAGGGCTAAGAGGGGTGTCCCACTGGTCAGTGACTGGGCCATCAGAAATGGCTCCTGCCCCAAGGACAGAGAAAAGGCTCCCAGAGATTATGCCTGTATCAGTTCAAACAGCTACTGTGTGGGTGCAAGCAATGGCCCAGGGTACCTGTGCAACTGCTCTGAAGGATATGAGGGCAATCCTTATCTCCCTGAAGGCTGCCATGGTAAGTATTTGCTTAAATAAACATACTCTAAAGTGGGAAATCAATATCAGCAACTACAGAGGCTACTGTAGCCAACAGGCCCAATGCATAAACTTCATTTTTCGCATAACTTAATAGATATTTATTTCTTGTTTAACTTTTCTCTAGCTTCTTATGATAATGTGTCAATGAAATAGTTTACATTGTCTTTCTGTTAAATTTCTCTTCAGATATAGATGAATGCAAGTTGCGCAAGCAGGACCCCAAGTATGAACAGTTATATCCATGCAAAGACGGGGTATGTCACAACACACCAGGAGGCTATATGTGCAAATGCACAGTAGGCAAAAGATCAGATGGTACTAATTATGGATGTCGACCAATCCTAACAAAATCCGAACAAGTGGCTATGGGTAAGGATCATACCTGAGAGTATAAGCCCATATAAGTAATCTTTCCATGCTTTTGATGTGCTGAATAATAATATAAAATAAACGATTGTGCAGGTCTCAGCGTTTCTGCAGTTGTAGTGATGTCATTGACATGTTTGCTGGTCATGAAATTGCAAAAAATGAAGCACAGCAAGGAGAAAGATGAGTATTTCAAACAAAATGGAGGTCTCAAATTGTATGATGAGATGAGATCCAGGCAAGTTGACACCATCCGTATACTTACTGAGAAAGAGATAAAGAAAGCCACTGAAAACTACAGTAATATCCGTGTTCTTGGGTGTGGTGGTCGTGGAATGGTCTATAGAGGAATTCTGGATGATGGCAAAGAAGTTGCCATAAAGAAGTCCAAAGCAATAGATGATGACTGCCGAGAAGAATTTGTGAATGAGATAATGATATTGTCCCAAGTAAATCACAGGAACATTGTCAAGTTACTTGGATGCTGCTTGGAGGTAGATGTACCAATGTTGGTATATGAGTTCATTTCCAACGGTACCCTCTTTGAGTTCCTTCATGAAAATGACCAAAGATCACAAATCCCCTTGGATCTTAGGTTGAAGATTGCTACACAATCAGCAGAAGCTCTTGCTTATATTCATTCATCAACTTCTCGCACAATTCTACATGGGGATGTCAAATCCCTCAATATACTCTTGGATAATGAATACAATGCAAAAGTATCAGACTTTGGAGCATCAGCATTGAAACCCATGGACAAAAATGATTTCATTATGCTTATCCAAGGAACTCTGGGCTACCTTGATCCCGAGACTTTTGTCAGTCACCATCTAACTGACAAGAGTGATGTCTACAGCTTTGGGGTTGTTCTTTTAGAGCTAATTACAAGAAAGACGGCTATATACATTGATAATCTTAATGAAAATAAATCACTATCACATACTTTCATATTGATGTTCCACCAGAATAGGCTGCGGGATATGTTGGACTGTGAAATAATAGATGATGAAGTTATGATAGTACTTGAGAAACTAGCCGAGCTTGTCATGCATTGCCTGAGCCCAAGAGGAGATCAGAGGCCAACAATGAAGGAAGTCGCTGAGCGCCTACAAATGCTGAGGAGACTCCAAATGCAGCTAGTCAAAAAATCAGCCCTATCAGAGTGCGTTACTCTTATGAAGGATCATCGACAATTGCCGCTTCAGGCATGGATACAGCGAAATTGTTGTTGGATGCTGATTTCCCCAGATAATACATGCAATGTCACTCTCTCTTATGTAGTATGTATATTGGTTTGTAGTATTAAAGTTCTGTTGCATGTTCTGACTATGCCGTTGTGCGTGCGTATATATGTAACACTTCTAAATCAATATTTATCTACTGCAAAACTGTAATGTTCAGTTCCTAAGATAAGTTCTGGCAGATTCTTCAGAAAATATATACAGATTAAGGAACATAACTTATCACAAATATATACAGATAAGTCATATCCAAGATACATAGATCACCAGGACCCAACTTTGAGTTATCCTTTCCCTGCACATACAGATTTGGTACATGAGTGGAGTGCAGTACCCTAAGGAGAATTTAGTGAAACACAAGGCAGATAGATGCTGGATACCGTTGTTATACCACACTAGTTCATTCCAGATTGATTTCAAAAAAGAAAACAAAAAAGAAGAGAGTTCATTTCAGGCTTCAGAAGTATGCAGCGCGAAACTGGTTAACTGACAAGGAAACATGCCATTCATGCAATAAAATCATCTACCATATCTGTAGGAATGTCTACCTTTTGAGCCATTCTTCCAATGCTTCGTCCATGCTATGGCCAACCAATTTGGTCATCACTCAGTCACGGCACAGTGTCCCTCGCCTCCATCTGCTGGAAGGGAGTCCCCGCCGCGTTGAGGACCCCGGCGAGATGTACCGCGTTGAGCAGGAGGCCAGGCAGGTCTGGGCTGACAATTTCCTCGAACACCACGTGCGCGTTGCGGTAGGCCCTGATGATGTATTGAGGTAGCAGGCGACGTCGCGACGAAGGGGGTCGGAAGCGAGGCCCCGCCCACGGCGGCTGCGCTGGAGTGGGAGGCGGCCTTGAGGAGGGCGGGGAGCCGGGGAGAGTGGCTGTTGGGGCGCGCGCCGCGGGTGAGAATGGTGGCGAAGACGCGGAGCGGGCCGCGGGCGCGAGGAGGGGAGGAGGCGGCGGCCATGGGGACACGGAGACGCGCGTGGCAAGTCAGTTGTAGGGGAAAGGCGGTGGTGGTGGGAGAGCATTCCGGGCCGGGGAGCAGCGCGCCGGAGGCGGAGGTGAGGAAGAGCCCGCGCGCGCACCTGCAGGAGACGGCGCGGGAAGGGGAAGTGGTCCTCCTGGAGGAGGCGCTCGAGGGCGGCGTGCGTGCGTGCGTGTACTGGAGAGGCGCCCCGCATGGGTTGCTGTGTGCATTGCTTCGCCGCCGCCGGTCGCCGGTGACTCCTCCCGCCGGCACCGCTTCGCCGTGAGAGTTTGCAGTAGCAGAGGGGCGAAGTGGAGTTGGTGGGCCCGTCACGTCGCGCGAAATCAAACGGACACTGCTTTAGGCCCATGGAGGCTCAAGTCTGTCTGGGCCAGCCCGCTTCTTCTGGGCTAGCCTTCCTGATGCTCAGACAAATTCAGCAACAAAAGCACCGGCAGCAACCAACAAGGTTCTCAAAAGTTCTATTAAAAAAAAAGGATTCTCAAAAAAAAAAAAACCTCGGAGTTATTTGTTCTAAAAAAACCTCAGTTATTTTTTCGAAAGATAACCTCAGAGTTATACAAACACCAATTCAACAAAGCATACACGAAAGCCAACTTTGGATGGAAAATGGAATTGTTTGAAATAAATTATGAGTAAGAGTGAATGTTCCTTTTGTTTTTTTAATTGCCCTACTATTGCCTAGTTGACGCCCACTTGCACTGTTGCACACCAGAAACTCACACACAGGTCCACAGATCCCACATAAAGGCTAAAATCCATTCGCTTCTGAATTTCTGATTACACAGCGTTTCATAGAACCATACTCGCGCTTAAATCTTCCAAATCGATTTATACATTAGTGCTCGTATTTTAGGAAGTAAGAAATGCAACAGTCAACACGTACTAACTTCAGTTCTTCACTCCACCGCATAATCCATTTGACTTCCCTCCTTGAGGAAGCAAGCGATTTGGAACCAATACCATGATAACTGCATGAAGACAATAGATGGATAAGTCAAAACATGTGACTGGCTCAAAGCCTAACCACTCCTATATACTAAAACACTTAGTAAAACAATGATCAACCAACTACATATTATAATAATGCTTCGTGCTGATATCTCCAGTGATTACTCAAGCAAATCCAGGCACGCGTTTCAACTCTGAACAGCGAAGCCAAGCAATATAGAATTCAGTTAAAAACCTATAGTTTAATGCTGATATCACCTATGCTAGTCTATTAACGATTGAGAAAATTAAACACAAATAAAATCTTTGGTGAATCAGCAGCAAAATATTTTTTTTCTGGATGAAACCTCAGTAGCAAAATATATATATATATATATTTTTCTGGATGAAACCTCAGCAGCAAAATTCAACGTCTGAACAGGTATTCTTTTCTCTCGAATACGCCTGCAGCGTATCATTGTATTAAGAAGAAGAAGAATTTGTTACAAAGTTCGGTTACAACCCAAATGGACCGGACTCCATATGGACACAAGCCGGCGAGCCAGCTGAACACAACCCGAAAGTACTCTAATACGGACTACTCACATCCAAGACAACTAGGCGACAGGCTCTACATGGAGCGCTCAGTCAACACTCAATCCACGAAGGGAGAGGTCTTACTCTTGTTCTTTAACATCGGAAACATGTCCGACAAGGCGTCCCAGTGGCGCGGTGGAGGCCCTTCTTGAAAGAATTCCTTCACCGCTTGATCTGCCGAAGCCGCCAAAGGCACAGGCACGCCAACCTCACCGAGTCTGAACAGGTATTCTGAGCTGAACTTCTTCCCTAAATGGCTATAACCCAAGATGCAGCCCAGGCTAGAGGCTAGCATGCATAAATCAAGTTATAGTGATGAAAGATGAGAGAGCGGTGACTTAGCTGGCTAGTTAGACAGCCGTAGAAATTGGACAGCGTAGCTCCCAGCCATGAAAGAAGCCTTACTCCTCCTGATGCTCATCACCATCATCTCAGTGACAACAATGTCTGCCACGTCTTCTGGGCTTGCCATAGCGCTACCAGGGTGCCCTGATAAGTGTGGCAACGTTCCCATCCCTTACCCCTTTGGCATCGGAGCTGGCTGTGCTGCTGAGGGCCTGAACCGCTACTTCACTGTGATCTGCAACGAAACCTTCCAGCCACCAAGGCCTACGGTTGGTGATCCTGGGGAAACAGCAGAGGTCATCGACATCTCCCTAGAGCGTGGCGAGATTCGCCTTTATGGCCCTGTCAGCTACAGCTGCTTCACATCAAACACCACCATGTCGGACAACTATACTGCCGGCTATGGCCTGGAGAGCACGCCATTCATCCCCTCCACCACCCGCAACCGCTTCACGGTCATTGGCTGCAACACTTTGGGGATCATCGGTGGCTACATGCAGAGCAACCCTGATTTGTATGTGGCCGGATGCTACTCCTACTGCCAAGGCATCAACGGCACATCTGATGGTGCGCCATGCACGGGGATGGGATGCTGCGAGACCACCATCTCTACCAACCTCACCAACTTTGCAGGGGTATTCGTGATCAACCAGAGCAGTGTGTGGAACTTCAACCCATGCTTCTACTCGATGCTTGCTGAGGTCGGGTGGTACAGCTTCAGGAAGCAGGACCTTGTTGGACACCTTGGATTCATCAACAAAAGAGCCAAAAGAGGTGTCCCTGTCATCATTGATTGGGCCATTAGAAATAGCTCCTGTCCAAAAGATGGAGCAAAGGCACCTAGGGACTATGCTTGTGTCAGTTCAAACAGCTATTGTGTGAGTGCAAACAATGGACCAGGGTACCTGTGCAACTGCTCTGATGGTTATGAGGGCAATCCTTATCTACCCAAAGGCTGCCAAGGTAAACTATTTACATAAATACTAAATCAGCAATTGAAGGAACAGTTTTAGCTAATTATACGTAATTACACTCAACTTCTTCATTGCAAGCAAATTATGGATTTCTTTTTTTATACTTGTACAACTTTTTTTAGGAAGCTTAAAAAAAAAAGGGCGTACCCAGTGCCGTAGGCTCCCGCACTATGCGGGGTCTGGGGGCAGGTTGTTTAGCACACGGCCTTTCCCGCACAATGTGCAGAGGCTGGGGCTTGAACCCTGGACCTTCCGGTCACAGGCGGTGAAGCTCTACCACTGTTTTGACATTTTCCAGCCTAACACATGCTAACTCTCTCAGACATAGATGAGTGCACACTGCGTAAGCAGAACCCGAAGTATAAAGAACTTTATCCATGCAAACACGGGATTTGCCACAACATACCCGGAGGCTATATATGCAAATGCAGGGTAGGTATGAGATCAGATGGTACCAATTATGGATGCCAACCTGTACTTAGTCGAGCTGAAAGGGTGGTGATAGGTAAGGGTCATGACTATACTTAAAATCCATCTAATTTGTCTATCCAGCTTCTGATGTATTTGCATTATCTTGGCATCACTGTGCAGGACTGAGTGTCTCCGCTGTTGTAGTGATGTCTTTGACATGCTTGTTAGTTATGAAAATACAAAGAAAAAAGTACAAGAAGGAGAAGGATGAATATTTCAAACAAAATGGAGGCCTGAAATTATATGACGAGATGAGATCCAGGCAAGTTGACACCATCCGTATACTTACAGAGAAAGACATAAAGAAAGCCACCGAAAACTACAGGGATGATCGTGTCCTTGGATGTGGTGGTCATGGAATGGTCTACAGAGGAACTTTAGATGATAGCAAAGAAGTTGCCATAAAGAAGTCCAAAGTGATCGACGATGACTGCAGAGAAGAATTTGTAAACGAGATAATAATATTGTCACAGATTAACCATCGGAACATAGTGAGATTACTGGGATGCTGCTTGGAGGTAGATGTGCCGATGTTGGTGTATGAGTTCATTTCCAATGGCACCCTCTTTGAGTTCCTTCATGGCAATGATCGCAGATCACCAATCCCTTTGGACTTGAGATTGAAGATTGCTACACAATCAGCAGAAGCTCTTGCCTACATTCATTCATCAACTTCTCGCACGATTCTGCATGGGGATGTCAAATCCCTCAACATACTCTTGGACAATGAATATAACGCAAAAGTATCAGATTTTGGAGCATCAACACTGAAATCCATGGACAAAAATGATTTCATTATGTTTATCCAAGGAACTCTTGGCTATCTTGACCCTGAGACTTTTGTCAGTCACCAACTAACAGAGAAGAGTGATGTCTACAGCTTTGGCGTTGTTCTTTTAGAGCTATTCACAAGAAAGAAGGCTATATACATTGATAACCTTAACGAAAAGAAATCACTATCTCATACTTTTACATCGATATTCCAACAGAATAAGCTCAAGGATATGTTGGATTGTGAAATAATAGATGATGAAATTATGGTAGTACTTGAGAAACTAGCTGAGCTTGTCATGCACTGCCTGAGCCCAAGAGGAGATGAGAGGCCAACAATGAAGGAAGTGGCGGAGCGATTACAGATATTGAGACGACTCCAGATGCAGCTAGCCACAGAAACAAACTCCATTAGAGCAGGTTACTCTTATGGAAGACCAATGACACCTATTGCTTCAGACGAAGTGAGATATCAGGGCATGGAGACAAACAAACTGGTGTTGGATACAGATCTCGCAAGATAAGATGTGCAAGGTTGCCTCTCTTTCTTATGTACTATTGACTTGTAATGTGTAGGACATTGTTATAAGTTCTGACTATGCTGTGATGCGTGTATATAAATGTAGTTGTACAAAAAAAAATCAGCATCTCTCTATTGTAAATTAGATTTTGCAATCCTTATGATACGTCCTGTTAGATCCTTTATAAAGTAGCATAAATTACATCCACTGTTTCAACCAACCTTTGTTTGGATCCAATATTGGCTTGTTCACTTGTTAAAAGAGCTCAAAGTTTCCCTTACACGGTCATAAGGATTAAGATAGATTTAGATTTTTCAAGCAAGAAAGAAATGAGTAAATGCAGATTCCTTCTATCACGTTCATGGTATCTTTGTTATGTCATCTAAGGTGACATTCATGCTGTCAGCTACGGATGCACGCAAACTGATTACTAGGATAGACGGCCATTACGAATGGCAGTAGGTGATTTAAAATACATGGTAATGGGTTTTCAATGCCAGTCATACCAACGAGACCTATGTGCACGTGCAGATTTGCTTATTCCAATTTTTCCTAGAGAAGCTGAAATCTATGTGGAGGTAACCTCAGTGGAATTGCAGTCCATTCATTATCCAGAAGTCCTACTTTACCACGAAAAAGGGAATACAGAAAAAAAAAACTATGCTGCAGAACAGACAAAGATAAAGCTGATGGGCGTTCTTCAATCATATTGGTTATGTGAGCTGTTGGCATCTTAATTTTTAAGACCAATTAGGTTCAATGAAACATGGTAGGATTAAACAAGAAAACATGCCCCGTGTACAACAAAATCATCTAAAGTTTACTGAAAGAAGGCCTACCTTCCGAGCTCTTCTTCCAATGTTGATGGGAGTGTCCATGCTGAGGTGCTCGGTTATCACCAATTCACCACATCGATCCCTCGGCGCCATCCGCTTCAACGCACCAGCCAGGTCCCGGTGAGGCATAGTGCATTGCAAGGTGGCAGCAGGTCTGGGCTAACAATTTCCTCGAACACCATGTGCGCGGCGCGAGGCGGCCGGATCGCCCGTAGGCCCTGATGAGGGAGCAGGCGAGGAAGCAGTCAACGAGGGCGCGCGCATGGGGCGTCGCCGCTGCGGCGAAGCTGGCGGGAGGGGGAGGACTGGTAGTGCGGCGGGCGAACATGGCGGAGGAGCGCAGGGGCGGAAGGGCGGCGCGCCGGTGCGGAAGTGGGTGTGCGGTGTGGGCAGAGCAGCTGAATGGGAAGGTGGCAGCAGCGGAGGAGAGGAGCGAGCTGGAGCCTGGATGTGAGGTGGATGGACACTGGACCTGGAGCTGGAGGTGGCGCTCGATGGTGGCGAGGCGAACAGAGCACGGGGTCGCGCGCGGCGCGGCGTGGCGCGGCGCACGCGTCCACGGCGTTCATTGCTCTGAAACGCCGCCGCGGCTTCCCGGCAATTCTGGCATTTCATCTGAAAGTCTGAAACGCCGAGTCTGAAACACGGCTGCCAGATTGTGCGCTCCTGCAACCGTCAGCTCTCCTTCTTGACACGACAGTCGACTTGTCCACTGACTTTTAGCTGGTTAACCTGACTGCAAAAATATCCTCTGTTTCTCGACATTGTACTGGAAACTGTAGTTGAGCAAATCGTGCATACCTCCGATGTACTTGCATTTTCCTATGATCAATTGCAATTTCCTTCTGCAATCCCCCTCGAATTATTTTGGTCCATCTGGACAGAACAGCATTATCTACAACCTTCAGTTATTGACTCCAGTTTTCTATACCCATCTGGCTCTTCTTATTGACCATATCGCGCGTCATAAGTGATTTCAAACCAATAGCATGATCATGGACTTGACGAGAACCTCCCAAGCATCATGGGAAGCTGTAAGCATCAGACTGGCCTGATTACTAGATAATCCTTTGGCTGACAACGACTGCACGGAGATAGTACATCCCTCAAAGCACATGGAAACAAGCAATTGGTTGGAGTCCCAGATGATACTTTGTGATGGAAAGAACTGCATGAAGATAATATTATTAGTCAAAACATGATGCTGATTCAAGCCTAGCTGTACACTAATCCATAGCAGAAAAATAACCAATCAACTCTACACTTCTAATTCCTTGCTGTTTAAGTTATTTCTTGATGATGATCCATTTTTTTTTCGAGAATGACTCAAGTAGCTTTTGCACGTGTCCATATTTTTTAGATGCAACTCATAAAATGGACAGGAAGCAAGAAAGAGCTATAGTTTGGCTGCAACGTGAGTAAACCTCAAGACTGGTGCTTACCTTTTAACAACAAAACTATAACATGTAACCAAGAAAAACAGACCCTTTGGCATTTTCAGAGAAAGTTCGTGCAACCGTACAGATGTGTAAATCAACACAAGCCAGCTATTGATTCCTCCATTTGCGTGTTTCAGTTTCTAAGTTTTAACAGCAAAGCAATATGCAATTAAGGTCAAAGTCTCAGGGCTAATGTGATTTGACCTACACTAGTTAGTTAATGTTCGTGGAAATTATCTAAACTTCCTGGGCCACGCCTACTTCCTTATAAATCACCATCTAGTCCAGTCTAGAAAACATAATCAGGCAATCGTAATGGGAGAGCTGTCGAGAACTGTCTTAAAACAATACCACAGCAAGTGGACACCATACCTCTCAAGCCATGAAAGAAGCATTAGTACTCCTGGTGTTCCTCATCTCACCAGAGAGAGTTATATCCACTATCTCTCCCAAGCGTGCCGTATCGCTTCCAGGGTGCCCCGACAAGTGCGGGAACATCTCCATCCCTTACCCTTTTGGCATTGGTGCTGGCTGCGCTGCAATTAGCCTTAACCCCTACTTCGCTGTGATCTGCAACGATACCTTTCAGCCGCCACGGCCTATGATTGGTAACGCTTCAACACCCAGAGAGGTCAGTGACATCTCCTTGGAGCGTGGTGAGGTGCGTGTTTATGGCCCTGTTGGCTACAGCTGCTTCAAGGCAAACAACACTATATCAGAGAATTACACCGCTGAGTTCAGCCTGGAAGGCACACCGTTCATCCCCTCGACCACCCGAAACCACTTCACAGTCATCGGCTGCTACGCCCTGGGGCTCATCGGAGGCGGCAACCCTGACCCTTATGTGGCTGGATGCTTCTCATACTGCCAAGGTATCAACAATACAGAAGATGGAGCACCGTGCACTGGGATGGGATGCTGTGAAACCACCATCTCCCCCAACCTTACTGACTTCAAAGTGGTATTGAGCAACCTGAGCTATTCGTGGAGCTACAACCCATGCTTCTACGCAATGCTTGTCGAGGTTGGGTGGTACAGCTTCAGAAAGAAGGACCTTCTTGGGCACCAGTTCATCAACGAAAGAGCCACTAGAGGTGCTCCATTTGTTAGTGACTGGGCCATTAGAAACGGCTCCTGTCCAAAAGAAGGGACAATAGTGCCTAATGGTTATGCTTGTGTCAGTACAAACAGTTACTGTATGAGTGCAAGCAATGGGCCAGGGTACCTGTGCCACTGCTCCAAAGGTTATGAGGGCAATCCTTATCTTCACGAAGGCTGCCAAGGTAATAATTTATTAATTTAAAACAAAGTTGTTGTAAACTAGGATATGGAAATCAAGATAATAGACTAAGGAACAAGTTAGCCAATACATAATTGCAGACGGCTTGGTCCTTACAATCACAACTCAAGTTTTATTTCCCCTTTTTTGTGATTTCTTATTAATATATTGAGCTAACCCACCTTTTGACCTTTTTTTTACTATTTGTTAATCCGTTTTAACTCTATTCAGATATAGATGAGTGTGAGCTGCGTAAGCAAGAACCGAAGTACAGTGCACTATATCCATGCAAAGATGGGGTCTGCATCAATACTCCGGGAGGTTATATATGCAGATGCAAGATAGGAACAAGATCAGATGGCACAAATTCTGGATGCCGGCCTGTACTTAGTCAATCTGAAAAGGTGGTGGTAGGTAAGAATCCATGCCTGAGAGTATATATTCCTAAAAGAAATAGTTTATTTTACGTCCATATAAGGTGTCTTCCTAGGCTTTATGTATTGAATCTAAAACAAAATAATCGTGCAGGTCTCTGTGTTTCTGCACTTGGTGTGATGTTTTTGGCATGCTTGTTAGTTATGAAATTACAGCGGAAAAAGCTCAGGAAGGAGAAGGATGAGTACTTCAAACAAAATGGGGGCCTGAAGTTATATGATGAGATGAGATCAAGGCAAGTTGACACCATCAGTATACTTACAGAGAAAGACATAAAGAAAGCCACGGAAAACTACCGTGATGATAGTGTCCTTGGATGTGGTGGTCATGGAATGGTCTACAGAGGAACTTTAGATGATGGCAAAGAAGTTGCCATAAAGAAGTCCAAAGTGATAGATGATGACTGCAGAGAAGAATTTGTAAACGAGATAATAATATTGTCACAAATTAACCACCGGAACATAGTAAGGTTGCTGGGATGCTGCTTGGAGGTAGATGTGCCGATGTTGGTGTATGAGTTCATTTCCAATGGCACCCTCTTCGAGTTCCTTCATGGCAATGATCCAATATTACCAATCCCCTTGGATCTTAGACTGAAGATTGCTACACAATCAGCAGAAGCTCTTGCTTACATCCATTCATCAACTTCTCGGACAATTCTCCATGGGGATGTCAAATCCCTCAATATCCTCCTGGACAATGAATACAATGCAAAAGTGTCAGATTTTGGAGCATCGGCACTGAAGTCTATGGACAAAAATGACTTCATCATGCTTATCCAAGGAACTCTTGGCTATCTTGACCCGGAGACTTTTGTCAGTCACGAACTAACAGACAAAAGTGACGTCTACAGTTTTGGGGTTGTTCTTTTGGAGCTAGTTACAAGAAAGAGGGCTATATACATCGATGATCTTAATGAAAAGAAATCACTATCTCATACTTTCGTGCTGATGTTCCACAAGAATAAGCTCTGGGATATGTTAGACAGTGAAATAATAGATGATGAAGTCATGGTAGTACTTGAGAAACTAGCGGAGCTTGCCATGCATTGCCTGAGTCCAAGAGGAGACGAGAGGCCAACAATGAAGGAAGTTGCAGAACGCCTACAAGTGTTGAGCAGACTCCAGATGCAGTTAGTAACAAAAACGAGACCTGTTAGAGTTCGTTACTCTCATGAAGGACCATCAAGGCCTGTTGCTTCAGGTGAGATCAGGTACCAGGGTATGGAGACAACCAAACTAGTGTTTGATGTAGATCCCTAGAGGCATGGTATTTGGTAGATCACTTCTGTTTTGTACTCTCATTGTAGGTTTCGACTATGCTATTATGTGTTTATATTTTTATAACTAGAACAAAATCATCATTCATATTATACTGTAAAATGGAATGTGCAATCCTAAGACAAATTCGATACGATTTTACTACAGCATTTATTTCACCCGCGAAATGTTGTTCAGAAGCATGAAATTAGTTTGTTCACGTGTTAGCGAGGCTAAGTCCCATGAGAAAACTTGATGTTGCAGCTCATTAACAGGGCAAGGATTGCAAAAGACAGATACAAGGAAAAAGACGCATAAGCAGAACACATGCATAAATGGACAGAGAATTCTGAACTGAACTCAAATTTGTATCGTTGTGTGTAAGAAAAATTACGTTCAACAAAATGGAATCAGCAGCCTACCTTGTCATTTGTCAATACATTCATATCCACCAGATGCGTAAAATTATCAGTGCCCAGTTTCGAGCCAGCACTACCTGAACACAAAAGAATACAGCAAATAAGTACGGACCACAGCCTAAGCTCCTTGAGTACTGGTCATGGGACTGGACTAGGATAGCTTAGTCTTACCAGTCCTCCTAGGGTAAGCCTGCAGTGTGTTTCATAGTCTAGAACTCAGTTGTTTCTGTTTCACAGTCCCTCACAGCTCGGCTCGGAGTGAGGGGTGCCGTTTTGTAAGGGGCCGGTCTATTTCTCTCTATTAATGCAAAGATACGCAGCTCTCCTGCGAATTCGAGAAAAAAAAGTAGGGACCACAGCATTAAGAAACTTTGGTAAAATTGTACAAGGTAAGTAAACGTACAATGATCATCCTTGAGACTGCACCAGCGCACCGTTACTAGTACTCATTTGAGGAGGGGGAGCGCTGCGGGCGAGCGTGCGGAGAAGAGACGAACCGAGGTCCGGGGCGCACGAGGGAGCGGAGGTGCGCGTGGCCGAGGCGGTTGTAGGGGAGGGAAGACCGCGGCCGAGGGGATGAGTCGGAGTCGGAGAACGCGCTAGACATCGCGACCGCCTGTTACAGGGGGGAAGCTCCGCGGCTCCGCCACCGCCGCTCGCCGGAGCCTCCCGCCGGCTATGCCGGTGATGTGGAGGTGGAGCCCAGGAGCGCGGGGCCCGTACCAGCGCGTGCGTCGTGGGATAAGGCCGCTTTCTGGGCCGAGAAGGTCAACCCACCAATCAATCCGTCTAATGGGCTGAGCGCTGCTGGAGGACGACGTTGCGGCCCAGTAAATTTTGAATCCTCACGAAAAGCTTTTCCGCCCCCCGCCGCGGGGGCGCTGCCGCTGACCCAAGTGAGAGGAGGGGAAAGTGGAGGTGAGTGGGATCCACTTTCAGCCTCACCTTGCCCGTTGACGATTCTGGCCTGGCCCCCGCGTACGACGAGACGGGCTGACACGTGCACTTGTGAATTGTGATTGTGACTTTGTTTGTCTCCCGTTGGGTCCGTTTAGATTTCAGACTTCAGATTTTAGAGAAACCGCTCCGAGCTGCAAACAATTTCAAAGTAACCTAATTTCGTTTTGAACTTTGTAGATTTATAGATAAATGACTCGAGATTTGAAGCGGAGAGATATATTATTTGACGCCTCAACCGGGTTAGAGGTGAACTAGCACAAAGGCACGTGCCGCAGACACGTGTTTTAAAAGAAATATAGTGTGAGAAAGAGTCCTAGTGGCTAATGTGTAGCATGAGAAAGAGTCTTGATTGCTCACGTACACGACCAATACAGCGTGAGAAAGAGTCTTATGGGCTGACGTGTAGCATGAGAAAGAGTCCTGACTGCTTACGTACATGACCAGTATAGCGTGAGAAAGAGTCTTATGGGCTGACGTGTAGCATGAGAAAGAGTCCTGACTACTTACGTATATGACCCGTGGGTCCACCTGTCGGATCAATGTGTCTTTTGACGATTGGCCATTAAAATTATTTCGCTCTTTTTAGTATAGATATACCTATTTTAAAAATAACTCCTCAAACTATATTTCCATCCTATGACCATTTTGGCCATGCCTGCCTGTGTGGCGAGGCAAAAACACTATGTCACGCCACATGTATTGTGTTGGCAGCGCAAACTGTTCGTCAAGATCCATCGCAAGTGCACGAATCATTGTAGTTCTTTCCCTTAAGATATTCCTTCAAGGTTTATCAATCCGTAGAAGCAATAATACATGAACCAATCTAACTAGAAAAACACTTGGCTTTTCATAAGATCAATCTAATCTAAATAGATCTAATCTATCAAACACCAAAGGTAGCAAAAGAAAGAAAAGGGATAACCAATATAGAGGACCTAGATCATGCAAACGCTATATTTTATAACATAAAAGTGAAGTAAGATAGATGTGAATCTTATTTGAAAGCATCCTTAAATCGTAGCCTCAGATCAAATTCCCGAGAACGCCACCTAACACAGGCCAGAGGCCACACCCTATCACGACGCTTTCTATCGGCATGGTTAGTTACAAGGGCACGTTCGAAGAAAGTGTTGAACTCCTTGGTAGATCCGGTATGAGCCCGTAGCCACCGCGGCTAAGAGAACATCCTGGGTGATCTATCTCGATAATAGATCGATTGAATAAGCAAAACCAAAAACGAACAAAATCATAGAAACAACCACTTGATCGCTAAGAACAGTCGGAAAAACATTAAGACTTCATCATAAACGATTGTACATCACAAGATCTCCATCGGGATCCTACCTTGATCTTGATGATTCTAGCTCCAGAACTCCGACGTGGTCTTACGCGCAGGGTTTCCATGTCGGCTAGGGCGAACCCTAGACAACTAGCACGACCCTCGGCTCTCCAAGAGGTGTCCCTCTAACTTCTCTGCTCCTCGGCATCAGATGAAAAATGACTTGATGGGTGTTGAATGGAATATAAGCTATTTATAGCCCTGAGAAATCCTAGGTCAAATGAGGAGGCGAGGGGCTATAGGAATGGCTTGTGCCGCGCGGCCTGGCCTGTTCCTGGCTCGCCTCTTGCTCAACTTTTTCCCCACACATGTTTGATGCTTCTGGAGTCTTCCTTTCGCTGCATGTGGGCCCAGGATGCCGGTTGCTTCAAGATAAAAATAGATCTTGGTAACCTTCCAAATCTTCGTTTGATTCACCTTAATCTCGAAGTCGTTTGATCTTACCCTCAGTTGCTTAGCCCTTGAGCATTCTCAGAGGTCGATGGGTTGAATCTGGACACGAGTGGGCTTCAAGTCCAGTGGGCCACATGGCCTGGGCTTAGCTAGGCCGGCCGGCTTGGTCCACTTTCCGGGCCTCTGGCCTTCGCCTTTTGTCGTGTTGTTGCTAGTCTCGAATTTGGCTTATATTCACTCCAAAATTAGCCAAATATCCTGTGTAAATCAAAATAACCCAAAAACACATGCATATGCAAAAACGTTCAGATTATGAAGTATGATTATTAGTTTAGATATTAGATTCATGAAAAATCGAAGTTAAACGGTGGGTAAAAGTATGTCAATTAAGAGCGCCAACACATTGACACGGCAAGGTGTGCCACGTTGGAGGATGTCGTAGGGGTTTGCATGGTAGGCTTTGTAGTCTATGTGGCAAGCTGGCCACACCACTCCCACCGACGTGACGATAGAGCTGTCACATCGACGGGTTGGCTTGACAAATTCACACCTTAAAAAAATCATATCTTTTTCATATGAATTTGGATGAAGACAATTTTTATGTGAAAATTGTAGTCTCGACGAGATGTACAACTTTGTAGTTTTGAGTTTTTTTATTTGAGATCATTAAGATTTTAAATAACTGATCTAAAAATTAGACAACATATTAAGCATTCAACTTTCAGTCGGGTCCTCCCCAAGTTAATTTTATTCACCATGGTTCCACCAAATAGACTTTAACATGGTTTCATATACTCAGGTTTTCACGTTGCGCTTCGTACTCGGTTATGCCCAACAGTTAAGGACCAGGCATCCCCGAATTTTTTCAAAAAATTATTTGGCCTTTGTTGCGGCTTTCTAAGTTATTATACAATTGTTTTGTTCCGATGACTTTGTGTAATTATGTTTAACATAAATATTTGACTACTCTTTGAGCTCTTTTAAATGAATCCACACACTGATATATCTTGACTATTTTCTGTGCTCCTTAGGTGAATGAGGACACCATATTTGGGTTGAGCCTCTTCGAGAGACTCATCTCACCGAGGTTGGAAAATCATTTGCTGACAACTCAGTACCGAATGCATCATGATATTTGCTCTTTGGCAACCTCACATTTTTATGAGGGAATATTTTCAAGCGCAGAAGCAGAATCAACCCTTCTAGATGTGAAAAAGGCGAGGTTTCACTGCTATATGTTTGTCAATGTGGATGTTGAAAGAGAATATGCTGCTTTCTATATTTTATTAGAACAACTCTTTGTCGGTGCTATGCATGAAAGTGATCTTTCCTTGTTATCATGCACAACTAAATCTAAACTTTTGTGAGAGGTTATTTATATATTCACTACTTCATTGCAGATTGGTCAATTGCTACAGCCAAGTATCGAGACACAAAACTGGAAGTTGGAGTAGTATATTCTACGGAGAAGCAAAATCTACTACAAGGATGAGATTGTAATGTAATTAGTCTGATCATACAACCCTTTGAAAAACTTAAGCCAAAGGTTTATGATGTCTTAATAGTTGCTGCTGAGGGACTTCTAAGCAATAAAAATGTCATAAGCTATTTGATCATTATTAGAGCTAGATACATGAGAGTGAGACAACTTATTCAATTTAGTAGCTTTATCATAAGTTCATTTGATTAAGATAAAATCTTTTTTATTTAGGAAACATCTTTGGATTGTCGGCGACAAGGCTAAGCTTGGAACAGATTCAATATCAAAAAGTTTGATTGACCATATTAAACAACAAGGTTTTTTCATGGATTCAACATCTAATGTAGGATTGTTTGCTAGTTTCATCACTAGTAATGTGCAGTTGGAATTATTTGAAGCATACTCTCGAGATCACTACCACACATGTAAGTGCAAAAAAAGGATAACTCTTAATCTAGGTATTGGTTCATTTCTTGTATGACTAACGTTTACTTAAAAACAAAGTTAATTCTGAATTGAATTCCTAAAATAAATTTTTCTAAAGCCAATAACGTAAATTTTGCTAGCTTAACTATTGGGGGTTCAATATTCCACATCTAAGTTATAGCCATATCTGTGGAAGATTCTAGTCTAATTAGGAGTCCATTGTCTGCATGATTAAGAAATGTCTAAGAGTTGGTTCGGACTTTGCATATCGTGATATTTTTTTTTGAAACAAAAATAACATGGATGACTACCTTGGGTGTTGGTTTGACCTTTGTGCATGATATTTCATTTGTGAGCTTTTGAGTGATCTCCTCTCCTTCCTAAATATACAGGAGTGATTAGCATATAATGGCAGTAGGGTGTGGTAGTAAGAGCAGCCATGCTTCGGTAGGTATTGTATTAGACTTTAAATGGAAAATACAGTGTATATATATACTGTTGAAAATAAGCAATGCATACTTGGAAGCTTCTAGAATGTTGTGGAGATTATAAGACACTAACTTTGCCATGGATGGAGATAAGATCATGGCAAAGTGGGAAGAGTGTAGAAGTTAGATATTTAGATAGCCATACTTCATGATAAGTGTGCAATGCTCTAGAAACTAGATATTTACATAGTAGCATAAGGATAATAGAAATTTCTAAAGCTAGATTTTTGTAAGAAGAGTGTAGAAGGGGTTGCCACATGGCAACACCACAATTATCATGAGAACATTTAAATAGAGGTGCTCCCCTCCCCTCAAGCCATGACAAGTAGATACCATGGCGTAGGGTGGCATATGAGTCATTGGTGAGGAGATGGCAAGGTTGACATGTAGTGTAGTAGTGTCATGGTAGGATAACAACATAAAGAGTGTAAGAGTCTCTCATATTGTATTGAGTTGAGTTGTGAATAAAGAGTCGGAGTTCCCTTGTAAAGAGTTGGTCTCCCATTGTCGGTGTTATGAGCACTTGACTAATAAATTTATCGAGTTCCGCATGGAGATTTGAATGATTCGCAAGGTGGGACACAAGGATGTATACTGGTTTAGACAACACGCCCTACATCGTCCAATGCGAGCTGCTCATGTTGCTTGCGATTCTTTGTACTAGGGGTTACAAATAGACGAGAGAGAAAGGCAGGCTTCCAAGTCTCAAGTGTGTGTGAGTGTGTGGGCATGAAGGTTTTGAACCCCTTTACAAGGGTGCTGCCCTCTCCTTTTATAGCTCAAGGGGAGGGTAGGCTACAACAGGGTCGGGAGAGAGAGAGAGATAAGGGCTGGAAGAAATAGCAGAGGATGTGTTCTTGGTCCCTTCCCCGCTCCGTTGCGGGTCCTGTCGCTCCTGAGGATGATGTCAGTAGTGGTTGGCGACACACGCCTGACACTGTTGAATGTGCACTGCTCCTGTAGCATATTGTGGCTATATGGGCTCGAATAGTGTTGGGTATGGCCTTGTCCGCTAGCTATTTGTCCCATCGGGCCGCCTCGATCAATGTGTCGATATTTACGGGGTTGTGTCATGGGGCAGTTGGCACAATGCCTATACGTCTGGCACTGTGCCACACGCGGGCCATCGCCCAGTACGGCATCGTGTGATGCAACTGTTCGTCAAGGCGTGGCCGTCGCGGTCGAGGCGATGGGCGCCTTGACTTTTAGGTCCGTACCACAACCTGGCCCATGCACTAGGTCGGACGAGGCGGAGAAGGGGTGAGCTGCTTGCTTCATCTTCCGACCCTGTCGAGGGGTCGGGCGAAGCGGTGGTGGCCCATGTTTTGTAGTTTGCCCCCACTCCGTCCTTCCTCGGGGTCGGGCAAGGCGAAGTCTGCTCTTAGGAGCGTTGCGGGTCCTTGTCTCCACGCCTGGGTCGGGCGAAGCAGAATCTCGTTCGTTCGGTATTTAAGGTTAATTAGCCTTTAGTCTCAGTGGTCCCTGATATTGACACCTGACGGTAGCCCCCGAGCCTTTGGACGGGCGCCTGGGCCCACCTATGGGTTCCTCGGTTGATTGCGGACGTTGTCTTTACCTTGGGTGCGTGCGAGCGCACCCGGTGGGTGTAGCCCCTGAGCTTCTGAGGGAGTTGTAGAGTCGTTCGGAAGGTTTGTTCGTCGTGGTGTACCGGTCGTTGATCCGTGGCGAGCACCTACCGGGTGTTACCTCCGAGCCTTTGGGGGAGTTGTAGACTCGTCCAGAAGAGGCGCTGAGTGACCAATAACGAAGGAGTACAGCGAGGCGCCTATGACCCCGCCACAGCTGCCGGAGTGCAGGTCGACCGACGGAGCCTACCGCCGGGCGCCGGCAGCCGCCCGACATCTCTTCTCTGCGCCGGCTAGGAGCCCATCACCGATCAACAGGACTCTTTGGGCTCTGGCTCCCCATTCTCTTCACGCGGCCTAACCCAACAGAATAAGCCCTTTTCCTTTTTTTTGTTTTTTTTGCGAAAATTCATTTTCCTTTCTTTGATGGGTTGTGTTTGTTGGCTAGGAAAGCACTCGGCTTCTTCAACGGTCATTTCACACCGGTTCTTTCTCCTTTCGACGAGACTAAGTCAGATCTGATCATGCAGCATCACGCAGTGCACTTGACGTTTCATTCATCTGATCGCCTAAGATACGCTCGATGCCAGGTCGTGGTTCGACCCTTTCGTCTTATGATCTAGTCCTATACTCATGTCACGGTAGAAACAAGTACCGGAGCTGGCCAGCCTGAGTTGTGCACTGGCGCATATCGTTGTCATTGCCGTCACACTCATACAGCAAAGATGCTGGCAATGTTGTTCCTCAGCCGCATAGCTCCGGCCTTCACCAAACAAAGAATTGCTCCTCCCAAGCACCATGGAAATGGGAGCTGGACACGGCATCCTTTTGCAAACAGCAGCCAAATACAGAGGAAACCCTTCTTTTTACGCCTGTGAAGACTGCATGAAAACAACATGTGAATCCACATGTCAAAACATATGACAGGTACCAAAAGGAAGATAAAATGTGACGGATTCGAGCCTATGTACTCATTCACAGGTGAAACGATCAAACCAAAGATACGTATCTTTCAACTTCATTGCCGTCTAAGCTGCCTCAACTTTCCATTGGTCCAATTGTTGCAGAGGACAGTTTCAACTATAGCAACTCCTCACCAAGACTCGTATTCATATTTATCAGATATAACTCAGACAACGAGACTGGAAACAAAGAATTATCTGGTATATGAATAAGCCTAAAATCTAGTGCTAACTTTTCCAGATTTGACAAACCTACATTACCAACAAGAAAAGCTGTTGTAGTTTCAGATAAGCTTCCCAACCACTCTGATTAATATACTATGCCTTTTCAAAATCTTTAGTTTAATGCTCATCTCTCCTACACTAGTTATCTATTGTGGAAATTAACCACAGATAGAACAAAACACACAAGCAGCAGCATTCATCATCTGAAAGGGAATTCTGAGCTAGAATGACTTCCATATAACCTATGATCTAGCACCGTCTGGTATGCATATATAATTACATCAAACGAGACATGAAAGAGTACTGGCTTAGCTAATAGGTAGTTAGAAAGACGGAGCCGCAAAAGTGGCCACCCTGCCACCATACTTTACTAGCCATGCAAGAAGCATTACTCTTCCTTGTGCTCATCATCTTCCCAGCCATGGAGGTGTCAGCCACCTCTTCTGGGCTTGCTGTATCATTGCCTGGGTGCCCTGACAAGTGCGGCAACGTGTCCATCCCTTACCCCTTTGGCATCGGTGATGCCTGTGCTGCGAGCAGCCTGAGCCCCAACTTTACTGTGATCTGCAACAACAGCTTCCAGCCACCAAGGCCTACAATTGGTGACCCTTCCATAGCAGTATTAGAGGTAATTGACATCTCCCTAGAGCATGGCGAGATGCGGGTTTACAATGATGTCAGCTACTACTGCTTCACGTCAAACACCACCATATCAGAAGAGAACACCGCCGAGTTCAGCCTGGAGGGCACACCATTCATCCCTTCCGCCACCCGCAACCGCTTCACAGTAATTGGCTGCAAAACTCTGGGACTCATTGGCGGGTACACACACAACAACCCTGACCTGTATGTGGCTGGCTGCTATTCCTACTGTCAAGGCATCAACAGCACGTCTGATGGCGCGCCGTGTGCCGGGGTGGGGTGCTGCGAGACCACCATATCCCCCAATATCACCGACTTCGCAGCGGTATTGACCAACCAAGCAGTGTGTGGAGCTTCAACCCATGCTTCTATGCGATGCTTGTAGAGGAAGGGTGGTACAGCTTCAGGAGGCAGGACCTTGTTGGGCGCCTTGGGTTCATCAACGAAAGAGCCAATAGAGGTGTCCCAGTCATCAGTGACTGGGCCATTAGAAATGGTTCTTGTCCAAAAGAAGGGACAACAACACCTAAAGACTATGCTTGTGTCAGTACAAACAGCTACTGTGTGAGTGCAAGCAATGGGCCAGGGTACCTGTGCAAATGCTCTAAAGGTTATGAGGGCAATCCTTACCTTTCCAAAGGTTGTCAAGGTAAGTATTTGCTGAAATAACTTTACTGTAAAATTAAGAGCAAGGAAATCAAGATCAGCAATTGCAAGAACAATTTTAGCCAACATGTAATTGTAACCATCTTTGAAAGAACCATGAAAAAAAAAACTCCCTCTGTTCTAAATTATAGTTTGTATATATAGGTTCATAAATAGCTATGTACCTATAAAAGCCAAAGACCTATAATTTGGGATGGAGCGAATATTTTTAGTTCCACATATATTTAGGATACTACATATAATGAAACACTTTACATCTTGATCTTCTTATTCAATAATCTGTTTTAAACTTCTAACTCCCTTCAGACATAGATGAGTGTGAAGTGCGTAAGCAGGATGCTAAGTACAAAGAACTATATCCATGTGAAAATGGCCGCTGCCATAATACACCAGGAGGTTATATCTGCAAGTGCCGGATAGGAAAAAGATCAGATGGTACAAATTCAGGATGTAGACCTTTGCTTAGCAAAGCTGAACAGGCGGTCATAGGTAAGGTCATAATTGAGAGAAAACTATAAATTTATCTAAGGTATCTTTCTAGTATTTTGAGGCATTCAATCATATAGAATGATCGTTGTGCAGGCCTCAGTGCTTCTGCAGTGGTAGTGATATCTTTGGCATGCTTATTGGTTATGAAATTACAACGAACAAAGCATAGGAAGGAGAAGGATGAGTATTTCAAACAAAATGGAGGTCTGAAATTATATGATGAGATGAGATCAAGGCAAGTCGACACCATCCATATACTAACAGAGAAAGAGATAAAGAAAGCCACAGAAAACTTCAGTGATGATCGTGTTCTTGGATTTGGTGGCCACGGAACGGTCTATAGAGGGACTTTAGATGACAACAAAGAAGTCGCCATAAAGAAGTCCAAAGTAATAGACGATGATTGCAGAGAAGAATTTGTAAACGAGATAATAATCTTGTCACAAATTAACCACAGGAACATTGTGAGGTTACTGGGATGCTGCTTGGAGGTTGATGTGCCAATGTTGATTTATGAGTTCATTACCAACGGTACCCTATTCGAGTTCCTTCATGGCTATAATCACAAAGCATCGATTCCCTTGGATCTTAGGTTGAAGATTGCTACACAGTCAGCAGAAGCTCTTGCATATATTCATTCATCAACTTCTCGTACAATTCTGCATGGAGATGTCAAATCCCTCAATATACTACTGGATGATGAATATAACGCAAAAGTTTCAGATTTTGGAGCATCAGCACTGAAATCAATGGATAAAAATGATTTCATTATGCTAATCCAAGGAACTCTTGGTTATATCGACCCTGAGAGTTTTGTCAGTCAACGTCTAACTGACAAAAGTGATGTATACAGTTTTGGAGTTGTTCTTTTAGAGCTAATGGCAAGGAAGAAGGCCATATACATTGACACCTCTAACGAAAAGAAAGCGTTATCTCATGCTTTCATATTGATGTTCCACCAGAGTCAGCTCCGAGATATGTTGGACAGTGAAATAATAGATGACGAAATTATGGTAGTACTCGAGAAACTAGCTGAACTTGTCATGCACTGCCTCAGCACAAAAGGGGATGAGAGGCCAACAATGAAGGAAGTTGCAGAGCGACTACAAATGTTGAGAAGACTCCATATGCAGCTGACAACAAAGGCAGATCCTACTCAAGCACATTATTCTTATGGAGGGACATCAGAATTTGTCCCTTCAGATGGGACAGGATATCAGAGCACAGAGACAGCCAAACTGGTGTTGGAAGTAGATCTTGCAAGATAAATATGCGCAATTCAATACGTACTCCTTTTTATGTATAGTTGTATATTGGTTTTGTAAAGCAATGTTACTCTTTTTTTACATTGGTTTATATTAGTAATGTATAAAAACATGAGTGCACATCAAAATCATCATTTACGGACCCTAAAGGTGAATATGCTTAATATATATTGTAAAAATCTGTAACCACTTATTGCATACAGAATTTCAATTTTTAACTTCGTCTGAGTGTTAGATTAGTTTGGTAACATGCCAAAAAGCTCCAGCTTTTCTTTAGACATTCATTAGAAGAGTCTATCATCAGAAACAGGATTCTGACATACTGGGTTGGGAGAGATAAACTGTATGAAAGGACCGAGTCGATGAACATTTATTCAATCAAATTAGTGCTGCACCGCTACCTTCTGTCATTTTTCCTAACTGGAGAATGCAAGAACTGAGTCAACATAGATTTACTTAATCAAATTAATGCTGCATTGCTACCTTCTGTCATTTTTGCTAACCAGAGAACTCATAGTTCATTCAATATGCAATGTTAATCCCATTCTACCAAATGAAAAATAAAACGAGTACAAAGACAAAGCAAAGCAGCAGTGATAACATGCACAAACAAATGCATGAGAGAATTTTGAACTGTGGTTGAACAAACAGATTAAACAGCATACTGCATACCTTAACATAGAACCAGACCCAATGGATAACCAATCGCAAGGATCTGACTTTAGGCTATCCATTCCCTGCGTATACAATTTACAGAGCATGAGCATTGGTAACTTTGAGATATATTAGTAAAATTATGCTGGGCAAAGATAGACGATTGCCATTAGACTATACTAGTATCATGCAGGCTTTGCAAAGAAGCACATTACTCGCATAGAAACATGTTATTTGAATAAGAGCATGCAGCTGTGCACTAAGATTCATCTTCCCATGGGAAGACCTACATCACAATCCATTCTTTTCATATTCAGCTGTCTATTTTATGGTCCATCTCGAGGCTCACTTCCACTGAGCAAATACCCCTTTGAAGGAAATGTCAGCAGCATCAAGTGTCGCAACATCATAGCATTACTATGAAGCAAAAAAATATCATAGAAGAGCAAAATACCCTGTTGAAACTGTATACCATGAATGTGTCCAGTCATGTACAGAAAGAGTGCAAGAATATACATTGACATTTTGATATAGAAACGTTACATGATCAATATGTTGAAAATGTTATGTTTTAGTAAACTGACTAATTATGATCTAGGTACTTAGAGCAATTAGATACGCATATGTAATGCAATAGAATTTAAAAAATTATCAAGTATATGAAGAAGAAAAAGAAGAAATGATCTTTTTGCAGATGCAAAGCTGCTGTAGTGGCACTCCATGCAGTCATGCTCAAGAAGCTATTGAGAATAATCCCGGTCTTAATTAATATTATTACTTCGCACAAGCAGTAATAACAGTAAATGAAGTACATAACAGGAGCAAAATAAAAGATAAATACAAATCAGACAGGAAGCGCCTAATATAGAGAAGACTAATTCGGATGATGGCTATCCTCTCTTCCTTGCAGCTCAGTCCTCTTCACTCAGATTGGCATGCCTTTGGGCACAATCTGGTCCTTTATCCACATGTAAATGGGCACCAGAACATAGTACGCAGCACATATCGTCCCCATGAGGAAGCGAAAGAGGAAGGTGATTGGGTTCACTGGCTTGCTGACATCCTCAGCCTTCGGGCCCAGCTGCATTGAAGATAAAATGAAAAAAAAAATTATACCAAAACACATCAATGCCTACTGCAGGAAATGAACAATTTAAAGTGTGAATGAGGTATGACAAAATCCATTGAGTTATGCAGGCGTGTATCTGATAGCTACATTTCTATTAGCAAGGGAAAAGAAAGGTACCTCCAAAGGAGAGTCTCCTGGCTGCCTCTTCACACCAGTGACAGAGCATCCCATGATAAGGCCGTGCCTCCGGACACCACGGTACCACTTTGGTCCAATTCTTTTCAGCTTGACGTCCTTGAACCCAGCCTTCTTGAACCACTCGATGTACTCTTCTTCCTTGGGGAAGAGCATCCACATGTCAGCGAAGAAGCGGGAGAGCCAGAAGGTTGGGTAAACAGGGCCAATCACACAAGCTGTCCCACCAAACCTCAGGACCCTGTACGCCTCCTTGATTCCTCTCTGCGGATCAGGCCAATACTCAATGCTGCAAAAGGTATCACGAGAGGACAGGAGAATCAGCAATCTCTACATGCTTGTTTACAAATGGAATGCACAATCATCAATCTCTACATGACTGGTCACTAATCGAATGCACAATCATCAGATAGATACACTACAGGCAGCCAAGATAGGTGTGAAGTGAATGGAGCAGGGGAGCGTCAGTAGTGACCTGCCAGCGGAGATGTATCGGTCGAAGGTGTCGGTGGGGAAGGGCAGGTCCTCGGCGTCGCCCTCCATGATGGTAACCCCCTTGAGCGCCTCCTTCTGCTTGGCCTTCTCGAGCTGGTGCGGGGACTGGTCCAGCAGCGTGACGTTCTCCGGGTTGACGTGCTTGACGATCCCGAGCGTGGTGAACCCGGTCCCGCCGCCGACGTCGACGACCTTGAGGTGGCGGCTGTAGAGCTCGGCGGGCTGGAGCGCGTCGTCCCGCATGTCCTCGGTCCAGTGGCCCGGGTTGATGACGTGGTCGTAGACGATGGAGAGGAAGCGGTAGAACCAGAAGGCCTCCTTCTTGTGCTGGATGAAGCGCGGCGCCGTGACGGGGCGCGCGGGAGCCGCCGCCTCCGACGAGGACGCCGCGCACCGCAGCCTGGCGCCGCGGCCGGCGGCGGCCGCCGCCGCGGGGGGGTTGTGACGGGCGAGGGCGAGGGGGCGGGTGAGGCCGGCCTTGGTGGAGGGGCCGAGGGCCAGCCCCGCGGGCCCGCGCACCCTGGCCCGTCCCGGCGCGAGCGCCGCCGCGCCGCCGCCAGGCGAGTAGGTGGAGGCCATCGCCATTTTGCCTTGCCGCCGCCGCGCCGGATTGGGGAGTGAGCGAGCGAGAGCGAGTGGATTTGGGGGATGCGGCAAGCGAGGACGAAACAGAGCAGGTGTCACGGCGCGGATCGGATGGGTTGGGCGGTGGATTGGTTGGATGGGCTGCGGCGTGGCGTCCTTCTCTGACACATAGACACACGGGCACACGGCGGCTCGCGAACGTGACCTACTGCCCTGCTCCCTCTGTGTCCCTGAAAGATAGTTGTTTTGGCTAGTCGTGCCACAAGTTTGACTCGATTTGTAAAAAATATGTACAATATTTGTATCTTCAAATAAATTTGTTAAAAAACTAGATTAAAAGATCTTTTCAATGATACCAATTATGTACCATAAATATTAATATTTTTAATATAAATTAATTAAAGTTATTTTTCGAGAAGTGAGAAAGTTTTTTTTAGGGAATAAACGTGAGTGACTAGGATCAAACTTGGAAGGTACCAAAGCGATGTTCAGTGTGTGATTTAGGCCGGCCCAGATAGAGAAATCAAGCCCTTGAAACTTGAAAGTTGCAACAACAAAAGGCAGAGTAAAATCGATCTTGAGCCATGAACGAACGACACTGCAAAAGGCATAGCTGCATACTTCCTTATATTGAAACAAAATTATACTGGGCTAGCTAGTAATCATCTTTGCTCTTTTACTAGCTGGCTTTTCCAGAGATTGTGCAACCTGTGAGTACTGCAGTCCATCCATGGAAGTCTAGACATTCTTTGACAGAGCTGCTACAAATAAAAAAAAAAAAAAAGCTTGCAGTACTCAAAGATTCATTCGGCCAATGTTTCTCTCGAAAGGCAATACTGGGCTACTGGCTGCCGGTTGACAGCAAGATGCATCCGGACATCCCGGACATCCCGGTGAAGTGTAGCTTCCAGCTGACTACAGCCATGGGGATATCCAAATGTAAAAACAGAGTATATCTACTGGTTCCACACGGAGATTGGTGCGCCAAGTCATTTTGTACTTTCTTCACAAGATGGGGCTGAATGTTAACAGCAGCAGGAAACCTAGTGAGTTCACTGAGTATGCCTATGCTCCTGTATACAAAGAAGAGTATCACTGAACTGCAGAACATAATATGCACGATATGCAGGACAGAAAGAGTTGGCCAAACTGGAACATCATAAATCTATAGAATGAACAGAGCAATATGATATTGATCATTCAAGTGGAAACAAATGCAGAGCCTTGTACCTTTCACGGTCACAGATCAATGTAGACACGCAAGCCATCACGAGCTAACTGCACATCTATCCCCTCCCTGCATTTCCAAATAACAGAGCATGAGCATGCGACCCTATAGAAATTTACAGTAAAGCAACAGTGCATGCACATGCATGCCTTTCTAAGTATTGCTACTGAAGAAGAGAGAAGACATAATTACTTCCATTAGCAAGTGTCCTTTTCATGTCAAGTTATTTGGTATTTGAGCACATGTCTCCACACATCTAAACTTGTAGGAGGAAGGCCTTACCTTCTGGACCATTCTTCCAATGTTTGGTTGTCCTTATGATGGTCCATCTCATGAGTCATCCCGATGAGCAATGCCCTTTTGGGGCAAATCCTCTTAACAGCATCTAGAGTCTGCATAAGATCATAGCATTGACATAAACTAATCCCAACAAAGGTGCACGTTGTGAAAAGAAATCATTTGTCTTAAACTATGAATGAAAACTAACCTGGTCCCAACAAAGGTGCACATTGTGAGAACCTGTCTGTTGGCGCAAATGATGTCGGAGTTGACAACAAATTAGTAAAGAATAAAGATAATGGTAAAACATAACATTGTTAATTATTGATCAGATGATACTAAATAATAGCAATTGTGTTGCAATGAATTACAATATAAATCAATTGTCTATGAACTGATACAGACTCTTGTCTTAGAAAATAATAGTTAAAGAGCAAAGTGAAGAATTACTTTCATAACTAAAACTGACATTATCTATATGATACCCCGGTCATGTACTTTCACTCGTATGAAGATAGGTTTCTAAATGTGCTCAATATCATCTATCTGTTGCGGTCAATGTTCTCAATTTCACTTGCAATCTGTGGGTTGTATGGTTGATGCAAAACCAACAGATCATGCTTGTGCTATGCTATCTGAAAAACATTAATGTTCGCCCAAGAAACCAAAACGTTTACCCGTGTTACGTTATTCCCCAGTACTGAAAGATTTCCACCATGTGCAGTTGTTAGTTCAAGACTACAAAAATAGGAAATTTAAGAAACGGTGTTTTCTGCCTTTCTACATGTTCATCTTGGTACTCAGAAACATCTGTCCTTATGATGTAATATGTAGTGAACTGTGGATTCATAAAAGTTCCCTAGTTTAAATGCGAATCCAGAAACAAATGCAAATAGCAGCAGGAAGTGGAAAATAACTTTATACACAACGGAAGGAACTAAAGAAACTAACCCTGTATAGGCAATCCAAGATGAGCAAATCCAATTGCCCCCCTCCAGATTTCGAAATTGCTGAAAGGTAAGTACATGTACAGAGAGCAATGAGGATCCTGGGAGGCAATCAAGCAAGAGAGGACAGGAAATACATCTACAAAATCTGCAGCTTTTCCTCGAAGCAATCAGTGAAGATACTGCACCAGCCCGTGCATGTACAGGCGAGGAAAGGACAGGCAGGCAAAGCAAAGCAACCACAACCCACAATAAATTTATGCAATGTCTATGGGCAGGTATCCATTTCCCAAGCCCCACGCCTAATTTTAAAGGTGCATAAATCAACATTAATGTTATCATAATTATATTACATTGCACAGCACTTTCTGCTGTAGGGGAAACCCTATATATTATGATGAGTATCAAGAAGAGACATATATTAACAAACAATGCCACAGGACACTACAAAAGTAATTCATCTCAATTCTCAACCAAAATTGTGTTCTCCGGTCATGATGAACTTTATTCCGGAAAAAGCAAACAGTTAAAAAAAACAAAACTAATAGAGCAGCATTAGGAGACACAAGGGTTTACCATATTCTGTGGTTGGTGGAAAACGCGAAACATCTGATATGTAAGCAACTTTTGATTTTCTTCCAAAAGGAAACCCAAACAAATGTAGTCTTCACCGTGGATGACCTGAATGAATACGAAACTAAGAAAAAATGCATAGCAAAATAAAATGCAGTTGAACGCAATCTAATGATTACCGGCAAAGGAACAAACTCTAGCCCTGAAGTTGTAAATGGTTTCTGAAGATCACTCTCAATTATTTTCCAGTCCAGTTGAGCAACTCTCCTGACCTCCTCCCCTTCCTTTAGTTTCTTTTTGACCAAATAAGGGAACTTTTGGGAGATGCTGTTTCAGATAGAAAATTATGAGTATGAATTCTCGCCTATTGTCCTACCTAATGACTACAAAATGGCTGTTAGGCACTGATGAAATGAAACACAAACCCCTTACCAGATAAAGGATAACAATGCTAGGAAATGTTCTATAAAATTGGAGAATAGAGTGACAATAAGAAACAGGACATACAGAAATGGTAGTCCAAGAGCAAAGAATTCACATGAATACACATGGTTGTATTCGTCAGCTATTACATCAATATTTATTTACAGATACTTGCCATCCTTAAACAAATTAATCCTCATGAAACATGATAAAGTGGTGAATTCTGTGCAGGAGAAGTGGGTTCCTTTATGTATATTGTGAGAGGCAATCAGCCAGCTGAGTATAACCATGACAAATCAAGTGGCATGCATTCTTAACTGAGCAGTAGCGCAAAACCAAGGCCTAACAGAGTTTAGCACAATTACCTGTCCATAGCAAATTGAGAAAGATAAATTGGGGTTGGATCGATATCATTTGTGGGGCTAAATGGCTGTACGACTCGAACATCATCAAGGCCTAGGATTGCATCTGCATGCTCATGAGTCAGAATGATCTGTTATATATAAGGAAGACATGTTAGTGTACCATGGGTATGCATAACACTGTGGTTTATTTCATATAATAGTGAACTCTTCGCTAGCCTAGTTATCTAATAAACCATTAGAGAAAACTAAAGGAAACATGAGTATATCAGGGACTCACAGAATCAACACAAGGGATTTTGTGGCGAACAAACCATCGCAGGACTTGTTCTCTGAATGTCTTCCCAACATCTATTATAATATACTTATGTTTGCCTTCATCTTGGCAATAATAGTCAATCAAAAGAGAAGTATTGCACCTGCAAGAAACAAAGAGTAAAAATCTAGTAACTGGAAATGCACATATAAGCGTAATTTTAGCTATCAACCTTGTTCAAATGCATCAGTATTCCAAAAACATTTGACAGTGAAGTTCTGTTTCACTTGGCCTCAAGTGAACATAATCAAGCACCACGATATCACATTTTCTAGGTGCCGATTTCATTGTATATATTATTTTAATAATGCAGTAGCCTCACTTAACTACAAACAATCTAAGCCTCCACAATACTACTACATATGTTGCATAGCATGAAGAATATTAATTGTAAGATTGAAAAATACATAAAATGCGCTGTGATTTCCGCTGTAGGGGCTCAATGCAGAAACAAAAACTGAAAACCAGCAAGTTAGTAACAAGTCAACTGATCTCATTCATGTTTTATGGACAAAAGGGGAAGCCTGGCCAAGTAGCATGTACATAACCTGTGCATCCGGTTCATTTAATCTCAAGCATATTTGGTATCCTACAGAGAATTCTTAGGTCGACTCTAACCGGCCAGATTGATTTATCATCGAATCCGATGCATCCCAACGTTCTCCTTATCACAGCGCAACAGTTAATGAAACGGTCCTCATATTAATTGAAATGCACGTTGCAAACAATTAAATGAAATGTGCAAGTGCACCAACCACACAGGAGCTACTGCAGAAGACAGGACATAGAATCATAGATTTGAAGTGTCCAAATTATGCTCAAAACTAATCCCATTATGTATTCATCTGACCAACATTTCTCAAACAAAACCAAGCTAGCAGTGGAAGCTACCGTCCCATATCAAGGCAACACCTAATCGCCCGAAGCACGCACGATTTCATCCGCAATTTAACAATAAATAAGAAGGCCAAAGCTCCCCGATCTCACGCCATAGCAGATCCGCACCAACCTCACGAAAAGCACGCAAAACACCTGCAACCGCAGCACGGCGGGTAGAATCCCGCATCCTAACACCACACGAGGTTCGGGCGGAGGAAGAGGAGGGGGGAGAGGAGCAGGAGGGGACGAGATGGCACCTGTAGTTAGGGTTTAGCTCGGGCGGGACGGAGAGGGACTGGGAGCAGACGGGGCAGGGCGGGTAGGGGGGCTGGATCAGGCACCGCGCGTTCGGGACGGCGCTCGAGCACCCCGTGCCCAGGAACACAAGCGACGAGGAGGAGGACGGTGGGGGCGCGTCGTCGCCGGTGTCGGCGGGGTGGCCGTTGGGGACGGCGGCGGCGGCGGCCATTGGGTTTGCCGGAGCGCGACCGAGAGCGACCGCGACGAAGCGGGGGGTGGTGGGGCCGTGGGGGAGCGAATGGGACGACGGTTCCACCCTCGGTAAGTTCAGATGGCGGCAACGCAAATGTTCTCGGTCATAAACGGTGTGGCCGTGTTGACACAAAGTACACACCTATCAGGGCCTTCTTCTAGTCTTGCGCTACAGTTCCTAGAAATAGAGGACCGAAACAACGTGCTGTGACATTGGTGGCCTGTTAGCCAGCGACAACAAAGAGAACAGAGAGGATAACCTGAGAGAAGCAACTACCAAACTACAGTCTAGCGAACGCATCATTCCTAAAAAGGTGGCAGTGTGCTTCACACGTGAAGTTAATGAGCACGATGAGGGTGGTGACTCCTTCCACGACAGCGACACCACCTCTGATCCGAGAAGGGGCTCGAGCGGAGGATAGAGAAGGCGAGTTGATATATGAGAAAGAATTTGGATGAGTAGCTGAGAAGCGCAATGTTAGCACAACGCTAGAAGCCTGAAACAACATGGGAAGCGAGGACACACCGACTCTTAGTGGGCTCGCTTTCTTTCAGTGACATAAATGTACCTATTTCTTCTGAAGGCAATGCCGAAATAACAGCGCACGGGACACTCGTATGCAAAGTGCAACATTGAAAGTCTGAAACGACGTGGCAAGTGAGGATGCACCAACTTAGACAGGCACGTTTTTTTTAACATAGATGTACTTATCTTTTCAGGGACAAAACCGAAATAGTGCTTATGAGAAAAAAACAAGAAAATAAAAACAAAAAACAATTACAAAAAAATAAAAAAGCTAGCAGAGCGGGGAGGGCGCCAAACCTCCCAGCGTTATAAAGTAGTATTTGGGTGAGTAGCTGAGAAGCGCAATGTTAGCACAACGCTAGAAACCTGAAACAACATGGGAAGCGAGGACACACCGACTCTTAGTGGGCTCGCTTTCTTTCAGTGACATAAATGTACCTATTTCTTCTGAAGACAATGCCGAAATAACATCACACGTGACACTCGTATGCAAAGTGCAACGTTGAAAGTCTGAAACGACGTGGCAAGTGACGATGCACCAACTTAGATAGGCACGCTTTTTTTGACATAGATATACTTATTTTTTCAGAGACAAAATCGAAATATAGTGCTTATGAGAAAAAAAATAAAAAAAATAATTACAAAAAATAAAAAATAAAAAAGCTAGCAGAAACGCGGGGAGGGCGCCAAACCTCCCCGCGTTATAGAGTAGTGTATTTTACTAATGCCACGTCTTCCATAGCAACTACTCGATTTCTGTTGACCCCTTATTGATCCATCACGCATTGTTCACTGGTTAACTTTACTTATGGTTTTATAAGCTGACGCTGAGGTCAATTTTTATCTTACAATAAACGATTTCTTTCTATTTCACTCTTGGATTTAATAGGAATGTGTGTATGTGCAAAAGAACGTTTATAACACACGTGCCTGCTACTATATTGTTCATGAGAAAAAAGGGGAAAAAATCACAGGACCGGAAAATAGTTTAATACTATACGCGTGCCTGTGCAAAAATGCAAAACCATCTTCCAAACAGATTCCGCGCATCTCCTCCCACTGATCAATCACTATCCATGATCGCTATTTTGTGCCTACTTTATGTGTATATTACCTATATGTACTATGAGGTTCTTTCATGTATGTTGTAACTAATCACCAAAACTAAATAATATAAAGAATTTAGATCCACTCATATAATGACAAGTGATTATATATATGTAATCTATAACAGGCGCGGTGTTAGCGCGCAATCCTACCAGTAAGGTATATGCTGTTGAACTCGATGCGAGATGGACCTCTTCCCTCACGCATAAGAAAACGAATATGCTAAAGATATTGAGGTCAAAAGTATGAAGAGGGATATGTGGCACAAGATACGCTAACTCTAATCTAAGCAAGAGAATAGAACGAGAAGTGAATCGTGACATTGTGCATAAAAAAATAATAAAATATCTAAAACACGTTACATTTCAAAAGAAAGTGGTTTGGAAAAAATACCAATACATTCTATTGTTAACCTTAAACCGCTCACCAGTTTAAGCGCTAAAAGCTGTGGCGATAAGAGCATCTCCAACAGTTTATCTATCCTCTTTTCTCTTTCCACTTTTCAGCCATACACGGGAATCGAAGGCAAAAAAAAAAAAAACCATCTCCAACAGTGCCTCTTTCCCTTTCTCCTTTCTTCCTTTTTTTCTCCTCCCTCACCCCTTTCTTTTCTCAATCTGCCTTCTCCTTCCTTTCCTCTCCCTTTCCTTCTCTTCTTTCCAACCATAGGATACAACACCTGGAAGGATACTGTGGCTGCCCGATCTGCAAGCTCCTCTGCTCGCCGGCGCTGCTCGGTACCAGCGCCCCTGCTTGCTTGCCGACGCCCGCCCACCGCCAGGCCTTGTCCCCGACCTGGCCGCTCCACCGCCGCCCGTCCCCATGCCCGTTGTCGCTCGTCCCCATCCCCGACCTGGCCACTCCACCTGACCGCCGCCGCGCGTGAGCTTTGCCCGGGCCGCCGCTCCGCCCAGGATGCAGCTCCGCGCCGCGAGCCCTCCCACGCCCGCCTAGCGCCGGCTCGTCGCCCCCCTGCCTTGCCCCGGCTCGTCGCCCCTCCTGTGGTCTCCAACAGCTTCGGCTATGAGCCGCCCCCCTCCTGCCGGCGGCGGATGCCTCGGCCTCGCCCCGACGAAACGTGCCGCATAGAGCAGTTGCTTGGAGATGAACCGTGCCGCATAGCGCCGTTGCTTGGAAATGAAAGGGACAAAGGGAGAGGAGGAAGAAGAAGTCTGAGCCAATGACAAATGGGTCCCACATGTCAAGAAGAAGAAAGGGGAAAGGGAAAAATGAGAACTGATTTTGGCCTCCTCTCTAAAACACTGAAAATGTGAAAAGGGGATTCCCCTGTAGGGCAAGAAAGCTAATGAGAAACCGTTGGAGATGCTCTGACACTACGTTTTCAACTTTATGCGATGTCTCATAATTTCCTTTCAACCAGTGGACTTCGTAGCAAAAATGTCCTGACCCGCGGCCTGGCTCGTCTGAGTCTGACTCCGCTTCCCCCAGTGCTCGACTGATTCCGCTCGTGGCGGCCGCCGGCGCCGGAAACCTCCTGCCATTTCCGGCTACTCTCATAATCGCCAGGCGCTGGCTTCTCGCGTGCACGAGCGCACGCCATGCTCAGGCGCATAACCAATAACCCATTGCTCCCGCGCCGGCGGCTCCACCTCCTCATCCAGCCCCGCCGCCCCTGCGTCACCGCCGCATCCTCGGCGGCCGCCGGGGAGTTCGCGCCGGCTCCCGCCGCAAATGAGGTTACCCTCGAAGACGACCTCGCGGAGGAGTCGCGCAGCCGCCTCGTGCGGGACACCTGCAGGCTGCTGGAGCTCCGGGACTCGTGGAGCGCGAAGCGGGAGGCGCAGCTCCGGCACCTCCTCCGCGTGCTCTCCCCGCCGCAGGTCCGCGCCGTGCTGCGCGCGCAGGCGCAGCGGGACGCCCGCGCCGCGTTCGAGTTCTTCCGCTGGGCCGACCGCCAGTGGAAGTACCGCCACGCCCCGGAGGTGTTCGACGAAATGCTCGCACTCCTCAGCCGCACCAGGCTCCACGACCCGGCGCGCCGCGTCATGCGCCTCATGATCCGCCGGGGCATGCGGCGGGAGCCGCAGCAGTTCGCCCACCTCATGCTCTCCTACAGCCGCGCGGGGAAGCTCCGTTCCGCCATGCGTGTGCTCCAGCTCATGCAGAAGGATGGGTGTGCGCCTGACATATCTATATGCAACGTGGCGGTGAACGTGCTTGTTGTGGCTGGCCGCGTCGACAAGGCTCTCGAGTTTGCCGAAAGGATGCGGCGTGTTGGGGTTGACCCGGACGTAGTCACGTACAATTGCCTGATCAAGGGATTATGTGGAGCTCGGCGAATCGTTGATGCACTGGAGATGATTGGTACAATGCTGCAAAATGGGTGTCCACCAGATAAGATTAGCTACTTTACAATGATGAGCTTCTTGTGCAAGGAGAAGAGGGTGGCAGAGGTGCGGAATTTGCTTGAGAGGATGAGGAATGATGCAGGTCTATTTCCAGATCAGGTCACGTATAACATGCTTATTCATGTTCTTGCAAAGCATGGTCATGCAGATGAGGCATTGGGGTTCCTGAGGGAGTCTGAGGGGAAAAGGTTCCGTGTCGATGAGGTCGGTTATAGTGCAATTGTACACTCATTTTGCTTGAATGGTAGAATGTCAGAGGCAAAGGAAATTGTAAGTGAGATGATTTCAAAAGGATGCCGCCCTGATGTTGTAACATATAGTGCAGTTGTTGATGGATTCTGCAGGATTGGGGAACTTGATCAAGCAAGAAAGATGATGAAGCATATGTATAAGAATGGTTGCAAGCCAAATACAGTTACACACACTGCTCTGTTAAATGGGCTTTGCAAAGTCGGGAAGACTTCGGAAGCATGGGAATTGTTAAACAAGAGTGAAGAGGAATGGTGGACTCCAAGTGATATCACATACAGTGTTGTTATGCATGGATTTAGGAGGGAAGGGAAATTAAAGGAATCATGTGATGTGGTAGTGCAGATGTTGCAGAAGGGTTTCTTCCCCACAACTGTGGAGATTAACTTATTGATCCATGCTTTATGCAAGGAAGGAAAGCCATCAGAGGCCAAAGACTTCATGGAGCAGTGCCAAAGCAAGGGCTGCTCCATTAATGTTGTTAACTTCACAACTGTAATTCATGGATTTTCTCGCCAGGGTGATTTGGAATCGGCGCTCTCTTTACTGGATGACATGTATCTGACCAACAGGCATCCTGATGTTGTTACATACACTGTTGTTGTTGATGCTCTAGGAAGGAAAGGTAAAATAAAAGAAGCCACAGAGCTTGTAAAGAAAATGCTTAATAGAGGTTTGCTCCCTACACCTGTCACATACAGGACAGTTATACATAGATATTGTGAAAGGGACAAAGTTGAAGATTTACTCAGTCTGCTGGATAAGATGTTAGCAAGGCAAGAGTTTAGTAGTTCGTACAATCAGGTCATTGAGAAGCTATGTGCATTTGGTAAACTTAGTGAGGCTTACAATCTCCTCAGCAAGGTACTAAGAACTGCCTCAAAGAGAGATGCTGAAACATGCCATGTTCTGATTGAGAGTTTTCTGAATAAAAGACTCCCACTTCAATCATATAATGTGGCCTGCCGCATGTTCCAGAGAAATTTAATTCCTGATCTTAAATTATGTCAAAAAGTTGACAATCAGCTGATTCTAGCGGGAGAGACACAAGCAGCCGGAAAGCTTATCATTAAGTTTGTTGAAAGAGGTATTCTAAAACAAAACAACTGATTTATACCGTGGTTCTGGTGTATCCTGTGTTTTCTAATAGGACAGTTGTTAAGCTTTAATAAACAGTCAATGTGGTGCAACCGGGACCATTACATGGCCTTGTACCTTGAACAGAGGCTTGTGCTCAGGGCTCGTGGCATGAGTCTTAAATTTACAGTAACATGTCACCAACTCCTCCAGGACCTGGATATCTATGCAACTTGATGCCACTACCAGATCTTCAACTTGGTGACTGGTGACCATGAGCGATAGTATTTTTTTTGTTGGATTGCGACTTAAATTTTCCAATGAAAGTTAGAGCATAATTAATTTTTCTTTTGATCTGTCCTCTTTTTATTTGAGAGACAGAGGGATGGAAAACACTAGGGCTAGATCTATAGAAATATGACCATTTCTGCCAATCTTGTCAGTGTTCAGGCTTGCTGTACTTGAAACTGCTGCTATATAGTTCACTTATACAGTTACACCCATATTCTGGTGACTGGAGGAATAATTTAGTAATAAGGTCAACACTTGAAGTTGATTTCATTCCTTTTGGAAAAGAAAAATGATAAACTGATCAGTAGGTTTAATTGCACCCACATCATTATGTTTCTTGTAAGACAGCACTAAAACAGTTCAACTCTCCTCATGGGTGATATAGATATATCTGATGTGGGCTGTAGTCTGACGTTTTCCTATGAAATAATGTCACATGCATTACATCTGGTAGGTTACTAAAGCCCTCTTGTAAGCTGCATCGCCACTTGCTATTCACACCTACCACATCAACCGTTCCACCACCTCTTCAGCCAGCAAGTTGACTGGTAGCTGTGCCCCAGGAAGGTTAGTTACCTGCCAATCAGGGAATCAGGAATGCTAGAAGTTATGACTACAGGTCAGCAGCATATATCAGCATCATAACTTATTCCATTTCAGAGTGAACTCTGAACTGAGTGCAGAACTTACAGAGAGAAGGCAATGGGGGAAGGCAGCAATGTGACGATACCGTTGCTGGACATCAACGAGTCGTCAGGTGTGTCGGAGGAGCTGCTGCAGCGGGAACCTGTACCATGGGGCGTGCTGGCACAGCTGACAGCGTGGGAGGCAGGCAACCTGTGGCGCATCTCATGGGCATCCATCCTCATCACGATCTTCAGCTTCACTCTCAGCCTTGTCGCACAGATGTTTGTTGGACACCTCGGTGAGCTTGAGCTTGCTGGCACCTCGATCCCCAACATCGGCATCCAGGCCGCCTAGCTTACGGCATCATGGTATGTAACTGCATGTGCTTCGTGCACTCTCCAGTCCTTTGCATTTGCTCAAACATAACGTCCTGTTGCAACACTTGTTGCTTGCATGCACTACATGTGCAATGCAGATAGGCATGGCTAATGCAGTGCAAACTGTCTGTGGTCAGGCCTATGGAGCCAGGAGGTACACGGCCATGGGTGTTTGTGCCAGAGGGTGCTCATGCTCCAGCTCACAATGGCTATTCCGATTGCCTTCCTCTGTACGCTGGCCCATTCTTGCAGCTCATTGGGCAGGAGGCAGATGTGGCTGTGGCGGGGCAGCTGTACGCTCGTGGCATGCTGCCACAGCTGCTTGCTTGCCCTCTTCTGCCCGATGCAGAGGTTCCTGCAGGTCCAGAACATTGTCAACCCCCTGGCATATATCACAATGGCAGTGCTGATCTTCCACATCCTTGCCTCATGGCTGGCGGTGTTTGTCCTTGGCTCAGGCCTCCTTGGTGCTGCACTCATAGTGAACTTCTCTTGGTGGGTGCTTGTGGTGTTGACATGGGGTTACATCGTTTGTAGTCCAACTTGTAAAGAGACCTGGACCGGATTGTCCTTTGCTTGCCTTTAGAGGCCTCTGGGGACATGCCAAGCTTGCCTTTGTCTCAGCTGTCATGCTAGCGTGAGTGATCTGGAGCTAGTTCTCCTTAGTTTGTTAGGTGTTTTAGATGCTTCTTGCCAGTTTTTGTGATGCTTTTAGTCATAAGGTATCCACTGAGCATGCTGTACACTAGCAGCACTACAGTAATCGAGGCTGTTCTCAGTCTGATGCCATTGCTGGCCTTCAGCATCTTCTTGAATGGGATTCAGCCAATTCTCTCAGGTACTGTCGAATGAAGGAGAACATGTAGCACAGAAAGCAGGAGTTACCATTGGGAGTGGATGTCATCCAATAGTTGCTTATGTCAATGTTGGGGCCTACTATCTGATTGGGCTTCCAATTGGATGCGTCCTAGGATACAAAACAAGCCTTGGGGCTGCTGTAAGTTCCTCAGCGACCCTGTAGAATTATATAACCCTTAGTAACTTCTAAAAGTCTCATACGAAGGTGGTGATCAGTTCCAGCCCGTCTTTGTGTTTAGGGAATATGGTGGGGTTTAATCGTAGGGGTCACTGTGCAGACGATAGCCCTGATTGTTCTCACAGCCAGGACTAACTGGGACAAGGAGGTGAGTCCTTTACTGTTCTCCTGATCTTGTTGAGTGGAAGCTTTTGTTTCACCATAATCTTGATTGCCATATTTGTTGTGAAGGTAGTTGCATACTGCAACAGACAGGTGTGGTTCCGGTCAACGACATCATCGCATGATCATTCTGGGAGTGGACCTGGCTAACTCTCTTCACAAAATACACTGCAAATGAAACCACAGACACTTAAACACACGATTCAAACATATTATTCTGCAATCACTTCGCAATAAATTATAGAAACAGCGGCAGAAAAATCAACCGAACACTTAACATTTTGACATGGACGAATTCAACCCAACAGAGTAATGAAAAAAACATGAAAGAGTTACAGAGGAAATGTTCACCACACATCAGCTTGTGAAAAGTTCAAGGTGCAAATCAGGCTGCGTTGTTTGCAGGTTGCAGCAATCAGCTCGTGTATCTGCAGTCCAATACACACATTGAGAGACTTACATAGCGATCAGCAAGGATCCAGAGGTATGCATTCGAACATTGCATGTAGCCGTTTTACAAAAATGTGATCCTCGGACAGTTAGTTCGATCTAGGTCCAAAAAGAAAAGGGAGGGAGAAAAAAAACGACAGATCCTCGGATCGTGTGGCGCCAGCAGAGTTGATCCGTTGGAGAGGCTGAGCCTGATGGTCGACAATGGCACAGCGCGTCCACGCCGAGACGAAACTGCACAGTAGAGAAAACATCTCAGGCAGGATTACTACGGACCCAGAAGATATCTACGACGGACCCAGACATTCCTGCTGTGCTACATAGGCATGGAGAATGGAAAGGAATATGCATACAGATCAATCACATAACCCAAGCATATTCAAATTAAGAAACCTAACAAGCTTATTGTGCTTTCTCTTTGAGTGTAACCTGGTTCAGTCGATTCCTAGTGTCAGTTTTTAACCTTGCCTTCGAAAATTCAGACATGGACAAAACCAACAGAGTAATAAAGAAACAAAAAAAATACAGATAATGATCATACCGACCTCATATATTCAATCTTCACTCCCGCTGTCACTGTCAAAAAGAAATCCAGAGTCTTCATGGCCCTCCTCATATCCTCCACTTTCTGGGTGTCTAAGCTCAATGCCAGCATTCTGGCACCCGAAGCAATGACCTTTCATAACAGTTTAGACATTCATTAACCAGATTAACAGATACAGTAACAAATATTATGGTAAAAACCTACTCACAAATGATCAGTACTAAAACTCTAAAAGTATCTCGTATAAGAATTTGAGGCGAGAGTAAATACATACCATTCTCGTCAGACTGCAGTGGACAGCAAATGACTTGTTTTCCATTCTCTGCAGATTTAACTTCAGCGAAGAAGAGCTGATAATCCCAGCCCCTTGTTGAAGGCCTTTTCAAACATCTTTTTTCTTTCTTACTAAGGTAAAAGGAAGACTTTCTCCTCATCGTAAAGTTGTAGTGGTGATATGACTTTGACAAGGTGTCATGTATAAGACATTGTCTGTCGAGCTTTACAAACTCATATTTAGGACCCTAAAACATAGATAGTTTATTATAAGCAATGAAGCATTCTAAAATTAATCTTGGAATCATGAAACATTGATAAGTAAGAATCCACATGGCTAAAACCCATGAGCTGAACTAATAGCGTGAAAATAGAACATACTTGATAACTGTTAGTTTCCTTATAGAATTCAAATGCCTCAAGGACCTCACTTTGCATCCACTTCATTCCATTCCTAATAGCATGCCATCTCTCAATAAACCTATCAATTCGATCTATTTCTTCAGATATGTCTGGATCACAATCTTCAGGTTCCGAAGTAGCTGCAACATTCTCAGGTTCTGGATTTCTGCATAGGTGCATGATAATCAGTACAAACCAACAGCATTATGGACCCCAGTGGTCAGTACCCAGTAACAATTACACCATACCAGTATTTAGAACATTTTGCGGACAACATTAAAAGTCAGTCAAAAGTTATTCAATAATGTACATAAGAAGCAATTAGAAGCCCGTCCTGCAAAGTTTATAGAAGTGTTTGGCATTGTTGTTCTATGGGGGCTTATGATGATGAATTTTTATTTTATGAAAATGATGTGCCAAACGAAAATCTACATATATAGTTATAACTTTTTGAGAGTTATATATAGTTATAACTTGGAAATATAATGGACTTTTTTTAGATATACGAATACTTTTCCAAACTAAAGTTCATCAAGATTGCCTTCATAAAATATAGTTCGCAGCAGATAATGGACCTGAATGTTGCAAGAAAAAATTTATTCTGAAATAACTTGATGACACCAAAATTACTAGAAGGATAATACTCATTGAGGGCATTTTTTGTGTTTTTATGTTACGTCAACTTCCAAACATATCCTTACATATAAAGTTAAACATATATGGAAGTTAAACTTCCAAATATATTTTGTGTTTTTTGTGTTTTGATGTTAAATATATGCAAGTGTAATTGCTAAACCTGGCACCCATATAAGGATATATTTGGAAGTTGACGTAACATAAAACACAAAAAATGCCCTCAATGAGTATTATCCTTGTAGTAGTGAGCCACGGAAACTTTATTAGAAACTTTGCTTACTGCAAATTTGGGGTTAAATTTTAACTGCAGATTGTTCAAGGAAAAAAATTAACTACAGGTTGACATTTGAGTGGGCACTGGGGTAGGCTCCTACTACTGAGAAATGCATGTTATGCTACTTAATTCAGTGGCAAGTAAAATATATTTTGTGAGATGCAAGAAAAAACTGTTATACAGCTAGACCTAGCTAGGAAATGAAATTAGGAAGCAGTTATTACCTTTTACCACTCCTGATCGCATCTGCAATGTCCTTCATGCATGCAATGTACACAGCAGGATCAAGGTTGTCCCTGCAGAAGTCCACCAAACAGTTAGCAAACAACTCTTATGAATTTTGTTCAGCAAAGCCTCGGCATATGTCGTTGAATTTATCTAATTAAGCATACGATATATGTTATGGGCAGTTAGCCAGGTTGTATGGGCCTGATAAGCAGTAAGGTAGGCCCATTAGGGTTAGGTTTAGAGATATTGCTTAGGCGTTAAGTAAACCTCTCTATATAATGAGAGGAGATGTATCAATTGAGATAAGCAAGAAAGAAGAAGAAGGCTAGGTCCTCTTCTTTGTGCCGTGGGCTGAGGCCTCTGGCGCCGTGCCATAACAATATATATTACAAAAATAGATACTCCCTCCGTCCCAAAATAAGTGTTCGTTTAGAAAATTTCGGATACTATAGTAGTAGTGAACAATGACCATGTTACCCCTAATTACTCATGCATTGGAACTAGAAAAGTAGCATCAATTAAGCATTTCATTGGCTCTATGCGCTTCTATATACAACTTTTTCTTGGTATTTGGTGTTGCTTTAACTAGGTGGTCCTTCCTAAAAGCTATAAGAACACTCTTTGGGGGACAAAATTTAAGTGCTAAAAGAACACTCTTTGTGGGACGGAGGGAGTAGACCATTGATATTTTTTTTTTCTCAAACATGCAGGTGACTGCATGTTAGTAAAGAGCACAAGGGTGGATCACTCATGATATAACCATAGGTGTTAGTAAAATATTTAAAATAAAGAACTGTGTCCTTGTAGGAAAACTTCACCACCAAACCCAAAATACCATATATCTCATATGAAAATATGTATCGCATATGTTTATTAAATATTAGCACCAACGGTAGAGTACGAAACATAAATAATGCCACATGTCTTCAAATTCCTAGTGTTTAAGACGACACTACTTGTACAAATAACCTCACTACACACGAGAGCTACAACATGATTAGAAGAAGACAGGAACTGCCTGTAGGGCAGTTGGTCAAAACTCCAAGGGAGGAGCAAGCGAGGCAGGACTCAAGCCTTTCCTCCAACAAAAAGCCTCCAAAGAAGGCAAAGAGACTTTCTTATGAAAAATAATTAAAGAAGTTATAAGCAATACCGTTTATATTTATTTGAAGAGGAAAGCAAATAATTTTGGCGAAAGCAGAGTTTATGGTAAATTGTAGATCTTACAGAAATTCTTTAGCCTTGCGATTCCTCTCTTTTTGCTCCTGTCTCCAGTCACGGTCAAACCTTATAGCGTCCGTGGCATCTTCTAGACTCTTAAATGGTCCACCCATGCCATTATTAGGAGGATGTACATGGAAAAGTCCATCCTTCAATGTTAAATAGTAATCCACAGTCCTGTATTGATGAAAGATCAGATCATTAACAGCATCCGCTTCCTATATCAAAAGAGCTTGAGAAAGAAACAACTTAAAGTCTGTTTCGTGGGCATAAATCTCTTTTTTTGTCTCAAACATGCATTATCATAAAGCAGAACACCGTATTACGCCCTTTATTATCAATCTGGTTATACTTACATGCTGTGGAAGCTAGAAATTAGTTGATTCTTGTTTTTTTTTGTGTGTTGGTTCTATTTGGTAGAGCCGCATTGGATCAGGATTTTATTAGTGCTGATTCAAGTACAACACATATGATAAAGAACAGCAAGACAAAAGATACAAAGCAACTGTCCTGCAGGCCACAACCGATATAATTTTCTGAAAGGCTGTTCTTACAGTAGTTGGGTGGAAGAAACCCAAGTGCTATGGCACTTGATGGCAGAGGCAGCTTCGCCTAGGCTGTGAAACGGACCACCGACTTCAGGAGGATGGGCATAGAAGAGGCCATCCCTCAATGTTACATGGTACTTCCAGCTAGACCTGGATTAGCCAGTGCAATACATGAAGTGAGATATCTAAGAGTCTTTGGAAAAACAATAATAAGAAGCTTGTAATCATGTAAGGTTGGCTGGTTATTTTCTATAAAACAAGCTCCTGGACACAAGAATGAATCACAAAGCAGCACCTGCCAGACACAAAATCGTCACACACTCACACAATCAACCAAAAACAATTGGAGTACTGGTGGTAAAAGAAAGGCAAGACTGTCAAACGACATGACAGTTTCGAACCCCATGTGTGTGTGGAACACAAGAAATCTTCTTGATTCCCGTTGAAATCGAAGCAATTTCTAAAAATCTATACTTTCGTACTAAATGGGCTCTCTCTTGGCAAATTAAAGGAGCACAGAATGAACCTCCTAAATGTCAAAAGTTGGTTTCTTGGTTGATTCGTGTGTGACCTGATCAACGTATTCTAGGAAGAAGCGCAGCAATTAATGGGCCTGGAAGACGAACAGCTAGCTATTCTACTCGCAGTCACGCCTCTCTGCGCTGAGTAGTGGCAGTCCATTCGATTTCGATCTATGCTAGCAACTCTTACCATGGCGAGAGCCGGGGGCGCTCCAGCCGCAGCGGCACTGTTCTTGTGTAGATCCTAGCCGTAGGGTCAGCGGGCACGTTATGCCACGGCCACGGCCACGGCCACTGCACCCACATGTAGTACCCACGCTGTTGCCGGGACGGGCCGGTGATGACAGGCGCGTTGCCTAGGCTGCGAAGGCGGCGGGAGAGCAGGGCCTCGGTCGCGGCCAAGGCCTCGCCGACGCTCCGGAACGGGCCGCGCCCTCCAGAGGGGGAGACGTGGAAGAAGCCTTGCGGGTCGACGGTGACCGTGAACACGGGCATGGGAGCTGGAGCGAAACCCTCCGGCTGCTGGCGCCTTGGATCGGCAGAAGACCCTTGCCTGCTCCTCCATGGCGCGTGGTGGAGCTGCTGCTGGCTGGCTGGCTGGCTAGCGGGTGGGAGAGAGGGGAGCCGAGAGGCCGGCGGGGGGGAGGGAGAGAGGGGAGCCGAGAGGCCGGCGGTCGGAGGAAGAGGAAGCAGCAGCTGGTGTGGAGTGGAGTGGGGATCGGAGTCGGAGGGGCAAAGGGAAGAGGAAAGCTCAATTTCAAAAGGCGGAATAGCCAATTTCGTCCATAAACTATCGTCAAAAGCTCAATTTCATCCCTTAAATATAAAAACGTCCATTTACGTCCTCAAACTGTTGCGTCTAGCTCAATTTCGTCCTTGGTCCTACGTGGATCGCCACGCTGGCTCGCCTCGTCGTCGCCCTATCAGTTAATTTTGTGAATTTCCGTTTCTACCCTTGCCTTCTCTTTCCCCTGACCTCATCCGCGCTCCATCAGCGGCCAGCAGCGGGCGCTACCTTCCCTTTCCCTGAGCATGCGGGAGCCAGTCCAAAGCGCGCTCCGGCCAACGGCAGGCGTGGGCGGGATCCGTCGGCGGGCCAATGGCGCATATGAACGGGCGGACAGCGGCTGGGCGCGGTGGAATCCGGCAAGCCCGTGGGTGCGCTGGGCGCGAGCTGTTACCGGAGCGGACGCGAGCTGCTCCTCGCGCGCGTGAGCCGCCATAGCCGGTGATCGACTCGCCTCCGTGGGGCTTCTTCTTCAGCACTCTACTTCAATTCGTGGTGCTAATGTCGAACGAAACAGAGCAGAGATGCTGGATGGGAGGGATGGTCGGAGCTGCGGCTTGCCTGCATCAATTATGCAGTGCACTGGATGGAGCTGCTGCTACTGTACTCCATCCGTACTGCAGCTTCATCGCAGCCGGCCAAAGCACTTTTAGAATCTCGCCTCTGCCGCGGAGGCCGCCTCACGAAGCTCAACTAGCAACTGCTCCCCACCGGCCACCATCGCAGGCTCGCAGAGCACCTCACGGGTGACTGGTGAGCTCGGTCAACGCTCGATCCAGGAGCTAGCCCGCCGCCTGTTGTCCGTCAATGTGTGCTTGTGGATAGGTGCGGTGAGTGGATAACAAATAGTATTGACGTCCCACGGGCGCAGGCGACGAGAAGTGCCACCACCTCGCCGTGTGCAGCCACGACAGCTGATACGTCTCGTGAGGCCGTTGTGAGTGGGAGGAGCGCCGTGCTCGCGGGAGGACGGGAGGAGATCCTCGCCGGCGAAGTCAAGCAGCACGGCCACAACGGAGATCGCCACGGCAGCCAAGGACGCTGGCGAAGTCGAGCAGCGCGGCCACTGCAGAGATCGCCACGACAGCCAACGACGCCGGCAGCACCGCCGCAGAGCCTGCGAGCTCCTCCAGCGTGGCGAATCGGCGGAAGCTGGACGAGCTAGGCGGCGGAGGACGAGAATAGCGACAGTGGAAAGGCCGATGGGAAAAACGAAAGAGACAGAGATAGGGAAGGGTAGAAATGGTAATTCATAAAATTAGCTGACCGGACGATGACATGGCGAGCTCACGTGGCGGTCCACGTCGGACAAAGGACGATTTTGAGCCAACTACTATAGTTTGAGGATGAAAATGGTCATTTTTGTAGTTCAGAGACGAAATTGAGCTTCCGAGGATACTTTAGGGATGAAAATGGCTATTCCGCCATTAAAAAATTAGTTTTATAATTAAATCATATTTAGTCCTTCAAATGAGTCTACGAGCATCCGATATAATACCTACTAAACTTTAGTCCTGAATTCAAATGCGGCAGCAGCTAGCCTCCCTTAGCCCGTGCAACTAAACTCATTCCGCAAAATCAGTTTGGAATTTCTTCTTTGGAAAATTCAAAACTTTGGAATTTCACCACACCAGGCCAGCGACCGTCTAGCTGGTACCCATGCCGCATCGCATGACCCTGGGGTTTGGGGCCCTGCCTGCCCTGGTGGTGACTGCTGGGTACGGTGGTGCTACGTATCCTAGGCTCCTAGTAGCTAGTATAGGGCGCTGTACGCGAGGCGAGCAGCGGGGCGGTGCGGCGCAAGGTCACATCCAAGGAGAGGGAAAAAAAGGGCTTTGGGGTTCTGGTAACCGCGCATGTGAGAGCAACTCCAGCCCAGCCCTAAGCTGGGCGTCTATACTTATTTTAGTCTCCCAAGTGTAAAAAAACTAGCTCCAGCCGAACCTTTAGATGAGCCTCTATTTTGTGGAGACCTCCAAATGTTAGTCCAAAGCCATCAGATTTGGAGGCCCTCCATTTCCACCCACCTGTGGGTCCCACGTCTTTTTTCCTTCTCTTTCTCCTTGGATGGCTCGCTCCGCTCGTCGCCGCTGCCGCGCTGCGCCATCCCGACTCGCCGCCGTCCCCCGCGCCATCCTCTCCCCCACAGCGCCATGCCCGCCCTCCTCCCCGGCGCTGCCTTCCCCGCGCCGCCGCTCCCAGGCGCCCGATCGGGTGGCTCTTCGCGTGCTTGCCGGCCGAGATCAAGGTGGATCTTGGTGCTGCTCCCGCGCCCAGATCCGGGAGGGCGGGCATCAGGCGGAGATCTGATGACGACGGCGGCCGGCGTCACCGGCGGAGAGGGAGGACGGCGTCATCAGGAAGAGAGCAGGGGCGGACCGGGGGAGAGGGAGGACGACGGAGCAGGGGAGGAGAGCAGGGGCGGGGAGAGAGAGGACGACAGCGTCGCGCGAGCGTCCACGGGCGTGGCCTCGGCGGCCGGTGGCTGGAGCAGGGGGCGCGACCGGCGCGGGCTCGGTGGCCGGTGGCCGGCGCGGGCTCGGCAGCCCGGCGCGGGGCGCGGCGGCCGGCGGCGCGTGCGGGAGGGCAGCGCGTGCGGGAGGGAAGAGAGAGAGAGGGAGAGGCTAGGTGCGGCGCGTGTGGGCGGGCAGCATGTGCGGGAGGGAAGAGAGAGCGGGAGAGGGAGGGGGAGGACGCTGACAGGTGAGACCCACTCTGTAGATTGATTTGGGGGCCCTAATTTGACTAGTCAGGCTGGAGAAGGAAGCAAATTTTAAGCCACTAAACTTTTTGGGTCTGACTAAAAATGCAAAATAGAGGCTCACATTTGAGGGCTTGAAGGCTGGGCTGGAGTTACTCTGAGGATAGGAAGAGATCAAGAACTAGCCCCCTCCGCTGCCCAACGGCCTTCTCGCCGGTCGCCGCGCAAGCAGGAGGAAGAGATCAAGATCGAGCCTCCATGTGTGGTGAAGTCAAGCTCCTCATTCGATCTCGATCTACAGCAACTTTTTTTTTCTTGTGTGTGAAGTTTTTTTTTTTTCGAAAAGTGATGTGTGTGAAGTAAACACGGCATAGAATTTCATGGCAACGACAAAACAAACTATGGCGCACACACGTGTAGGTATAGTTACAGGGAAAGGAGACTCACGGGTTGGGTTGCTCCTCCATGTCTGGTGTAATGTGGGTCGTCGATCGCTTCCCGCCGAAGTCGATCAAGCGCACGTACGCTGCTACGCCGAGAAGAAATAAACAAAATGGCACGGCACCAGATTAAAAGAGAGAAGCGAAGCTTCAATTTGCGCTAGCTTGTTATATATGGTACTTGCCATGATACCACATATGCATAGCAATCGGCCCTTGTTTCCTCTAACAATACGTATACCGACATACCGTATCCTTTACGCACACGACGACAACCGGCCTGTATGTTGCTGGTAATGTTACGGAGTTTAAAATAAAAAAATTCACATGTGTGAATAATTTTTTTACCGAAATCAGTATAGTTTATTTCCAATTTGGCTCTAGAAAAAAGACCTCATTCCTTTCTTGGCCCCGAAAAATATTTCATTCCCTATTTGAGACCCTGGCCGAAATTATTTGACCATATGTTAGGTTTTCCATAGCCGCTGTGAAAAGACTATTTTGCCTTTGGAAGATGTGGGCCTCACAACAACCTCTCTTTTTTTTTTTCCCTTCCTCTGCTTCCCATCTCTCATGGCGTCGCCTGGAAGCTTCCCATCTCTCACGGCGTCGCCATCTAGGTCAACCGCCGCCGCCTAGGCCTAACCGCTCCTCTGCGTCGCCTGCACGGCCGGCCGTGCCTCCCCGTTCTTCGAGCCGTCGCCGCCTAAGCCCGACCGCTCCTCTGCGTCGCCTACACGGCCGGCCGCGCCTCCCCGTTCTCTGAGCCGCCGCCACGCCCGACCGCGTCGCCGCCTCGTCCGGCCGCATCTACAGCCCCTTCGCGACGACGCCACACGCTCATGTGTGTCGCCGGCCGCGCCCGATCCTCCACTCCAGCGTCGGGCGACCGAGGTGGAGCCGCGGCTAAGGAGGAGAGCCTCGCATCGCCGACACGCATGTCATGCTGACGGTCGTGTCCATCGACCTTACCCTCGCCGCGTCCGCTGACGTGGGCCTGGGCGGCGGAGGCGTGGAAAGACGGGGAGGCGCGGCTAGACAGGGCGTGGCGGCTGGGAGAAGGGCGGGGAGGCGCGGCCGGCCAGGGCAGCGAGGAGGAGGAATGGCCGGGCCTGGGCGACGGCCATGCAGAGGATCGACGGCGCTCTGAGAGAGGGGAACCAGATGAAGAGGAGAATTGTTATGAGGCCCACATCTTCCAAGGGCAAAATAGTCCTTTCATGGGCCATTTTACGGCTACCGGATGGAAAATGTAACAAATGGTCAAATAGGGAATAAAATGTATGGCTAGGGTCGAATCGGGAGTAAAAAAATTTGCATGGCCAAGAAAAGAATGACAAGTTTTTCAAAGCTAAATAGAGAATAAACTCAGTATGCAACAAACCAAACGTGCAGGTTCAATATAAAAAAAAACGTGCACGTTCTGTGAACACATCAGGCCAGAAACAGCCAAGTGGGGGCCGATACTTGCCATGCTGCTTCACTCTCCGGTTTCCACGTGAAGCAAGGACTCGGAGTCCCCGGCGCCTCGTTTGCTCCTCCACGAAGCTCGCTGCGTGGCGCGGCGGCGCCCTTGTCCCCGGCCGGCTGCCACTGCCAACCAGCCCAGAAACAGTAAGCTTGCTGCGCACTCGCTCGTTCCATCTAATAGATCTCTCTCTCCTTGCTCCCCTCTGCCCTCTCACTCGCCCCCTGCTTATCTGATCCAACTAGGTTGTGCAAGGCGACCACTGGAGGCTGGTGATTTCAGTTGGTTCTCTGCACTTCTGCGGAGCGGCGCCACGGAACAAGCGCCAATTCAGAGGTCAGTGAAATTTTTACTGTGTTTTGGACACAACATGAATATTTCATTAGAAATGAGAATCAACATAGAAAGGCATGGGCATATGATGAGGTTCAGAAGGTTCAATTTCTGATGAAATATTCCAAGAAGCTGAATCGCAGAAACATTTTTTCGGCCAACAGGTTCAATTTCATCATGCACTACAAAGTTGTACATTCAGACCGGCTGGAATCTGGACCACCAAAAAAGAATCATGAATGCCCTTACAAGACATATATGTTCCATGTCATGTCAGTATTCAGTACCATGCTGATGACCGCACTCACAGGTCAATTTCGTATAGCAACTCAATTGTGGCTGCTGCAACCCTGCATATCCCCATTTCACCGAAATAATCACCATGACTATTCTGTATCACAAAATAGCCATCCTTGAGCAACATCTCGGTATCTCCTTCTGTGCAGCCAATTACCATTACGGCGTGAGTTGCCAGGCTGTTCCAAGGGGTAAGAATAGGTTCTCTGTTGTCGTATTCGTAAATGTCCCCTGGCTTGTACTTAGTGTAATTCCGAGACAACGGAAAGGAACCAACAAATGCTTTCCCCTTTCTTGGTAGTTCAGCTGCTTTGTCAAGGGATTTATTGCCATTGTCATGACTGTCATAAATTGGAACAACAGTAGCAAGATCAGTTCACAGCATTGCTTAAAACAAAACACTTCCTTCTGACAAAATCTATGACCCTGTACACTTCAACAAATAAACTCATATACAGGCTAGGCAGAAATAAAAGTGTTCATTTATCTCATGAAAGAAATACGTCTGGAAAAGAACTTCTGCTACGGAAGCAATGTAATACTTGAGCAGATACTTCCACATTAAATCAGAGCCTCAATTAGAGGTACATTAAACCAGATACTCTTGCTGTGGGCTATTTCATTTAGACATGCTACAAAATATATCAACTAACTATGTTTACCAAATAACTGCATGAATGGTATCATAGATTCAGCGTTCCTCTCAAATTGTTAAAGAGCACTATAAGCCTGCTGTTTGGAGTAGACTAGTATATGAGACAAAATAACTTTGTAATCTACTTGATACTGAGGACACAACAAGGAAATGATAGATATGGAGAAGTACATCGTCTTACCTTATTATCTATTGTGCATATAGCTCCTTCCTTTTCAAGAATATTCAATACTTTTAGTAGGCGTCTGCGCCCCTTGCCATCCTTCTCTTGCCCAATTTCGCCGTGCTTTCTCTCATATTTTTCTAATAATTTATTTGTTGCCAATTTAACAGGGCATTCTTCTGCTGGGACGTTTGAAGCTGCTTTATGCTTGTTCAAAAACTCCATTGTTCCCAAACTAGAATGCAACGTGCAGTGGTCTTTCAATTAATGCCAAAACATTGAAATTCAAAGGTTCTACACTTCTGTTGCGCTTACTTTGAGTCCTCTGATCGCGTACAGGAGGTAGCAAGAACTTTCCATTGAACCGCCGGCCAACCCAGGTAAACTCACGAGGTGGTGCTTTCTCCTGAATATATTTGAGAAAGTATGAAGTTAAAAATATTGCAAATACAAGTCAGATGTTGATGTGGTAGCTAGCTTAACTTAAAAGTCAAATGTATTTATCTCTACACAAGTTTAACCCCATGCAAATTAGATACATGCTCTTTTTAATATTACATAAATGTAAACACTATTTCATTTTTTCAAAAACCTTAAATTTTTCCCTTTTTTCAAAAACCTTGAATTTAACTATATGTGCTGTTATGGGGCGTGGATCAGGCCCATTGACCCACCAGACGAGCCATGTACAAGAAAGGGCCCACGTCCATAATACATATACTAGCATTTATAGTTAGAACTAGCATGTTCTTGGTCTCCAATGAGTGTATTCTAGGCACTCAAATCAGAATAAACATAAAAACAATCGTGCAAATAACTTACATGTGGAATAACAACCCGAAGATCATAACACAAAGAATCCCAGCTGTTGACATGAATATTTTGATTCTCAATTGTAGCAGACAATCCTTTGTGCGATGTCGACCTTATGAAAGAACCTAGTTGCTTGGATTCATGTATTAGATTTTCCCATACTGCATCTTTTATTAGCTCAGTCTCGTCACCGACAATCCACAAGTGCTGCCTACATTTATAAGATGTGTTTACTAAGACCTACATATTTACTGAAATGTACTTGTGATAAAAAAAATGTTTACATACCTTGCTCTAGTGATTATATAGTTTATGTGGTTGTCGTGGACTCGTGGGTTGGAAGTCCATGAACCGAAGTTATCACAATATCATAATCCTTCACTTCAATTTTGTCAATGGATTGAAAGCTTAAACTGATTGGGCCGCAGTCACAGTGTTGTGCATATTGCTTCCCTGTGGAACATATCACACCAACCTGTAGATTCAAATCCTTTTTTCCTTCCCAAGCTGCAATGAAGTGAAATAATAAATAACTAGAAGTTTGCCACAAATGTTCAGAATCAATGTACATGGTGACAAGGGGAAAATGCCACTTATCATATTAGACATACCTTTTACAACTGTAGAGATTAAGAACTGTATAGCGTCAAGTACTCTATCAGCTTGCACATTCACAAATGTGTAATTACCAAGTTCTCCAAAATTCAAGGCATTCGAGCTGACAGCTGCTTTGGCACTTGAGAGTTTGCCCGCATAAAAATATTTGTTGAGCAAATCACATATTACAGGATGCATTCTGTACTGTATCGTCAACTCTTGATTTATGAATTGTAGTGAGACCAATCTCTGAAAAAGGCTCAGTTCAAGTCCAGAACCTTCATTCATCTAATAAGAGGATCAAAAGTTGTTTAAATATGTCATTAGTAACACATATCTGAAGTAATAACATAAGTGAGAATACTGACAACAAATTTAAAACATCGGAGAATCATACATACATAAGAAAAGATATATGCATTTTGAAATTTTGAAAATTTGTAATATATATCCATAGAAATATAAGCTCTAGCAAAGTGTGTAATGACATTACCTTACTGTTAACAGATGGACAAATCTGGTTATGGTCACCAATTAGCCATACATGTTTTATCGAGGGAAGAGACAAAGCAGGCAACAGTTCACACTCTTTTTATTCTTGCTGCCCCTATCGCAATCAGCGTGGTCAGATGTTTGGTATCAACAGTGTGATGGAGAAATGCATCAGGAGGCAGAGATAAGATGACAGTTGATTGTTCAATCAAGTAGCGCCTCATCCATTCAATGTTCTTCTCGTAGGGTTTTTTTGATCCATGCCATTGCAATTTTTCAAGTTTTGAAAAACGCCATTACAACTCACCTATTCCGAAGTATGCCATTACAATTTTTGCTCTCTTTGAGACATGCCATTCTATACGTATTAGGAGGCCTTGGGCCCAGCTGCAGTGTACAGAGCACATAAGTATTTTCGTATGGACGATAGTGCCCTTAGTTACTCTTCTTACTGACGTGTGGACCCCACTCGTCATCCCCTTCATCTCCTTCCTTCTCTCCTTCCCTCCTCCCTCCGTTCCCCGTCCCCGGCAGAAAGGCTGCCGCTGCGGCCGACCCCTCCCCTGCCCGGCCAAATCAAGAACCAAGAACCACAGAGCCACCTCCATCTCGAGCAAGATCCTGTGCAGGGCAACACGAAAGGGCACCAAGAAGGCAAGAACACGATACGGCGGTGCCGAAGGCCGCGACTAGCAAATCACTCTTTTCTCTGTCCTTGTTTTCTCTTTTATTGAATCGGATTCATGGCAATTCGCATCAATTAAATACGGAGGGGTATTCATTCGTTGGAATTTGGAGTTGAGATCGGAAGCAAGCTGCCTTGAACCGCATGATTGGGTTGCAGATCTTTTCCTGGAAGGAGTTGCCGCCCGTGGCTGGGACGAGTTGGACGGGGAGGCAACGTTTGCCGGCGGCTGTGGACGAGCGCAACTGCACTGACAGCAGCTTCGCGCGAGCCGCTCCCGAGCTCCGCCCAGGGCAGCAGCTTCCACAGCAGCTTCGCCGCCGCCCTCTCTCGTGGCAGCCTGGATCCGGGCATCCGACCCCCTCGCGTGTGCGGACCCTCCCGACTCCGGCCATCCAATCCACGTGCACATGCACGGCCTTCGCCGCGGGCTAGCGTTGCCGGTCGGTCGAGCTCGAGCTCCGGCGCCAGCCAGCGCCGCCGGGCGAGCTCGAGTACGGGAGCGGAGGGAGGAGGGAAGGAGAGAAAGGGAAGGAGAGGAAGGGGATGACGAATGGGGTCCACACGTCAGTGAGGAGAGTAACAAAGGGCAATATTGTCCATACGAAAATATTTATGTGCTCTGTACACTGCAGCTGGGCCCAAGGCCTCCTAATACGTATAGAATGGCATGTCTCAAAGAGAGCAAAAATTGTAATGGCATCCTTCAGAATAGGTGAATTGTAATGGCGTTTTTCAAAACTTGAAAAATTGCAATGGCATGGATCCAAAAAACCCCTTCTCGTAAGGCAGCTTGAAATTTTTTTCAACTTTTTTCAAACAATTTATGCAGTTATCTCTGGCCTCCGTAAATCTGCTACAGATGTGGAACTGGAGTGAGATTGAGTTGCACTTGCACGTAAAGGCTTGTTGGAAGATTTGATGGAGGTGGAAAGCGCCGCCGCGGCACGTCGAGGCGGGAGGCGCCGCCGCGGCACGTCGAGGCGGCGGCGCTTTGCCCGGAGGGAGGGGACGTGCCCCCATGGCCAGCCTCATGGCAAAGCGCCGCCGTGGCCGCTTGTTTTCGTGGTCGGCCACCACCGCTCCCCGCGACCGGCCGGCCCCTCGCGCCGCTGGAGCTGGCCCCGTGGCCGGCCCCACACCCCCGGTGCCGCAGATTCGCTTAGGGAGGAGAGCGGCGACCTGGATGGGGCGACGGGAGGGGAGCAGCGGCGCGAGGACTCTTGCCCGGAGCTCCTCCATGACGAGGATGGGCGGCGGCACCGCCGGCGATGGGGACGAGCGCCAGGGATGTGGGCGGTCTGGTGAGGGGGAGGGGACTCGTGTGGGAGACGGGGAAAGAGAGGGGGACGAGCTGGCGAAATGATGGCGTCGGGAGGGAATTGGGGGTGGTGGTGTCGGTGCCGGAACCCAGCGGGGGTCCAAACACCTGCAGAAAAGTGCGCTGTGTCCCGTTTCTCGATGGTCGATGCAAGGGCAACACGGTGACACGAAGTTTATCCTGGTTCCGATCTTCCGATCGTACGTCCAGCAAGGTGTGCTTGCGCACTATATTGCCTTGCACCGGGGGTGCTCGTAGTAGGGGAGCTACAAGCTTGGCGGGAGAGGAGGGTGAACCCCCAAGTCCCTTAGAGCGAGTGAGAGCTGTGTTCTTTGGCGAACTTGGTGGTTAGTGCGTGAGTGAGTGTGTCTGGTGTCTAGAGTCTCTGTCCTCCCTCCTCCCCCTGTTCTAAGGGGTTGCCTCCTCCTTTTATAGTTCAAAGAGGGGCAGTTACAAACAGTGAAAGTACAGTACTTGGTACAGTGACAACGCACGATGAGGTATGGTCGCAGGCGTGGCTCCTGTCTTGGCTCGCGTTGTCGGATTATACGACTTCCTGGCGTATGGAGCTCTGGCGCATGACGTGGCGTCTCCTGTTCATGACGCACGCTTCCTGTGCTCCTGATTTTATGGGCTGGCATCGTGCGTCATCATCGAGTGCAGCAGGCCGTGCACCCATTCGAGGGTTCCCCATGTCCGTTCGAGGGGTTCCCGTACCGGAGTTGGTGGAACTGGGGAGCGTGACAGCACAGGCATGTCACGCCGCACAGGCCCGAGACACCGCACAGGTCTGTCACACTGCACAGCGTCGGGGATGACCGCACGGCGTTGAGGATGACCGCACGGTGTCAGGAGTTGGCGAAGATGACCGGGAATGGGCGAGGGATCCGTCGCTTGACTTCCGCGTCCAAAGCCGCGCAGAGCCATTAAATGCTTTTGTCCATGGGGCAGGTGAACCGTCAGCGGGCCCCACGAGCGAGGGGAAGCCTCGAGCGAGGCGGAGATGGGTGTCGAGGGCGGCCTCCGGGCCTCGAGCGAGGCGGAGTTCCGATTCGCTCGAGGGGTGCTGGGCACCCTCGAGCCTGACAGAGGATTGGAGCTTCCTCGCTTAACTTTCGCTGAGTTTATTAGTTCCTGTGGTCTAGTTGGAGGTTTATCGTCGTCTTAGGGCCTCCTTTAGGATTGGCACCGACAGTAGCCCTCGAGGCCATGCAGTGATGAATGTCAGACCTGCATAGGTTAGTTGTTCTTTCCGGAGGTCTAGTGCTTTGAGATTTACTTGCAGGATGAGAGTACCTCTCCGCGGGGGCGCGCTAGCGTACCCGCGGGTGTAGCCCCCGAGGCCTTGGAGGAGTGAATTACATCGTCCAAGGTCTTGTTCCTGTTGGCTCTGGTGAGCTTCGAGGGGCCCTCGCGATCGGATCTTACCTTGTTCATGCCCTTAAGCTCCCGGCTGTCCCGTTTTGGGTTGGCGTAGGTCGTCCTTCGTGGACTGAACCCTGATTCGGCCGATTTCGAGAGGCCTTTGACTACGAGTTTCGACCCTCGTCGCCCCGTCACGGGAGGAGGGGGGACACATTTCCGTGCTACCCATGAGCGGGCCGCGAGTCATGGATGTGTCGGTGAGCTGTTAGCGGGTAGTTCAAGTGGACGTCCGTGCCCCGTTCGTTTAGGGTCGGCTCGTGGTCCGGAGACACGTCTCATACAGTACAAGCTTACAAAGGCACGCCAGGCAAGGCTCGATCCCATTCGTTAGGATCGAGGGCTCGATGCGCTCCCTCGTTGGGATCCTTCAACTGGCCTCCTTTGTTCAGCCTTGAACGCGGATCAGGGCACCCTCGAGGCCTCGAGGCCTTTGTTTGAGGTTGAGCGTGTTCGTGCGTGCCCCGTTCGCCCCTGACTCTGTTTAATCTGGAGAGCCTGTCGAAACTCTCGACGAGAGCCAGGCTTCGACCCCCTGATTAGTAGGGCTCGAGCGGTATATGCCTTACCTGTGCAGGCGCTGAGCAAGGGAATATTCCGTTGGCGGTTTTTTGACGGGGCGGGAATCGAGGCGCCCAGTCAGGCAGTCGTGGCCAACGTGGCGCGGCCAGGGCGCAGTGGCGCGCCTTTTCAGGCGAGTGCGGCGCTGGCGGGGCGGTTGGATTAGACGTGCTACAAGACTTCGCGACGCCTCGGGCGGCCACAGTCATAATTGTGCCTTTACGTCGGCCCACCACGCTTGCGGGGTCCACTCGTCGGCGACAGGGTTAAGCGCGGAATTAACGCGTGCCTGCAGCCGCGCTTACCCGTGGCCCGGTAAAGTTTGTCGATAAATACAGGAGAGGAGGGGTCAGTTTCCCTTACCTTAGCCCAGATTTTCGTTCTCTCCGCCTCTTCGTCTTTTCCGACCCTCGAGAGCTCAGATCCAATCCATCTCCGCCTTTCACCCTTCGCCATGGTGACTCTGAGGGAAGCCGCCCCATGGAGCCCGTCCACCGCCGACAAGCACTACCTGGAGTCGCTAGCCGCGAAAGGTTTGCTCCCCAAGATCTCCTCCGCCGGCCAGCCAGAATGGATCGCGCCGCCGTCTTCGCACAGGGCGCCGGCTCCACCCCCGGGCTACATCGTGAGCTTGGCTCGCTTGCACGAGCGCGGGTTCGGATCTCCCCCCGGGGAATTCATCCGCGCTCTGTGCGTGTATTACGGGGTGGAGCTCCACAACTTCGCCTCCAATGCCATCTCTCAAGCGGCGGTGTTCGTCGCGGTGTGCGAGGGATTCTTAGGAGTTCCGGTGCATTGGGACCTATGGATTCATCTGTTCCGCGCCGAGCTCCGCACCGCCGCCACTGAGTCGAAGGGGGTGCGGAGACTCGTCCGTGCCGGCAGCGTCACGTTCCAGGTGCGGGAGGGGAGGAAGGATCTCTACATCCCCACCACCATGACGTCCAACAACGCGGAGTGGGACAAGGCGTGGTTCTATCTGCGAAACGACGGCAACCTCCTCCCCACCTACACCGACAAAATTGTGGGAGAGAAGCCGTCGTCGTGGAGCTGGGGGGGTATCCCCTCGATCTCGCCAAGATAAACTCACGATCTTCACCGCGGCGCTCCAATCCCTGGCGAGGAAGGGGCTGAACGCCGCCGCCGTCATCGCCAACTTCCACTAGCGGCGGGTGGTTCCTCTTATGCAGAGGAGGCTGCCCATCTACGAGCTGATGCCACAGGCTCCTTTCGAGGGCTCGAGGATGATGCAGGAGCCGCTCTCACCCGAGGAGGCGGCCCAGCGGGCGCGGCGCGCGGTGGACAGCACCAAGATGGCGGTCGAGGACGATGTCCTCTGGGCCATCAAGATGCGCCCTGACGAGGGCTACCTTTCCTTCGTGAGTATCTTTCTTCTTTTTTCCGATCCGTCTTCCGCTCGTATCGAGTTTCTGAACGTGTAGCGTCGTGTTTTTAGGGGCTGACCCGTAAAGGGCACCGATCGCCTCCCCATCTCCCCGATGTTCGCGAGGCCAACCGTCTGAACGCCGAGCGGCAGAAGGCGCGCAAGGACGCGGAGAAAGAGACGCGTCTCCGGAAGCAAGGGCGGAGGGACGAGCATCAGAAGGAGAACCGGAGACGGGAGAGGGAGGGCCTTTCCCCGTTGCCCACCCCCGATAGCACGCCCGAGCCGGAGGAAGACGACTCGTCTGACGACGAGGCTCCCCTCGAGCCGGCGATGGTGGCGCGCATCGCTGACGCGCCCCCGCTCGCGGCCGCGGCGCCAGGGGATGACGCAGGCGCGTCGAGCGCTCTTGTCCCAGCGCCTGCCCCGCCGACGAGCGTTGGGGTCGCCGGCGAGCGAGCCCCTGCGTCCGGGGTACGGCCGCCCCCGCGCCGCTCCCAGAAGCGGAAGCTCAAGGGTGTCAACCGGTAAGAATCGTATCACTCTTCGATGGTTCGATTAGTTGATGTTTGTGCTGACAGTCCTTGTTTGTTGCTTAGTGGGACGGCCTCTCCCGCCGCCCCCTCGCTTGCTCCCGTCAAGGCCCTCAAGACGAGGGTTCACTCGACACCCCACATTGAGGCCGCGCCCTCGCGTACGACGCTCGAGACCGAGGCCTCGATCGTGGCCGGCTACGAGGCGGCCATGGCCATGGTCC